>KK118700.1:32233-95382 GCA_000611955.2 Stegodyphus mimosarum | reverse complement strand
ATGTAATAATCCCATTAGATCTTTGCTTGCCGGTGGTGAGAATACTTTCAAAATATTCAAAGATTCAACTCAAACTGACGAAAGACTAAAGAAAGCTAATATGCTTGTCGATAAGAATATAAAAATTTGCTCCGAAACGCGCTTTTGTACGAATTTTACATTCTGGTTTTATAAAGGGTATCAGTTTGAATATACGACCTTTAACTTTAGGAACACACCGTAATAATATTGTTGCGTGCGTACGGAATCTTAATGGATTAAATGTACAAGTTATTAAAAAGTTAATAAAATTTATTCTTTTCACAAGAAATAAAACAAAATACTGAAATATTTCCTCAGAGATATTCGTACAATATCACAATATCTCACAGCAGTGATATTTTAAACTACTAGAATATAAACAGAACTGAAATTCAAAATACTGAACTAATTATATCACAGCGAATTCGCTACAATCAATAACAGCATTAAGTAAACAACAGTTCGCTTAAAACAATAGCAACCGCGATGAGATGTTTTAATTCGGCTTTTATAAGCTTTTAAATCAGCACGAGATCATTCTCTTATGTTCCCAATTTTTCTGGTTACCAAAAACAGTTACGAGATATCTATTTATTAAGTATTAAATGCACGCACTCTTCTGTTTTTACTTTTCTGGAGGAGCTTTCTCTTCAAATTCGTCACGCGCTGCATTGTACTGGAAAATAAAACAAGTTTAATTACAGTTCTAAATGAATAGCTAAATAAATACAAAATTCGTAACAATATGTACAGACAACTCCAACCGAATAGCTTATCTTTTCTTTTGATCAATAAAGGAAGATAAATGTAATATCCTTGCCTGCTCTGTCTTTGAGACAGTAGGGAAAATATAACAGTTGTATTTGAGAAAAGTGGCCTTCGAGAAAAGATACGAATGTGGGAGAACAATATACGTAATCTAGTAATCCTAGGTTGACAGCAACAAAATCATTCTGTCATCAGCATAACGTTCAAGTCCATGAAAGATTGCAATAGGTTTTATTAAGAAGGTTAAAGATCTATTTATTTGTCAGACAACTTTTCTTAGCTGAACACTGAAAACCTGAAAACAGAAATTCTTAATATTTCTGACAGCAGCATATATAAAAGGCTCACGTTTCTTAAATTAAATGAGCATGGCTAAATCTCATGTAGGAACACCCTTTGTAAAACATTTTTTGAATATGGTTTAAATATAGCTGGTAGTGAATGCTTAGAATTACATATAAAGATTATGTAAGTTGATTTTAAAATTTTGCCTCGCCTACTTTCTAATGTAATGGATGGGGATATGTGAGGGGAAAGTTTCTTGAAATTTGCAAAATCTTGCCTCCTGTTGGAACTATCCACACTATTTCGAAAATTCATGTATTTTAAAACAGCTCTTTCAGTTTGTCAGTTGGATTTCTTTGAAGTTTTTCACATTCATCAAAATATACACTGCTCAAAAAAAGGGACAGTTCTATTTCTCCCGTTCTACTGGGCCCATTGACGAAATTCAAATTGCGTTTTTCATGTCTCGAAAGCGCGACTTAAGATATGTATTTCTCGTAGAAGATATGCTTTCTCGTTTTAGAATTACATAAAGCATTGTTCAAATAGAGGTATTTTGACACAAAATCGGACTTTTTCTGAGATGGCATGCCAATTTTTTTCCATATTTCGATTCTACGACTCAAATTATGCAAAACGCAATTTGAATTTCATCAATCGGCCGAGTAGAACTGGAGATATAGATTTATCCCCCCCCCTTTGTTTTCAGTGTAACTTCTTTATTTAATCACATTAATTCTAATCCAGTGCTTTTTAATGCCTTTAAAATTCGAATATTGTAATTTTCAGTGTTTCATTACTACTTTACTCGACAGGTGGCTCTACATTCGCGTTCGCTTTGCTCCTGTCATTGATTTAATATTAATACGGTAGTCGCTCTTCTCCTTTTCTCAGAAATTTTTTTTGCTTCTGAAAAAGAGAGACCTGTGCGTCACCAGCCTCAAAATCAGCAAAAATCTACGCCAAAATAGAGCTGATATTTTGCCTAATTTTAACTTTAAAATGTCATCATTTCGTGATACATTGTGAAATGTCAAAACATTATATAATCCGGTATCTTTAGTAATTACAAAACCGTTTTGCATAAAATTCACTTCTGTGCTGAAAATCTGTACGCAAGATCTTAGTTTTTTATGGAATCTAATGGATGGAAAGATCTGTGTATCCGTCCTAGACTAATAATTTGATCTCTAATAGCTTTCCTTATATGAAAAAAAAAATGGGGAATAGATTTCTTTTACAGGGTAATGATGATCATACCAATCAAAACATTACGCATTTGAACTGCTGTTATAAATCTGAATATGAATACATATTCAGGAAGATGCTGTGTTGATGCTCTCAGTCATTTCTTCTAAATATTGAACAGATCATCTGGAATTTTCGCGAGCAACGGCAGTAGAATGACTTTATCTCTAAGCCAAAACTACGAGATAAACTTAAATACATATACTTGTTTAGAATTTAAGATTTTGTTAATAACTTTATCTTCTTTATCTTGAAACGAATTCTAAGGCATTCATTTGATTGAAACAATTTAAACTGTTGATTATGCACCAAGTATGAGAGACTGTTTTATCTTCATTATTTCCTCAGTATAATAATAAGCCTCGGGAAACTGAATCTTAAATGAAAATTTCACAATTTTCCACTAATTAATAACGTGCCTTAGAGTAAAAAAAATATTAATAAAAATTACTATAAAACGCATATAAACGAGACATACAGGGTATGAATACCATTTCATTAAATTTTTTTGAAGCATGTTTAATGCTAATTAAACCTAAGCTTTACAAAACTCCCCGTATTACAAATACAGAATGTATTACATATAAAAGTGAAACCGAAAAATGAAGGTAGCATACATACAGGGATGGCTGGACAGGATCAAAGAAGGATATTTCGAATTCTTTAGAAGACAAAATGCAATTACCTTTCAACAATTATAAGGTAAACTTATAAGGTACTTCCTCCGCCTTCTTGGCATGCCTTCGTGATCAATACGTCTCGGAACGTCTCATTCGAGAGGTTTGTGGTTCGAGTCCTCGGTGGCGGCGTAATGGCAAACCGCACATTGAGTTGTTCAATGTTAAACGAATTTCGCTTACTGCGCATGCCCAGAATAGAATTTGGCGCAATTTTAAAAGAAGTTAAATGCAGTATATTAACGGTAAACCACGCAAATTTTCGTTTAGGAAGGATTACAAAAAGGAAATTTTATAAGATATACTTGCTGAATGCTTATGGATTGTACTCCTGAGGAATAAAAGCAGTTGAGGATTTATCGTACGTTCCATTCGTATATAAACAAATTAAAGAATTATTAATTCGTTTAACAAATTAAAGAATAAATGCAGTTTCAATTACTGAATTAAAGTCAAATAACTGATATTTAATGTAATGTTTATGAACAAAATAAACTAAAATGAAATTAAACAGAAACACATGCAACAAGCACACTCAAATTTCCATAGTATTGCAATTGTAAACAGTAAAACCAACATGGCTAACAGGCTTGTGTAGGGTTGCTTATTTTTATTCGCCAGTATTTTCAACCTCGCCAACGGTACACCAATGAGCATGCGCAGTAAGCAAAATTCGTTAACATTCATCAACTCAATGTGCGGTTTGCCATTACACGTCCCGGCGAAGGCGTTGCTTATTTTTCATCTCTCCTGCTTTAAAAAAGTACCTAATGTCTCCACAGTGGCGCCTGAACTAAAATGGTGGAGGATGATGATTCTCCACTGCCAGGATTTGGTAACTGTAAAGAGTACTCGTCCCCATTCATTGTCTCTCCAATTCCGGTGTTTCCGGCACCACACACAACGCCTTCTCCGATGGGCAGGCGTTAGAGGTACAGGGCGTCGTGCAAACAGACCACCACAGTGCAGTCTTCTGGCCACGGTAAAACGCAATATCGGTCGTCCAGTCGCCTGTGTCGTGTGTCTAGCGATTTCTCCCGCTGTCTGCCGCCTGTTTCTTCTGGCCTCTAAGGCAATATATCGGTCATCTGCGGGTGTGGTTCCTCGTGGACGACCACTACTAAACCCCCGGATAGCTGTTCCTGTAGTTTGAAATTGTCTCCAAAGTCGTGAAACGATGCTGTGAGCAATTCCGAACTCTGCAGCCCCACTTGTCACACTGCGGCCTTCCTCCAACTTCCCAATGATTCGACCTCGGGTAAAAGCATCCAGATGTCGTCTAACAGATTGATTATTCGCCATTTCTCGCTGAGGCAGCAACTCGGTGTGATTTTAACTGCTATACGGCGTGCAATCTCTTTGCCAGAAATACTGATCTTACACCGACAACATGCTTTATACTACTCAGACACTGCCCCATTACGTCTACCTGCATATCTGCGCATGTGCTACCGTACATCACCTTACTTAATCTCCTGATTGGTTTTTCTGTCCGCTCTGCGTCTTCGTTCAGCTGATATGCTAATTTTTCGACTTCGTTTTCTGTCCGCTCTGCGTCTTCGTTCAGCTGATATGCCAATTTTTCGACTTCGTCCTTAATTTTTGCACACCAGTGTAGTATAATGAAGTACGTAACAGTTTACAAAAATATAAATTTCAATAAACTAAAAACATAAACGGAAATTTACATACCATAACAAATTTCCAAAAAAGAAAAAAGCATCTTTTTTACTAACAGGATTTAAGCTTTTCAATGGCCAATTAGAGTTATTCTCAAGGAGTATTTCTTCTAAAATGTTAATAAATATGTAAGAATTCAGTAATAAATATTCATTATTGTAAACACTCCGACCCCATTCACTAAGCTCATGGAGGAGCAGCTGAAATATGAAAAGGCAACTGTTGTTGAAGTCCATATAAAACGTTTATTTTAATCAAACATAGCAAAGATGGCGAAGTTTGTTTAAACTATCAGATATTAGAATAACTGAGGTAATCACGATTTCGGTTTTTTAAACAACTACAGCAAGTCTGGAGCGCAACGACTAATTACAAAACCAAAAACGTGTTACTGTAAATCAAGAAAGTTTTATTAACGTCAGTGGAAAATTAAGTTAGTTTTTAGTTTACTTATGAGTTTTCATGATTTCGATGATTTAAGTAATTTAAAAAGATCACATAGTGCAATGCGCACTTTAAAAGAGCTATTAAATTAATTTAAAATTTATTTAATAACAGTGATGATGTACAGATTTACTTAAGTTCAAATTTATCTCGTTATCGTATGTCAACAGAAAGTAATGCTTTACAAGCCGCCCAGAAGTTATAGTGGCGAATGCTATACGAAAGGGATCAGGTTCGAATCCCGGAGAAGGCATGGCTGTAACTGTTCGTCTCTTCATAGGAGGCAAAGGTGGCTCACTTATATAAGCGTCTCAATAGTAAAGAGACCACCACTTCTGGCCTTAGTAGTGGCCAAGCCGAAGTTGACTGAGGCCCCGCCATTGGCAAAAAAAGTACCTTGCTTATCGTTGACTAGAAATGAATGAATTTGAAAATTAAAAAAAAATTGTTTAGTTTATTTTGCACTTATAAATTTCATGTGTGATTTAAGTAAATTTGCAACTACCAATGTGTGTAAAAATGACTATAAGGTTTTGCTTTAGTTGTCAGATTTCAGTCATGTCATAAAAAATACTTTCATTATTTGATATGATTTTCCGTAAAAATGCATGTTTTGCAGTATGTTTTACTCAAATAAAATTATTTCTACTTTCTTTCCAACATAATCTCTGTTGAAATGAAAATATAAAGAACAGAAAAACTTTCTTCGCTTGCTTTACAACAGACGGGCCATACGCGGCCGAGCGGTCAAGTCTCTGAACATTGGTAGTTCGGTCTGAAGTTGGAATCCCGCGAACGGGTTGACTTGGTTACGTTAGGTTATTCAATTATGGCAAAGCACACAAGGGCTATCTGCCTAAAGGGAGGGATGCCTTCGTGAAGGACTTTCTAAGGGAAAATGGCTCGTATACACGTTATACATGGGGAAAATCACGAAAACGCCCATGCAGCCAGCCCGTTCGCGGAATTCGAACTCGGACCGAACTACCAGTGTTCAGCGTCTTTTACCACTCGGCCGCTGGTGGGCCGGGTTGGCTTGCATAGGCGTTAATAATACATTACTATAGATGCATACTTGGTTTAAAAATGAAACGATAAAACACTAATTGATGAAAAAGTTTGTTTAATAGTTGGAAGTAGATTAGCAAAATCATCGTTAGATGTCGATCAAATTCAACCTATAATATTATCAAATAACTATTTTTCTCGTTTAATTATTTTAAATTGTCATGAAAAGGTACTTCATAGTGATGTAAATGAAACTTTAGTACAAGTGAGAGGGAAATTTTGGGTTTTAAAAGCTAGACGTTTTGTAAAATCTGTGTTACATGATTGTAGATTTTGTAAAAAATATAACGTTAGGGCTGGACACGAGATATCGGCTCCTGCTGATCGAGTGGAGAAAGCTCATCCATTAGAGTTAAGTGGCCTAGATTTTGCTGGCCCTTTATATTTAAAAGTGTATATTTCATTATTTACTTGTGCAGTAACTCGAGGAGTCCGTTCAGAATTGTTATCAAATTTAAGTGCAGAGTGTTTTATTCAAGTATTGCGTAGATTTTTTGCACGTAGAGGTATTTGTAGAGTTATTTATTCTGATAATTTTTATGACCTTTAAAACTACTGATCATGAATTAAAATATTTATATAAATTGTGTAAAGATGAAAAGGTTCTAAATTTCCTTGGGGAAAATGGGTTTGAATGGAAATTTGTTCTGGAAGGTGCTTCTTGGTGGGACGGATTCTGGGAACGTTTGGTAAGATCTGTAAAAACTTGTTTAAAACGCATCTTAGGTACAGCTTCTTTATCTTATGAAGAATTGTATACTATTTTAGTTGAAGCTGTTATCAATTCTAGACGTATGACCTATGTATACAATGAACCTAATGAACCTAATCGTCTTTCACCCAAATTCTAAGACTTTCTCATATCGAGATGGGTTGCAGTTTCAAACAGTTCCGAATATTTTGAGTTCTGCTGTAATTAAAAGATGCATATCATAGTTAACCTGTATTTATTCTGGATTAAGGTTTTCAGCTGATCTGCTTGCTTAAGTTTGAAAAATACTTACTGATTGATGAGATTGAAACACTGCGTTGCTTTCAGTCGCTGGTTTTAGTTGCCATACTAATGACCAAAGATGTCGGAACCTTCGTTTGGGTAAGTATTTGGTTATCAACTGACGCATGCGCATCTGCAGATTCTGTTTGGCGATTCATTGAAGGCCTAACTTTTGCTTCACTCACAACAGTCTGTAAACAAGTTGACAGCAGCTTCCTACTTACGGCGGAAGGTTAAGCTGCTTTAGCGTTAGGGAGCTCTCACTTAAAACTGCAGAATCGGAGACGAGAACAGATGGCAATGACACTTACGGAAAAGAGAGAACTCTAGCTTAGGGTTGCCGTTCTAGTACTGATAGTGAACAGCAGCCTAAGGATAATTATACGTGAAATCCGCTTCCGGATGATAATTGTTTGCGCGCTTATTAAGAGCAAGAGAGCAATAAATTGAAAGCGGAGAGTTTCTGACAGGGTAATAACAACTGCTAACCGTCACCAATAGCTACTTGTTTTGAAAGTTTATTTATTGATGGCGTTAAGTTTAATGATTGATATTATTAGAATATCACATAGCATCGTAAAAATGAGCAGGTAATTGACTTTCTGGTTAATAGCAGGCATTTTATTACGTGATAGATTTATAAAACAAATGAAGCACCTATGAGGTATTTTCCCTTTTCTATCTGCATGCCTTCGTCTTGTATTGGCTAGCACACTCAAGGCGTATTTGAGGAGTTCCGGTTCGAGTCCCGGCGGGCGTATTGCTCATTTTTCACGTCTTGAAAATAAACTAATGACTGTACACGCCTGCTACGGATATCTGGTTAATTTTAACTCAAATAATGCATAAGTACTGCAACTAGTATTTTCTGCTGCGTGTTGTTAAAAAATTTGGAAATCTCTAGATAAACGATTTGCAGACCAATTAACTGCTCTGTTTGAGAATTTATCGGTAGTTTCAAAGAAAAATTAGGCTGCGGTCGAGTGGTAAAGTCGCTGAACACTGGTAGTTCGGTCTGAAACTCGAATCCCGCGAACGTGCTGATTTCGTGGGCATTTTCCTGGTCTCCCTATGTGTAACGCATATACGAGCCATTTCTTTTAGAACGTCCTCCATGAAAGCATCCCTCTCCTTAGGCAGATAGTCCTCGAGGCTTTGCCGTAATGACATAAACCAAAACAATCAAAGAAAATTATAATTTTAGCCAAAATTACTAACTCCTTATATGAGGAATTAGATAGTAACATATTTTTATGCAAACCTTTAGTGAACGAGGAATTCCAGTTTTATAATTCAAAGAATTATATTTATTTTCGGAATCTATAATTTATAGATCATTTATGGTTACAAGTAATAATTCAAAACAAATTTTGTTACAAACAATTAGAGTAAAAAACAAATAACAAGTGTCCAGGCACATGGTATTTTAAAAACTAAGACAGCATTAATGTTATTTTAGAGCTGTGTCGAATAACGCATTTCAGGAATATGTAAAACAGGAAAGAAAATGCTAATTTATTTTAAAGAATTAGGCTATTTAATATCAGTTTCGCAACATAATTTAAAATCAAGGGAAATTAATTTTTTAATGAAACGCATGGAAACACATTAAAGTACAATAATTCCATACTCTACAGACATATTCGCCACACATTTTGTTGGTGGTTTTCAAATCAAGAGATTATATTTAATAATGCGTAAAATGCGGAAAATATAAAAATTACAAAACATTACATATTTTATTAGTTATTCGTAACAAACGTGAAATAGTGCATAAAAATTGAGGTTTGAGTTACAACTGTAGCTTTATGAAATTTTTAGGACTTACAGTTTCACTTTGAGGTAGAAAGAAATCCAGAATACTACATTGTGTTAGACGATATCTGTACCCACGATTTAAAAGCAATAGATTTAGAACTGTTTTATGTTACGAATCGGATTATTTTTGTGAGAAAATTAAACCAATTTTTGTGAAACATCTCGGTACTGTTTTGTTATCGGCACCGGATTCAGATATCCCCAAAAGCTGATGATCTGGCGAAATATTCGAAGCATAAAAATAATCGCCAAAATATTTACGATACGGTTAAGCTGAAGAAAAATCCAAGGGAAAAAATAACATAACTCATATTCCTATAATTAGAAACTTTTAATGTAAATTAAACAACTTCTCGAAGAAATCAGGGGGGCGGGAAATCGGCTAACGAACTAGGATTAAAACACGGAGGCATAAAACTGCGGATATCAAAGTCTGGAATACTAACCTCTGTGAATTTTACTCTGATAACAATAAAATGCGCGCGCAAAGGCCCTAGAAAATATTGCTCTTCTCGTTCGTATTTTAAAAGAAAGTCTACTTATTTATTGTCGTAAATGTAAAAAGCTAATATGCGGCGAACATGAGCAGAAATTCTCTTTAACGTGTAGCAATACTTTAGTGTAATTTTCCTCATTATGTTTTCTTTTTTTTACTCATTAAGAATGCTTTTTTTTCCTGAATCTTATTGCAAAGATGTGTTTAATAAATAAATTTTTGAGTAGAATTTAATTATATGCTCATATACAAGAATTAAGTTTTTTAAATATGCTCTAAATGTTATTTAAATAAGTGGTGAGTAAATTTTACGCATGGTTAGTATTAATGTACTAAATGTCAGGGTTAGTATTCCAGGTTAAATGTTTGAAAACATTTACGTTTTGGGACGCTGTTCTGCCACATAAACTCAATTAAAAAACTGTAATTGCTTACAGTCATTGTCGCGTTGACGTTTATTTCGCTATTTCACATTGCTCCATAAACTTTCAATAGTTTGCTTCTGACAAAGAGTATCGAGTTGGATAAAATTATAATTATGGTTAATGCAAAAATGTTCTAATCCGGCCTTTCACTGTTGTACCTTTTCCAGCGGTCTAGGTATATTATAGTGCCCTCGATAATATTTCCTTCAATAACTTCAAACAATGTTCTGGCAGAGCAGTTAGACACAGCAATTCTGAAAAACCTTTATTTCTCTGCAAATCACGCCGCGCACCCATTCACGTCAAAGCATAAGCCCAATGTTGTTTTTTCGACTCCAAAACGGACTTAGTCTACTTCGGCAATACTATCAATGTTGGCTGTTTTAACTGACGGTCTATTCCAGTGAATCCCAACCTTTTTTTGGTCGCGGCACAATTTTAACGGTTTCAAAATTTGACGGCACACAAAGAAAAAGATAAGTTTAAAAGTTGTTTATTTATCTATAATACCCTGTGTAAAATAGTTTATGATAATAATTTTGGATGCAAAATAAAATAATATGTACTACGTAAACAGCAGTACGTTTATTAAGGGATTAATCATAAGTTAAAAATTAAGAATACTTTTAATAAGAAGTTTGAGCTTGACATTTCTTGATAATTTCATTTATATTTGGTCGTAAAATGACAATGCTAGACTCTTATATCGTTTTCTACGTTTAACAGTCTCGATCTTTTATCCGTTTTTATGCTGGATAATACTGAAAATCCGAATTCACCCAAATAAGATGTAGAAAACTGTAATAATATTTTTAAAGCTTTTTTGGCCATCATGGGATAATCGAATCTAATGTTAATCCAAGATGAATTAATTGATTCTTTCGAATATTTTAAAATTAAATCTCGATTATTCGAAAGCGAAATTAGTTCTTCTTCTTCATTCAAAGTTAATTCAAATACAGAAGTATTCTTTATCCCAAAGGGATTACGAACTCCATCAAATTTTTTATATCTAAATTTGTTAAATAATGAATAATTCTCTCCTCTAATGTTGTCAAATGGTCAATAACAATTTTATGAATCATTTTATTAAAACCTTTTCGGACTGACTCAAATTTTTCGAAATTGCTTTTCTGAGCTTTATTCTTCCATAAAGTTATTTATTTTTGGAATCCCACCAGTTTACCCGTTGAGTTTAATACATTTTTTTCGGCCCTTCCATACTTGAATTTATGTTATTAAACATAACAAAAATGTCTGATAAGTAAGGTAGTCTCCCATCTGCACCAATCCGAATTTCTCAATTTAAACTGTGCACTCAACGTGTGCGAACATGCTCCGAAATGCGCTCTCCTCCAGAGCACCAACATCGGCTTGGATAAAACAATTGGCGCGCTTATTGATGTCTTAAAAACTGAAATTGCCAATTCTCACGTGTACCGTATACTCCTATTAAAGTTATTATAATTTTTACTGCATACATTTCTAAAATTTGCCGGCACACTTTAAGAATTTGGCGGCATACAAAAGTGTTGCGGCACAGTGGTTGAGAATCACTGGTGTAAACATTAAGGCATTGCAACAGACTACGAAGAAAGCCTTATATAACTGTTCCAGTCAACAACAGTGCAATGATTCATATCAAGTTGATACTGACAAAATTCAGTGGGAGTTAATTCTAAACACTACGCATAAATTAAATGCCGTTAAGAAACTGATTCTAGATTCTTCAAACCAGTTTTGAGAACATAAATCCCCTTTTTTTTCTAAGCAAGTCATTATTTTCAGATCTCTATTTCGGTACTACCTTGGAGTTGAAGTAGAGCTTCATTTTATGCATTCCGTGTACTTTATTTAAGAGTGAATAATTCCTACTCCCTGAAGAGCTTCTATGAAAGATGCTTCATCCTTAGGTAAGTCCCAGTTTTCATATCTATAGTATAGACAATAATAATAAAAACATAACTGACCCTTGGCATTCTTTTACGTTTTTCAGAAAAAAAGTAAATATTGTAAAAATAAGCTTTGGCGACTTCATATGAACCAATCTCCTAGCGAGTTTTGCAAAGCACTTGGCGACGAGCCTGGGCTCGATCACAGAACAGTACCAACATCTCCAGATAGTGTTTGCTGATACAAAGTGTGTACAATTTGGAAGCGCGTGTCGAATATTGTTGTAGATCTGATCGAAAATATCTAGAAACTTTATAGTAGATTGAAATTAAACTTGTGAATAATGTCGTGCAATATTTATACAAATTTCTAAAGTGACTAATGACAGTTACGTTGTCCTCGGCAAGATAAATACAAGAAGACATTCTGTATTAAATATGAGAGATAATCCTTTAAAATTTTTCGATGATTACAACCGAATGAAATCTGTAAGCAAGAGTAAGGTATGTTTCTTTTTACCTCTGACTACTGTTTATATTTTACTTGTGATATATGAGTTAAAATAGTACGCCAGTGGTTAGCAAGCATTTTCTTAAGCAAATTCAAGAGATTTGAAAATTCAGGTCAAACCCATGATGATTCTGACATGTGCACCGATTTTATGCGGAAGGTTGATAGCATCTCATGATAAATAGTTTAACAGTAGGCATTCGTGTCTTAGTGCGACTAAAGCCATGATGATTCTTACATGTGTACGGAGCCTATGTAGAAGGTGGATGGCGTTTTATGAAAAATAGTTTAACCGTGTCTTAAACGCGACTAAAGCCATAATGATTCTTGCATATATACGGTGTTTATGCGAAAAGTTGACAGCATTTTATGAAAAATAGTTTAACCGTAGGCATTTGTGTCTTAAACGGAACCTAAACCTAGTGCTTGCAAACAATTTCTGTTCTATTAAATAAGCATTAACATTTCGTTTAAGCCAGGAATGACCACCCCCGTGCCACAGGACGGCACGCATGCCCCGGTGTCGCACGGCGGAGTTTTAACACTGGCACGCAAAGTCTTACTGAAAAATCAAAGGATTCAAAAAAAATAATAATACCGTCTGTATGAACTCCGTTGATGAACACACTGGAATAAATGTGACAATTCAGTTTTTCTGAAAGACGTTAATTGTTACCCAAATGAAATCGAAATTATTAACCTATAAGCAGCATACTAGTACACTGAAAAGCGAATGTAAGGAACTTACTTCCATCTGCAGTTGTTCCACATTTTATTGAATTTTGTACCGACAAGCAAATTTTCAAATGTACACGATTTGGCTGTCAGATATTGTTGTAGGTTTGGATCAACATATGTTTGTGAACAAATGTTTCCTATTATGAAAATAATAAAATCAAAATGCCGTTCAAGATTAACTGAATATGCACCTAAAACACCTCACTTCGTAAGCATCTTCCAGAACTAATCCTAATAGAGATGACGTGTTAAAAAAACTACATATTCAAAAACCACATTAATTAAGTACTGTTTAATAGTTATCCAGAATTAAATGTTTCAAATTATTCATTTTTATTTTTGGTTTTTATTTTATACATAGCATAATTGACAATAAATTGGCATAATTGACTTTAAAAATATTTACTAACAATATACTTTATACGTTTGTTTTATTTATTATATTTTTTAAATATCCGCTACTCAGACTTGCATAAAAAAGTGTGTTATTCGCTTAAAAAGTTCCATTATCAGCATATAAAAACTATTTTTTCATCTTTTTATATTTTTTAGTATGCTGGAATGTTGGAAGTTGCACTCATAAATTTGTTTTTCAGATAGTGGCACTTCCCAAAACGTTTGGCCACCACTGTTTTACGCCATGTAATTTTTGCCTTGTTAAACTGTAAAATAAGTCAGTATATATTCATTTCTTTTGGAAGAAAAACACAATTTTTCTCATAATAGAAACAGTAAATAAAATATTTAGCTGGATTTAAGTGGAGAATAACATCACTCAGACGCTCAAGAAAGGGAGCGAATTCATTCGAAAAGAAAATCTACCATCAAAACATTTTATTTAGATGACCTTTAAGTTAGACTGACCATACATACCGTTTTGAGCAGCATAGTATTGTTTCTTTGTCATTTTCGTGCCATCTTATCCGTTCTGTTGAAACGAACATGCTTTTTCCCGTCTTCATTAAAAGCTATAAACATGCTTTTGCCAAGCATTCGTAAATTATTGCTCATAACCTGCGACTTTATATCAGCATTATGAATGCCAGAGTAACCATACAGCTGTGTTATTCGATTATTGTTTATACCTGAATCGTAAATCCTTGGTGGGTGCTTAGGCTTGCAGCAACTAAGAATTTTAACCTATCGATGGTACACCTGAAAGGGCATAAATTAAGAAATAACCGCATATGCGCCGCCATGAAAAACAATGGCAATGAGAATCCGCTGGGAGAAGTGCCCCTGGAGGTAAATCACACAAAAAAATTCTAAATACAGAATAAGCACCATTCGTAACCAGAAAGGGATAAATTGTCAATCATTACTTCCACATGGGAAGAAGGCTCTAAGAATATACTCCAAAAAGGTAGTAATGTTTTTAAATTAAAAGTTCAGACAAAAATCTGCTGATTCAGAAATCAATTGATTTCAATCAGTCTTTCAGTTAGTCTTTCAGTACATCTGTAGTAGCAATAAATAAAATAATAAACCAAGATTTAACTTAAAATGTTAAAAATCAAAATGCACACCAGCTTTTGCCGGGGAATGTGACTCAATGCGGAACAATTTGTAACTAAATATGCGGGGAGCCCAAAGTCCTCTCGTGTGTGTGGTTTGGTGGAAGGGGAGAGGAGTGGGAGAACCTCGGACTCGTCCACTCCGGGGTGCTCTCCATCAAAATTGGGGTTGAAACTGAGTCAAATCGTTCTGCCACCTGTTAGGTGCTCAAGGCTGTTGCTAACGACAGGCGTAATCTAGTGCTCCTTGCCAACAAGGAATTTCGTGGCTTGGGTTGAATACATCAGACAAGTGAACATAAGCAACAGCAACAACATTATGCCCCTTGATAAAGCATGGATTTGCCTAAATGTCTGCAATAAAATAGTCTATTTATTATCAAAAACGAAGAGGAAAAAAGTGTGGAAATCTGATTTGTCAGTGCAAGGAATGTTTCAGTAAGAGGCGTATAACTGCGCAGGATTCTCTTACAATGGGAAATTAAAAACAAGAAGAGTGGAAAAAAATGTTAAAAGCAACTCAAGGTACTATCAAGAGAAAGTTTTACGTACGATATTTACAGAAGAAATTCTGTTTCTTTATCTTAACTTTCAAAGAGAGAAACTTCATCCTGCTTTTGCTATCGTGCTTTTGGTCTTCTGAAAAGATCGGTTTCTAAAGTGCAAAGAAGGATAAATAAAGATATCTTATTAGATATTGTAACGCAAATATCGCTATTTCTTCTTATTATAATATAGATTTTTTAATACATAAATAACATTGTAATAGTTACCGGTAGTTTCTCCTTCTTTCACTTATGGACTATCTGGCTTTTGGTTTTTTGAAAAGAGCGCTTTCTAAGCGAAAACCCACCACGACTGATGGACTCTGGAAAGTAGCCGCGTCCTTTGGAAATTAAATTACTGGCATAATTTTTCTCTCTCAGTTTTCGTACGATAAACCAGTTAAAGTTTTGCATAAAAGAAAATGAATCTTACGTCCGAAAAGGCGAAATTAACAAATCTTCAATAGCTAATCATACTTGGAAATTCAATCACAAGTTTGATTTTGGTTCTGTTAAAATTATCCAGAAAGCTTGTTCTATTAGGGAATTGGATTTTCTTGAAGCATTTCACATTCACAAAAATTTGTCCTGTTTAGGCAATGACTTCAATTCCAATTCAGTCTTGCCTAATGCCTTCAAAATTCTACTAACTTAACCCCTCATTTTTCGTTACTATTTCTGTCAACAGATGGCACTATCGACTCTTCCACTGGTCGCCTGTAGGATATAAATATGATCGACATTCGTTTTCTCACTTTTGCAGAATTTTTTGCTCCTGATGAAAGGATAATCGAAGGCTCGTTTTGCCTTGGAAATCGATTGGGACTTTACAAAATCTACAGTATGTACTTGGACTGTCTGTTACACTACTTTCAAGCAGATAAATCTGTTCTGAGAAACAATTTCACCTGAACTGGAAAAATGGAAGAATCTATCGTGCGCTTTAAAAGTATTATTAAAAAAGAAAAAATAAAATTACCAAATTTTCTTTTCAAAATCATTAAAATAATGAATATTGAAAATAAGTACTTTCTAATAAAGTTTCATTTTCCCAAGTAATCTCATGTTGATTGCCATCGAGTGCAATTTCCTTGCAGTTCTAAAAAGAATCTGCTTTTTTTTATTGAACTATTTTATATATATATCGCTTCCACAAAATTAATGTTTTTAATGAGGAAACGAACGATAATGATGCGGCCGGCTTTTGTTAAATTAAAGAAAGTAAACTGAAAACTGCAAAAATAATTAAATTAAATAAATAACTAGTCCGAATAGAAAATATTTCTTTACCACTCTAAAAGAACTTCGTTAAATTAAAAATTAAGTATCATTAAGACTGTACTTGCTTTCCTCATTAGCTGGATTAATCATAAAAACTAAGCTATTTCCTATACTACTTTCTTGCTACTCAATTTGAACAAGGTTATAAATTGTAAGATTACACTTGATCTACAGTGGTACCTTAGACCTAGACGGTTAGTTATAATAGTTATAACCCTAACAGACGCGAGTTACCACAGTGTCTAAGACAAAAGAATGTTATAACAACCTTTTTATTTTAACAGATTTAATATACATTCTGGCGACGAATACGGAAAGGAGAAGTGGTAGTAAAGACTGAAATCATAGTAAGTTAAGAGTTAATAAAAGTATTTCAAGGAAAACATTAAACTTCATTTACATTCAGAATATTACTCAGTTTGAAATTTACAGAAGTTACTTATAGCTATTCTAAAATTGTGCCAAAAATTGACTCAACACAGTCACTTGGACTAAAATCACGACATGTATTTACATTAAAAATAAAAATTCTCTAAGACAGGTACGTAATTAAACTGAAAAGGCTTCTTGATTAATAAAACTACAATGTCCTCGTTTCAGGCAAAACTCAAAATAGCATAACAGCTGTTGCACTGAGGCATAATACTTTTTTTTTGTTCCAATGGCGGGCCCTCAGCCGACTTCGGCTAAGCCACTACTAAGGCCAGAAGTGGTGGTTACTTTATTATGGAGGCACCTAATAGGTGGACCACCTTTGCCTCCTATGAAGGTGAGACAGTGTAAATTCTCTTGATGCCATAAACATATGCTCCGTATGGATTATATGCAGATTTGTTACCAATAATATAACAGTTTTACATCAGCAAAGTACTATACCAATATTAATCAGTATTGTGTCAGTATTAATATCAGTAATGTAACAGCTAAGTATTGTATATGTACAACTGTATCAGTAATGTAACAGTCGTATTTGAGTAAAGTATTGTATCAGTGTATCATTATCAGTATTATATCAATTTTGAATCAGTAGTGTGTCAGTCATATTCGCATCAGTAAAATAACAGTAATGTGTCGATAATGTATATGTGATGTGTTACTTGTAATATCTTGAGCATTTGTAACGTGTTATTTCGTGGTTTTATTTATTAACTTGTACAAAATCATTCCCATTTACAATTAATCAGTATTGTATGAGTATCAATATCAGTAAAGTATTGTATGTGCATTTTGAATGAGCAATATAACAGTCTTACATCAGTAAAGTATTGTATCAGTATTATATCAGCCTTGTAGTGTATTAGTTATATTTGCATCAGTAATGAATCAGTAATGTAACAGTAGAACATTGATCTGTGATATTTTAATTCGCAATATCTTGAGTCTCTGTAATGTATTATTTAGAGGATTTATTTACCGACTTGTACAAAATCATTCCCATTTAATCAGTATTGTATCAATATTAATAATCAGTGTTATATCAATGAATCATTACTGTAGCAGTATTAAACAGTATTATATGTCTTGTATCAGTTCTGTATCAGTCATATTTGCATCAGTAATGTACCAGTAATGTGTCTTGAGTATTAATCTGTAGCATGTTATTTCGTATGTCTTGTCGTGCACGTTGAACACCTTTTAGGTGGCTTTATGTATTCTGAAGGGGTGCTATAGATAGTGGTGGACGTGGTGCTATACTAATTAACCATTTGGTAAAGGGATAGTGCCCACGTCCCCCGTTCTCTCTCTCTCTCTCTATGAAGGGACGGACAGTTACAGCCATGCCTTCTCCAGGATTCGAACCCAGGCCCTTTCGTATGGTAGCCGGTTCCCCTAACCACTATACCGCCTAGGCGGGCTGAGGCATAATATCAACTGGGTATTTAAAGAAATAAAATAACTTTTCACTTATTTTTGTTTTTTGGGGAATCTTCCATTCTTTTCCGAAGAAAACACTGCCAGGACGGGGAGGCACTTCGGTGAAGAACATGGGTTTTTTTAAGTCATTGATTCGGGTCCGCTTGCGTTCCTGTTATTGATCAATTACTCGCATATATTTCTGCTGTGACTATGAGAATTCCCAGCGGCCGATCGATTATTTGCTAATTTGCTTTCGAAAAACCTCCTGTAGTTCGAATGAAACTTCAACCATTGACCAGGCTGTATTCAACTGGTCGTTTGCAGCGTAAATTCTGGTTTGGCTAGTGTTCTAAACCTCTTCGGTGTTCTAAACCTCTTCGGTAGCTCGGCTACTCAAATACTCCTTGCTTCTGACTCGGCTGGTCGCCGCATCTGATTAATCTTTGTTCTTTCCGCCGGCTTTCGGATAAATTTATTGTTATTTTCATTCATCTTCGTATGGCATTCTCCGAAACTCTGCCTTTGAAGACTTGTCAAACTTCGGCGTTTTCACTATTTCCGGCTTCATTTCTTTTTCTTTGTGGATCCAATACTCTGGACGTTGACTCTGTATCAGCCTTATTCATAAATGACCGTTAATTGCTTACATTAGGTTATTCCCGCAAATCATATTTTAACACTTGCATAGCGCGCTCATAATAGCGCTTGATCTGGTCTACATTTCCTTTTGTACTTTCACAATTTCGACCTTCCAGGAAAGCCACAGTTTCCTTTAGTCGCTCAATCAAAAATGAGTCTTCGAATTTATTACAAAACTTCGCAAACTTACCTTCTGACGCACATGAAAGAAAATATTTAATTTTCAAAACTTTATCTCCTACCTTAAAATTAAAAATTCTCGACTTTTCTTGTCCTAATAAAACTGTTGTTTCATCTCCTCTATATGCGTACTCTAGTTGCCTCATCCACTAATTTCTGAATGTTTGCGATCTTAAATTTTGCAGAACACTTTTGAGCAAAAAAATTCGTAATTAAGTTTCAGCCAAGAGCTAATTCAGTCTTTGTCTTCCCAGTTGTATCATGCGTAACCCATCTCAAGGCAAATAAGAATTATTGAGTCATCACAGAGTTGTGACAATTTTTTATATAGATGACGGTAATTTCAATACTATTTCTGTTCATCCACTCTGCAATAATTCAATTGTGGTCGATAAAAAGCCATCTTATAATGTTTTATTCCAAGACATGTACACATATTCTCAAAAAAGACAGGCTAACGACCTGCCTGAATTTATTTTAAGTGGAGCTCTATAGTTTAGTGTAGATTTGTTTAAAAAATTAATCTGCAACAAATTTAGTGGAAATTGCTTTGAAAGGAATGATTTCTACCTACGCTGAAAAATGATTGCCAATCACGATCAAATACCTATTTTCATTTTTCTCACTACAATTTGAAGAAAAACCTAATAAGAAGGACCTAATAAGTCAATTTTATTATTTCATTACGGAAAGTAGCTTTTAGCTATTTAGATACCTGGCCGAGGTACAGTTAAAATCGTTAACTTATAGAGTCATTAGGTTATTTCGGAAGCAGGAGAGATGAAAAATGAGCAATGCCCTTCCCGGGAATCGAACCACGGGCCTCTCGGTTACGCACCGAGCGTGCTGATCACTACACCACAAAGGCATGAGAAGAGGGCGGGAGAAATACTTTATAAACTAATTAATATTACAGAACGTGTCATATTCATTTAAAATTTTTGCAGCTATGGAAAATGCACAGATTTCTTTACTCTCAGGTCTGTTTTCCTTATTCGAAGATGACCTGAAATGGATGCATCATGCAATTACTGTAAAATATTTAATGCTAAACTCGCTGGGAAATCAATCTTAATTCATTATTGTTATGTGTTAGTTTGCAGTAAAACAAAATATTATTAATAATTTCATAATTTGCAGCTCCATTTGTAATACCCGTCATATCATGGTGTTCGAAATGATAGGGATCTTTTCTTTATTTAAGAATATTTAAATTCCTTGTGCATCACATAGTATTACACAAGGCTTACACAGGTAAGTAAAAAAACAAACAAATACAACAGCACAAAGTAAAATAAACTTACAAATTCACAGGTAACACGTAAGAGATAAATAAACAGAAAAAGAAGCATGCCATTTTATCCTAACCAAATACATAAAGAGGGGAAGGAGATTAACGTTTACAGAGTTTAACTTAGATATGAGTTCTTTTCGTCCGTCCGTAAGCTTTGAGCAATAGAACAACAAATGTTCGACATTTTGCACTCCTCCGAAGCTGAAGGAACACAAGTCTGTATTAGATAACCGAAATCCTTTCAGATATAAGTTGAAATTGCCATGTCCATTTAGAAATTTAGTAATTTCGAAATTGCAGAAAAAATGTTTTATTATTCAGTCTGTGAGAAATGGAAGGAAAAACTAATGTAGTCGAAAAGGCAGAAGTAAATTTCTGTACAATTCATTCCACTTGAGTATTGTTTTATCCCTACTTTTTGTCTTGAAGAACGACTTGGGCAGTATCATTGGAGTACTAACGTGAAGATTTCTAGCTTGTTTTGCCAACCAATCAGCCCTTTCATTTTCTAGATTGTCAGTGTGCTCACATACATGAGAAAAGATGACATCAACACCTTTACTATTAAGGTCTTTAAGGATAGTATGGAAGGGACAATTAATGTATTGCACGAGAAGATATTCATAAGAGAACATAAGGATGAAAGAGAATCAGTGCAAATAAGAAATTTAGCACTTGGAGAACAGTTGTTATACCCACTTAAGTGACTCACTAATGCACAGCAATTCGGCTTGGGAAACACTGCATTCCTTCGGAATGCTGAAGCTTTTGTATTCCAATTCATAACCCCGATGAAAAACCACATAAGCTAATGCAACTCGATTATTAATTTTACTTCCATCTGTATAACACGCAACCAGGAAATTATCATCAACAGAATTGTCATAAATGATAGCTTGCATTGGCGAACGATCGGCAGGATGAGGAAGATCTTCAAGCATGCCGCTGCAAAGAAAGTGCGCCATGGCTGGCAAAACAGCTTTATACAAATTAAGCGGTGTAAAAATTGCGAGGCACCGTAAGTTATCAATTATAATAGATGAAGGTATTGACGGGAGCAGTGACAGCAATTGTGTCCAAAACTGCACTGCAGTAAACATTTTTGCGCACACACTACCGCAGCAGATGGATGGTGAGAGCACCTATGCTAACGACTCTTCCTCGGCGGTAAAAAGTGCAATTTGCCCGAAGACACTAATAATGGCCCTAGAGGTTTTGTAAAAGGCTGCTAATGACTGTAGTTATAGCCCTATAACTACAGTTATAAGCCACCTCAGAAGAGAGAGAGAGTGACAGCGTTTATCATAACGATTGTTTATAGGTCGAAGAGGCTGGCGTTTGCACGGAAATACCAGCAGCGGACCTACAAAAGCGGGCCAAAATTGTGCCTTTTACACTAAATCTTTCTTTTCCTTCATTGGACGAAAAGATGCTGATGCATACGAAGAAAAACGTTAGAGAATAAACGCCCCTCAACCATTTGTTAAAGAATCGTAATGGTCCAGGAACTGTTTCTGTGCCATTCTGTATGTCCATTCGCAGTTGTGTATAGCAATATTGCCTGCATTAATTATGAATTTATTCTTGCAGGCTTTACATACTACAGATTTTTTCCCTAGAAATGATGACATCTTCCAGCGCGACAATGCGTTAAGTTACACAGATAGGAATGTACATGAGAGATTGGAAAAGCACGATGGACCTTACTATACTCACTAGGCTCAACAATCTCAAGAATTAAATTCAATCGAAAATACACAGGCCCACCTCTTTCAAGTTTTTGCTCTATGCATCACCAGTCACTAGTCATCCATAAATGTCCCTCATAGCTGTCAAATTCATTGCATGGTTCCATATTCCTGTGAACATTTTCCAACACCATATTGAGCCCCTTCTACACCGTCTAGCAATTGTCTGCGCTAAACATAATGCCTATTCTAGAAATATACATATATCCACATTAATGTGGCCCGACTATTTATATATACTCAGAATGGCAGCTTCATTTCATCTAAATAGTTTATACCTAATGGTATTTCACCTAAATGATTTACACAGCATAAGAAAACAATTTTAAATAAATTTTGGAGAAATTTTAAATCTAACTTAATTTGAGGGATTCATAAGTAAAGCATTTTGCCTAGCAAGTTAAGAAAGTAAAATAGTAAATTAAAAGCCTTAAAGTATACTTAAATGCCTAATTCTTAGAAGCACATACATGCAAATATGTATCAGTTATTAACTTGTCGAGAGAAGAATTGAACTAATACTGAATAAAAGAATTACGAAGTAATATAACAGCGATAACGGAAAATTTCAGGAGAGAAATAACTGAGATAAGCATTTCCGAATATAGCTCAAATTAATTCTCAGTCTAATTTCAAACATTCTAAACATCTTAGAAATTTTCAATTTATCTGTTATTTCACAGTGGGTTTACGAAGTATTTAATATCATTTGGAATTTCAGGAATCTGGCTGAAACCTTCGCGAATATTTTTATCCCATCTGCGCTCAAATTTGCATCAAATTTTTCGCTTTCGCATAAAAAGCAAAATAAAAAATACCGTTTCTAATTTGCCGCTAGGTAATCATGTCTAATATGTTGCGTAATATAAAACACAGTAAATACCAGCCAGAACTTTTAGGTCTAGACTTTCAAATCTGAGTGATGTTTAATTTATCCAGAAAAAAACAGGCTTTATTATTTTGCTGTATTCCAAAGTACCATTTCAGATATAGTAAGAATTCTAGCTGTTCGGACTTAAATTATTCGAAACTCCTGTTGTCTGGATTACTTGTCATTCTTCATGAGCCACATAAAATCGAATTTGTTGCTAATTTCTATGCACACTTTTATATTTAATTCACTTAAATAATATTAAAAAGATATAGTTAGTTAGTTATTTTAACAAGCTTTTAAATTAATTTAAATAATATGCGGCATACCTAAATTGGCCTAAAATACTTAATAAATTTTTATTCTGCACATAGTCCGTCTATACAGGTCATAGAAAAGTAAATAAAGACGGTGTTTGACTCTATTCGAGCATATCAAAACAGTAACTTACGAAATGATTTCTTCCTCTATTAAATGCGCTTTTGCCAACTTAATTACCATTGCTAGAAGCAGTGCTGCAGGTCATTTTTTGATACGCCCTTTTTAATTGTTTCATCATTTCTGCCCAAATGGTTTTCATGTTACCAAAATGTAACTTAATTTTTATGCAGCAAAATGTTGCAGCGGGTCACAGTTAGAGAAAAAGAAGAGTATTTAAACTTAGTTGATTGAATGACTGGTTAAGAGTTATTGAGCTGCGTGCAATGGTGCGTTATCAGGATACAGAATCCATCCCCTCTGCACCACGAATTGTTATTTCACATGTCCAACGTTATCTGGTATGTCTCTCAAAGTATTGACGTAGTAAGTTGCATTTATAGACGATCACTCTTGGACTTATTCATACTGCACTCTCCAAGAATCAGTTTCCATAATTTATATTTTTGGTCTGCTATTATTGTTGCCAATTATGTTTCAGCTTGTGTTCGTCGATCCCTCCTGGAGGGGTTGACGTAGAGAACTCTGCGAAACTACTAGCCGTAATATATATACCTAGGCAGTATCGGCCACAGGGTGTACAAATCATGAACCTAGTGATTTTGGAGGCTCCGGAAAGGTCACTTATTGGCCGGCTTGGTGGTCTGGCATGTCTTAGAACAGAACGGCTCTAGTAGCCCGGGGAGTAGTGCCCTGTTTTCGCTGGGTAATGAAAGTCAGCGACGGGCAGCCCGAGCGACTGGTAAGCAACAAATAGACGACAAGTGGCGCCCTGGGGAAACTTCAGGAGTTTTGGTGCCGGTGCCTCCAAGGTTTGGGGAAAGGGGTTGAACCCCTACACCAGTTCGGAAGGGGGCAGGACCTTTAGTGCCATTTATATAGGCGGAAAAGGGAATGCCTATAAATTATTTGTTTGTTTTGCTTTGCTTGTATTCGCCGATCTCCTTCCATCCTCCACTTTTTGTTTTTCGGCTGCATTGTCAAATCGTACTTCCAAACCTAAAATTCATCACTCGTAATCATCCTACCAAAAACAAAATCACGGTTTCACCAGTCAATACAAGCATTTCTGATACTCGAGTTTTAATCACCAATCAAATACTTCTGTAAAACTTTAGCCGAAATGGTGTTTCAGCATGTGATTTCCATAGGTAATGTCATCTTCTGTCACCAATTATGTCTCGTCTCCAGTGGCAATGTATCTCGTCATACGCAATGATCAAGACTTCCGGTACAAGTGCCGCAGACATGCAGACGGACTGGCGCAGGTGGCGAAATTATCCAGAGATACATCTTCTCGTGGAGATGGCTTTCATGAATTGAAGGAATCATTAAAAAATGAAATGAACTGGCTTTTGATTGTTTGATGAGAGATGATCCACGTTTGGAGTTCCTGACTAGGATGTTCCAGACTGATATTTATCTAACAACTTAGAATATCGGCTACCGTCTGTTACGATCTGCAATGATCCGGGCTTCCCGTGTACGAAAAGTTATAAAAAGACTCTTCAGGACTGATGTTTAGAGTGTTGGAGAAGATGGATCCACTGTAAGGGCATTATTAGAGACAGTGTTAAGGACAAGCTACATCATGTCATTTGTAGCTTGGCTCCGAATGGATTATTCCTTAGCGTCGCGTAATTATTTTTCTCTGGATTTTTCGGAATCTTGAAGTTTGCTTGTATAAGTCCCTCCACTTTCTCTTAGTATGCTGACAGGGTTATGAAAACCGGAATTTTTAGTGTCAATATTTACAGTAGTGCTTAGTTCCTCTTTAACCGTAAGTTTATTGTGAAACATGTAGGTTAAGACGGAACTTACTCCCCCAAAAATGAATATTTATGTAGTTATGATTATGTGTTTATCTGTCTAGAGTAATACAGTGAAAGAACTGTAAATTGTTTTCTATTCGAGCCAGAGTTAGAAGTTTGCGGAGGCACTTGATTGTCAAATTTTTCATTTACAGGTAAGATTAAAAATATAGTTTTTATCAATTTTGTACGAGATTATTCAGTATTTAATATTTTTCTGTGCATCACAGCACCGTATTGGATGAAATAAGAGATGGCCTTTCATTCCTAAACACGCTCGGTAGAAATTGAAGCTTACACATAGCTAACTTCAGGTATTTGAGCTTGTAGATGTATTATTGAAAGTGCTTATTATCTAAATAGCAAACTTAATAAAAAAACTGAATAAATTAATTTCTAATGCTGTAAATACTAAGGGAAAATTGACGAAGTATTTAAACATATACTTGAAAGATTGAGCTGCGTGTATAATATGTGTGTTTCGTAGAAGGCCATTTTAAAGAAAGTTGCATTCTCTTATCGACAATACGCTAGTTGTTTCAAAGAACGCATAAGATGATCAGATATCTCAACAGATGACGCCACGGAATTCTCGTCGTATATAACTGTAAATAACAAGAGTTGTTTTAGATGTATTTTAAACGTTGGTAATCAGATATCTCAACAGATGGCGCCACGGAACTCTGGTTGAACCTAACTGTGAACGACAGTTGTTTTAGATGTATTCTAAACGTTGGTAGTAAATTCCATTTAAATAAATGAAAAACTAATATTCTTAATTTAACGAAGTGAAATAATAGCAGTATTGTCAGCAAAATATTGCAATATTTGCTCCAAAGAATGTTCGAATCTGAAACTTATTATTTTTGCACATTAAGAATAAAATAGGAAGGTAATCAGAAACCACGGCACACACTAACACATATATGTGCTAGAAATTTTTTAATTAGCATAGAAATAAAAACTAAAAAAATGGATTCGTTGGATATTAATTAATAAGGAATTTAATAAAATCCAAATATTAGAGGACTTCCATGCTCTTTTATAAGCTACAAATGTTGAAATTTATCCGCCTTAAATTATGTCTTGTTCACAATATAGTTTAACTAGAATTTATAACAGTCTTTGGCCTACTAGTGGCAGAGCGGTTAAGTCACTGAACACTGGTCGTTCCGACCTGGGTTCGATTCTATGCGAATGGGCTGGCTGCGTGGGTGTTTTCGTAGTTTTCCCCATGTGCAACGTGCATGCGAGTCAGTTTCCGTTAGAAAAATCCTCCACGAAGGCATCTCTTCCCTTAGGAAGATAACCTTCACGTGCTTCACCATAATGAAATAAACGATATAACAGCCTTCAGAACACTTCTGGATCCTACACGTTGGGTGTTATTAAGTTCAAACAGCACTGTGATGTTCAATCTTCTGCACGTTGTCGAAATTATGCAAAAACCGCGTGGTGGAAGGTGAAGTCAGTACCTTAACGTGAATAACGGGAAGAGTTCTTGTAATTAGAATTTTGAAACCAACAGCGATACATAGCGTTATCGTGCAATATCACTTATAACTTATCGACCAAGGTTACAATTCAAGGTCCATGATATCAATGTTAACCGGTGGCATGATCTAATCTCTGGTGCTACAGTTACGGAAATTCTGATGGAAAAGAGAATCTGCCGTCTTCCAAGTAACTGATACCAGCTCAGTCATGATCATCTGTCTTTTTTATAACTATTGAAAATCTCCATTTTATTAGAAGAACTTCGCACAGAACAGTATGTTTTCGCATAAAATTATTTCAACTTATCATAGGATTCTGAAGAATGTTTGCCCAAATGGATATAGAACCACGAGTTATGTTGAGGAAAGAAATTATCTTTAAATAAAATTAAATATACTGGTCCACCGGAGAATCCACTAATCCATTTTTGTGGTGCTGAATTCGATTTTTAGACTTTCCACTTCTCCAGAGAGCAGTTTTTCAAAGAAATTAAAAAGAAAAAAAAATTCTGAAGGCTTTCAGATTTTATATTACTCCCAAAGAGGCCTTTTTTTCCAACGTTTTTTTGTGTTACCTTTATTTATTAAATATCATGTTCGCACTTAAACGATAAAATTCAATCCAACAGCAATATAGCAAAATAATTTTAAAACGAGCATATTTTTAGAATTTCCGATACACAGTCTCTCTCGCTGGAGATAACTTTTTTTTCTTTTTTTTTTTTCGGTACAGTGTTGCCATTGCTCGCTTTGAAATCGCTGAGTTTCTTAATTAAAAACTCATAAATGTTTTACAGAATATGAAATAGATAATAAAAGAAATTCTAAATTTCAGATTTGGTCTTCCAGATGCCCATATAGAGGACTACTCTTATTCAATATCTGATATCTCTAGGTACCGTTGTTTTTTAACTGTGCGAGAAACATGCTTACGTTCATACAGATTCTTCACTATTTAATTTCTTTAAATATTATGCAGGGCTCTAGTATTTGGTGCCAACAATTTGAAAAGTGACCGACATTTATAATGAACCAACAAAAAATGCGAAAACGAAATTAATAGCCCTTTTGGGCTAACGCCCTTTGGGTAAAGTGACCACATTTTCATTGAGACAAAGCGGGTCAAATGGGATAAAATGAGAATTATAATTTAGTTATGAAAGCATTTATCACACCGTACCATATAGCCTATTTAAATGGAAATTCTCTGCTTAGCTCGTCAATAAATTTGCATTCTCTTTTTCTACTCTTCTTTTATTTTATGTGTAAATACTATAAATAAATAATTTACTACAAACCGCAATGTTTAACGGCAGTCCGCGCTTATCTACATTAAGACGAGACCAACACGGATATAATTTGCGTCGATACAGAAGATACAGAAGAAAAAAAAATGGTGTCACAAAAGTATGAACTCTTTACAAACGCGACCTTCGACGCCGCTTCGATAACTATTTCGCACATGCGCAAAATGGTATTAAGGTTGAATTTGCTTCGACAGCTCTTTCGCGCACGCGCAACTGCTTCCCTCTACAATGTGATGGAGCCACTGCTGCTTTGGTGAAGCTTTCTTTCTTAGGAATATATATTCTTTGACGGAATGTAACGACAATGATTGAACACCACCGAGTAACTCTAACTCGTTACATTTTAATTTAGTTTACTCTGCATGCATTTTATGTGCTTTTTATTTATGTATTTTTTATTTCTTCATATTCATATAATAATTAATAAATAATAGGTAATATATTTTTACAGTACATTTAAAATAAGAAAGGCGGATATTTTCTAAAAAGCTCGGACATTTCTAAAAATCGGCGGGACGCGGGACAGTCCTCCAAAAACGGGACTGTCCCACCAAAATCGGGACGTGTGGTCACTTTACCTTTGGGATAAAAAAACTCAAAATGTTGGCGCTTTTTTCCGTTTTTTGCTTTTAACTCGAAAACTATGCATTTTTCGAAGACGGCCACGCCATGTAAAATTAAAGTAGATAACTTCTTATAAAAGCTTAATGTTCTGTTTAATCTGCGACTCCTCTAGGGCGCGTTGAAAAAAGGCCATTCTTGGCTCTCCGTGAAAAAGCAAAAAACGCCATTCTGACTGTGCGATGGGGTCCTAATATCAACTTCATCTACCTGAAACTAGTTATTTTATGAATGCCTGCATGCCTAGGTTCTATTAATGGAATTAATGAACGTCAGAGAGGAAAGTGGTCGGCAGAGCCTCCAGTTTTTGAGAAATCGCGTTACTTGCTATATCTTCAAATGGTAAATGAAACGAATGTTTTGAAAAAATGATGGTACAGTGGACTAATTTTTTTATCCAATGGCGGACACTTGCCTACTCAGCATTGGACACTCCTAAGGCTTAAAGTGGTGGCCATTTTATTGTGGAGGCATTTAACAGGCGGTCACCGTTGCCTTCTTTGAAAGCACGAACAGTTACAACCATTAGCTTGTGTAACTGTCCACCTACAACAACAACTGCCTACCAACAACTACTATAATATACATCACATATACTACACTCCCGAGACATTGTGAGCACATAATATCTGAAAAAGGCTCTTAATATTAAAATCAATTGACAATCGACATCAATTGAATGGTTGGTAACGAGAGAAGGTGGTCGCGAGAAGTTTTGGAGGATAAGAGAATTTGAGGGGAAAACATTTGCTCAGATCATTACTTACGGCAAGCAGATGGCTCCACGGTGTCGTGCAGGATTGACGCTAAAACATGTTTACAGTACCCTTTTCTGTTGAGTTTTTTACGTGACCATTTTTGAGCACATTGTGGCGGCATCGCAGATTGTCCAATCATTAAACTTAAAATATGCATTTTGTAGGAAACGTTTTCTACCTTTATTCTGTACACAGTGGTCATCTTCGAAAAATGCGTAGTTTTTAAGTAATAAACATACAACTGAAAACTGTGCCAACATTTTGAGGTTTGATTCAATTTTCCTATAGAACCGGTGAGAAAAACATCTATGGATTTTTCCTGAAAACAGCCTTTTTGAACTTTTCATAACAGGACTAGGCAAGAAGAGAGAAATGTATGCGCTGTTCGTTTAGCTCTAAATGCAGCTGTCGTTTCAAGGATTCTCAAAATTTCACTACTTTGCGTGCAGATGCATCTATACATCTTTATAACACTATTAAAAACATGCTGGTACATTTTATAAGACAATAGATGTGCATAATTAACCATTTCACACAAACAAATTTAATTTAACATTTCATTTAAGAACTTTAATTTGAACACACGAAATTATATTATACAAAATATGATATAATTCATCAAAAAACACTGGTAAAAATGTATGCACTTGTTCTGTACTAATGTCGCGGCACCAGATGTTAAATTACAATTGTCGCGGCACCAGATGTTCTGTGCTAATTTTCACGTCACCAAATGTTGTGGTACCAAATGTTAAATACTAACTGTTACAATAATTTGCCTACAATAATATCAAAAACCAAAATCTCATATGCGTTGTGTATTACTAACCCGAACAACCCCTAAGACCAAGCAGGAGTACTGGTGTTAAAAACATTCACATAAGTCATCATAAGAAAAACTCTGAATCAAATATATATATATATAACCAAGGATATTTATTGCAGTATTAAAGGAAGACACTCAATCTTTCAACTTAAATTTCTAGATCTATGGTGTGTTCAGGTGACAACTATTTAAAATAATGCATTTAGAATTATAATATATATATTGCTAATTTCAAATATGCACCGAGATGAATTAATCAAAAATTTACACCGTAAAAATTAATATTAATTTTTCATATGCAGTTATCAAACTCTGCTGGCCAGCATAAAAATACACAGGAATTTAATGAATCACCGAGCATGGTGTCTTTACCAATATTGATAGAGATTACTTAGTTCAAGAAATTTCTTAATTTGCTCAGGTAAAAATTACATACATAAATTTAGCAAATCCCTTAGGCAGTTAGAAAATATTACATATTCAAGTAGACCCGTTGGAGAAAAATGATTACATTTATTCCTACATTCAATTACACAATTAAAGGTAAAGTAGAATTTAAATTTTTAATCGTTCCTTAATTTGCAAAAGTTAAAGTTAATTCTCATCCAAAAATAGTAACAACTTAAAGTTAAAAGGTAAAATTTAGATAAGTTAACAAATTTAATATCCTGTCTTAATTCATTATATATAAATTTTAATTACATTCCAAGTTAAAGTTAAAAGTCCTAAATAGATTAATAGTGCAGCAGTTGCTTAAATACACAGCCTGGATTTAAGATCCAGCAGAAAAACCTTCGACTAAAAGTTAAATAGAATTTAATTGGAAATTAAATACACATATAATTACTCCTTACATTAATAATTCATCACTGGAAAATTTTTCTTCAATTAATCAAATCTCTTAAAAAAATTTTAATTTGCCATATTACTTAGGAAACATGTTCACGGAATTTAGGTTGCAAACTGTACTAAATTTCAGGTGAAATTAACAATCAAAAGGTTGAACTAACTTGTAGGGAAGAATTGAAAATTTAATTAAGCATTAACTCATCTTATAGATTTTTTTTCCGGATGTCCCATTCATAACAGGTGGTGAACAAGGCTCTGCCGACGACCATTTCTTCGCAGATGTTGAACGAGGAAGTCCGGCGAGAAATCTGGACACTTGGATCAGACACTATGAAGATGGTAAAGTGCATTCGTGCAGCAAAACAAGAGCTCCTAAAGGTTCCTCCCTTTTCCGTCTATTTCTCATCCAGGCGAGTTGATGGTAGTACTCGGATCTAAGTGACCGATCAGGCAGGATCCGGATAGCGGGATTCAAGTTGCATCCACTATGGTGTCCACGTATTAATTCGATGAGGAAAAAACAACATTCTCGACTCCAACACGGGGATGGTAAAGTGCGGAGGAGTAAACTTCAAGTGTTTTTTTAGATGTTCATCTTTATCTTATTTCCCATCTCCGGCTCTTCCAGAGGAAGAAAAAAATAACGTGCTTCTACAGCTGCGAATCCAAGGCACAAAAAGGGCTGAGCATGGCCTTGCATGACGATTTTAATCGTCCAGAATCCAGAATTTTCGAAAATCACCAAATTTGGTGAATTAGTATGCAAATCTCGCCAAACACAAAACAGTGCTGCGAAAACTTAGTTTTTCCTTCTTCACACAAAAAAAAATTCCACCCTCGCCACCCCCTTCGCCAACAAGGAGGGGTGAGGGAAAGAATGCGACAAACCTACCACGCAACCGGACGCAGTACATGACCTTGACGAGAAAGTGCTCAAAAACGACGCTTATAGCAGAGTAAATTTTTAAACACGAAATTCAACAATTTTAGCAATTAAATGGGCATAATTCTCCAACGGGGCGACGTACAGTCATGAAAGTAGGTTCATAAGAAGGGTAAATACTTTCTCTTTAAGAGGTATAAATTTCAACCATGTGAATAAAAAGGAAGTATTTTTAAATTCCAAATATTACGCAGAAAGCAACCGATTTCCCATTGTCTCCTTTCCCGAAAGCTAATACTGTCGAACGCGTAACGTAAGAACGAGAACTCTGTTTAACTCGCATAAGAATAATTGATTCAATAACATAAGCAATACAATTCGTGAAGAAAAATTTAGAATAAGCATAAATTAATGTATATAATTTACTCACTCAATAATTAATTAACAAATAACTGCAATTAACTACACATTAATCCATAATTCTAAACTAACCAAAAATCACTACATAACACACTTCTGCCAATGCCAATACACTGGTGCACCAGTAGATAAAACGATGCAATACTAATATTATAATATTAGTGTAATACATTTTATGCTTATGTTACAATATTACATTCTCATATGGCCCTGACTTTACGAATTTGTTTAACAATATTGATATTGTTACGAAGCATTTTCATTGCAGATAAAGGATCGATTAGAGCTTATGAAGGTGCTTAATTGCGTTTAATACTTGCCCTGAAAAATGCGCGCATTGCAAATCGCACAGTGCTGGAGAAAATTTAGGGAACATTCAAAATGCACTAATAGAAATGCATATGCGAGCGTTTAAGATAATACAGCAACGAAGCGTACCAAAATACCATTATGTACTGCTCAATTTAAATTGCTAATTATTCGAAATCAAGAGAGTTACGTTGATACAGTGTTGTATACGAAACTGTTGATTTTATAACATCTAAAATACTTTAGTTAGGTACGGGCAGAAATCCTACTTGTAGAATGTTCCTCTTTAGTGAGAACACCTAGCGCTCAAGTAATATTGTGCGTGATTCGAAATACGTTAAACACTACAATCACACAATCGATAAGGCCTTTAAACTCTGGTAGTTTGACTTGACTTATAATCTGTGAGAATGGGTTGAATGTGCAAGTTTTCCTGTATGCGAATCCGAATTCCTGATTTTCTCTATGCGAATCTTGATTCCAGTCATTTTTTCTTAGCATTATCTCCAGGTATTTTTCAAGCTCTGTACATTATTAAAATAAGCAAACCAAATTTTGTAGAATTCTGGTTTTCCACTTTCTGGTTTTTGGTATTTTTTCTGGCATTAAAACTACATTAAAACTTGATTTTTATTAAAATTCCTACAGTTATTATTATTCTTATGACAATAATAAGTATAAAAGCAATCACAAAGGTATCTTTATTTTTAATATTGAACTGCATTATTCTATTTCATATTGATTTACATTATTTGATTATTGAATTGCAAAATCATTCTATGAATGGAACGTTCATAAATGAATAGGTATTAAAATAATCTCAAACATTTATAGGATAATTTATTAAGTAGAGTTCTTGGAGGATAATTCATAAAGTACAATTCGTAAATCTGATATTTGTAAATTCATGCCAATACAATGTTACTGCAATATTAATAATCTACATAGCACGTTTCATTTCCGACTTATTTTCGCTATTCATTACAAATGAATGAGCAGTTCTGAGAAGAAAAATTTTTATCATTATTTAATTGATCATAGTCTGACTTTAAGAAGACTTTCAAAAAATAAATTAGTTGAACTTCATATACATCACTGTCTTTTAATAACAGCCTTCTTAATTCATTTATCTCTTATTAAGCAATATTTATACAGCGAGCATGCACCCTAGTTGACAATCCCACTAACGACAGAGCGGAAAAGTAACTGAACACTGATAGTTTGGCCTAGGTTCGATTACAAGCGAACAGGCTGTCTGCATGGACGTTTTCGTGATTTTCCCTATGTAAAACGTGGATAAGAGACAATTTTACTTATAAATTTCTCCTCAAAGGCATCCCTTCCCATAAGCAGGTAGCCCTCGCATGTTCCATAATAAAATAAACCAAACCTAATGGACGAATCTCTAAATTATAATGAAGTATGTTAAAATGATATGCAGTGTTATAAAATTGCGTATCTATTCCTGTATGCAGTTATATACGTGAAGTTTTGCCCAAGTTTGTTATAAAATTTTGATTTTTCCTTATTGATATTGCTTTAATAATACATTTTCAATAACACCGGTATTTAATATCCATCAGACCACCGCTCAGTCCCGCTTTAGAACGCGTTGAAATGGTTAATTTTGATTAAAAATCACATTTTTTTTTCTCCACTGTATTTGATAAAACTTAATTTTTAGCTTTACAAAAGAAGTTTTGTTTTCATCCGTGTTTTAATTAGAAGAGAATGTACTATAATTGTACGAACTCTGGAGAACCGGATTCCAGCATTTGAACTTTTAAATGATTGTGAATCTGTCAGAAAATAATTATAAGAACAAATTTTTCAAATTAAAATTTCAGTAAGTTATTATGATAATAAGCATCATTTAAAAGAAAAATGTAATCAAATATGAATATATTGGGCATTTTCAGAAGCGTGTTGGCTCTAGGCTTCGAAAGAAGTCACAGAAAATTCTCTAGTACCTTTGTAAGGTTTTAATTAAACTAACAAAGTTTTATTTTAATTTGACTCTTTCTATTTGTTCTCATTTCAACTTCCCGTTAGAATGAGCGCGCGTTTCAGCTTTATGCTAATTTGATGTGGAGCCAAGTAGTATTTAAACGAAAGGTAGAAACCTTTCAGTGTGAGAGAGCTTTTAGTCTCAGACCACTGTTACTCTAATCAACGTTCGCCTGACTAGCTAGTATTTAAATTCTAAGCCGTAGCGCTGTTACTCTATTACTTATTGAAGTAATTCCAAGTGCGTCAGTATTAGTCAAATCTTGCTACGCACCATTTAGTTTAGAGGCCAACCTCGGGTTTAGAGCTCTGTGAGCAACGATTACTTAATTTCTAATTAACTTTAGCTTTAAATTAATTTGATTGTTCATTTTAGATCCAAGCGCGGTCTTTATTTTCTGTATCCCTCCGGAGTTGGGAAGTGGCTGTAAATAACTGTGGTTTAATAAAAGAGGATTTTAAATCCCTTTAAAGTGCAGTTCTTCTACCACTTCATCACAATATTCTACCACAGAACATAGCTGCATTCAGCTCCCTGTTCAAGATCAGGACTCAAGTACTTTCACGAAGATGTTTGCCAAGAATATGCACCGAACACTCAGTCCTGACACCTTAACCAATAAGATGAAAATTAATATAAGATTGCAAGTCACAGAAAATGACAATAATTTATAATTTAAGTATGCAGATTACATGAATGGCGGCAGCGTTCAATCGCTATTCAAATACAAAGTAGTTAATGTGTGGTTAGGGCAGTTTCTCAGTCCCCGTATGCAGTGAAAATTTCAGTAATCTGGGGTAACAGCAGCAAAATTCAGGAATAACATTCAGGGCAGGTAGAGAACGTAATTAAAAATGTTTGTGTCAAACTGTATCATGAAAATTTGTTTCTGATATGGTAACGTAGAGCACTAACAAAAGCTTTATATGTATTCTGTTGAAATGTTTCCCGAAAGGCATTTTTATTGGGCAACAAACCCTAAATTTAAGAGCATAATAAATATCGTAAAATCTAACTGATATTTTAAAAAGATTACTAGACATTCTTTATATTTTTTATTTATTGTTATGAATTTTGTACTTAGATAGGTAACGTTAGTAGAACTATAAGTAAAATTGTATTTTTCTGTGTAACGTAGCACGAGACAAATATGAAGAGAAAGCTATGCCTCAAAAGTAAGAATACAGGGGCACCTGCATTTAACTTTGAGTAAACTGTATACAAACTGAATAAGTATAATTGTTAGCTGTAACCTTAATACCGTCCTCTTAGTGCTTTCCAGGAATTTAGAGAAACAGAAGGTACTAGAAATATCTCGAGGCTGGTTGAACACAATTTAAGACCGAAGAGAAAGCATTTGCTCTTAGTTGTTTAATTAGCTGCTGTTGTTATTCTTGCGAGTTCAGCGTGAGATCGGATTAGCTTTCTCTTTAGATGCGCTTTGCATTACCTTGTGTTTAACATTCTTAGTAGTGTGTAGTGTAACTGCTGATTAAACTGTGTAATACTGTGATAGAATATTTCAGTGGAAAATTCTAGAGTTCTGAAATATTTCTTTTGATAAAAATAAATTTCATTAATCTATTATCGGATTTCTGCTTTCAATCTAGTACGAACCCGTACGCACGCAACAATATTTATCCCGGTGTTCATAAACTAAAGAAAGTTTAAGGTGTTTTCAACGGTAGCATACTCGGCGCGTATATGAGAGGTCCAGGTTCAAGCCCTGGCGAGGGCATTGCTCATCTTTCATGTCTTCTGCTTCAAAAAAAAAAATTAATGATTTACAGTGGCGTCCGAGCTAAGGCCTGATGAAACGTAATTTGTCACTAACAGGATTTGGCGACTGGGTTCCCTTAGTCTCAAGTCGCCATTTTAAAAAGGGGGGGCCTTCCTCCGGTGAACATTCGAGAGGTCCAGGTTCGAGTGCCGGTTAGAGAATTCCACATTTTTCATGTCTCCTGCTTCTAAATAACCTAATGACTCTACAGGAGCTATTAGAATTCCTTGAAAAACGAATCGTTAAATTATATTTTTTAACGTCTGTGGTAAAAAATAACAGGAAAAAAAGTAAGTTTGTTAAAAAGAGAAACAATTGCTTGAATGTGATAAAAACATTTAGCTATGTAACTAATTTTGGTAGTATTATAACACTATTTCGAACTCAAGAGATTTTTACCCAATAATTTCTTCATTTCAATAATAATAGCTCAAAATATACTCATGTCCATAAATTAAGGATAATTCGGAGTCACATGGAAATCGAACTTTAAAATAAATATATCACCTGTAAAATCACTACACACATCTTCAAGAATCATATGCAAATTTCAGGAAGTAACCAGATGGTACGTCACAATGACGAGAGTGTAAAAGAGTGATATATAAGGAATGCAGGCAAAGAAGTAAAATTGTTCAGGCGCTTTATAAGCATTTCAGTGCAATAACCGAATAGTTATGACACAAAGGACGCATTTGAATGATATTTTACGTGGTTGAATTATCGGCCGTCTGGAATGTGGGCGGACCCAACTAGAAGTATCAGACGAACTTGGAATTGCCCAGAGTGTCATGTCCAGGCTTTGGCAACGATTTCAAGATGATGGTAATGTGAGTAGACGTTACAGCACAGGTCGCCTAGGACCGGTATTTGGTAGTTACTGCCAAAAGAAACAGGCGGAGCACAGCCTCAGACCTGTCTCGTCAGCTCTCTTCAGCCACTGGTACGATAATTTCAAGGCAGACCGTGTACAGACGTGCACAGATTGGTCTATATGCTCGTAGATCTGTCAGATGCGTTCCGCTTACTGCAACTCACTGTCGCCTGCGGTTAGACTGGAGTAGAGAGCATGCATTGTGGACACCGCAACAGTGGGCTTCTGTGATGTTTTCCGACGAGTCCGGGTTTAGATTGCAGTCTGATTTTCGCCGAACTTTCATATGGAGAGCTCCAGATACCCGTTACCACCAAGAAAACATCATTGAACGACACCGTTACGGTGGTGCGGGAGTGCTCGTTTGGGGTGGAATTATTCTGGGTTCCAGAACTGACCCGCATGTTCAAATTGGAACCATGACAAGCCAAATCTATCATGACAATCTATCAATCTAAACATGTACGTTTGTTTCGGGGCGCCATGGGCGCACAATTTGTGTTTATGGATGACAACGTTCGTCCTCACCGGTCAAACATCGTAAGCGAATGCCTTCGATCGGAGGATATCACCCGTATGGACTGGCCAGCATTCTCACCGGACTTGAATCCAGTAGAGCACGTGTGGGACATGCTCGGCCGACGAGTTGCAGCCCGTCAACCTCCTCCTACATGTCTACCGGAACTTCGGAGAGCATTGCTTTTTGAGTGGTGTAATATCCCCCAAGATCAGATCGATTATTTGATACTCAGCATGCCTGGGCGTTGTACGGACTGTATTGCATCGTCTGGGAGACATACAATGTATTAACAATCATACCAATCATGTCATATTGGTTTTTTGTAAATAGGTTTTTTTTTGTAATTTGCTCCAGGGAGAAAAAATCGCTAATTTTTTTAATAATATCAAACATATAGCATCTTTTTTTGCTCTTTACCTTTTGTTTAATAAATAAGATTTACAAATAAGTCAAATTTGTTTTGCTTCTAACTCTTCCTTTGCCTGATTTTGCATTATCCTTAATTAATGGACATGAGTGTATTATTATTGCATTTTTATAAAACCGTGCATGCTTTTTCTTTACACTGTTTTCTAATAGAGGAACTAAACAAATTTCGATGGTGTGAATGTTATTCTAATAATGTGCTCTTATTTGAGTTAGAACATCGTAAATATGCCCAGAAAATTTTATTATGCTAAATTTCTACTTATTTCAGTCTTCTTTAAATAAAATAAGAGCACTACAGAGCAGTAAGTTCATTTTAGTGCTTTTTCCTATCAAATAGAAGTCTAAATATATCTCTCATGTAGGATTTTTGAAACTTTTGAAAATTTTTCCTGACGCTATATACTTATCAAAATTTAAGTAAAGTAAAAATGCTTAATTTCAAATTTTGATAGTTTATTTATAACGTTTATGGAAATTAAAGCTAAAAATGTGATTAAAGTGATTCTATATTATATTTTTTAAAACAGGCTTTCTTAATGCCTTACATTTTATTAGCGTGTAGTTCGAGTAATTAATAATTTTAATGAACTCTTCAAAAGTTTGCATATTAACACCCAGTCTAGTGTCGCCATCTATGCACAAAAGTTTAAACTGCATAACGTTTCGATAGAAATTTGCTAGAGTACGTTTAGTGCTGCCATCTGTACAACGCATGTGCTACGACACTTGCAGTTTGTTTGTTATTATTTTTATTATTTTACTATTTCGAATGCAGATAACAAATGTAGTCATCCGAAATGTAATGTCTTGTTTTCGAATTCATTACCGAAATAGGTGATTAGTAAAATTCGGTTCCATGTGGTTAAAAAAACAACTAACATAAAAGAGATTCGAAAAATTTTAATATGAAGCGGTCAGAGATTATTTATCCTTACTAAAACAGCTTAACACGAAGCGATATTTATAAAAATATTAGAGCATCTGTAATATAACATTGCAGAATGAAAGAAATGTAGAATGCGGAATGACAAAAATGTAGAATATAATTTGAATAATGAAAGACTGAATGTAAAATGAAGTTCTCAATTTTTGCCATAAAAAGATGCAATTAGTTAATAATGGAAAAAAGTAAGTGGTTCTTTAGTGCCCGATGTATTAAATCCAAGGTCATATATAAATTTAGATCAATAGTAATAGTAAAAATCTGGACACGTTTTATGCTTAAGGCTTTGACTTTTAACAAGTGGCGATTTGGCTTTTGAGAGCTCCATAATTCGTTTAAAACAAATGAGGAATTAGTCTTTAAGTGCATACTTCTATAATAATCTTTAAAATCTGTCTTAAGTCATTTGCATACTTCTGCGATAATTTGTAAAAGCTTAATTCAGTTAATGAATCCACAAAAAATATGATTCCAAATTTATAGGACAAATATTTTATAGACATTTATAGATATTTTTATAGACAAATTTATAGATTCCAAATTTTTATTATTCCAAATTTATTTTATTTATTTCCAAATTTATTAGTCCAAAGGGATTTAGTCCCGAAGGACTATTACTTTCGTTTTGCGATTTTGCGTCGATTCACTTTGAATGCCCGTTTCACTTTTCAAATTGTTGCCACTAAATGTTATCGCTCTGCATTAAATTTTAAAAAATGAAAAATCTGCATAAATGTATGCATGTTTCTCGCATTGTGATAAAACCTAGAGCCATCGAATTTTGAATGACGTAATCCTACTGCGAATATGGGAATCTGGAAGCCCTAATTTTGAATTTGAAATTTGCTTTATTATCAATTTTATGTTTTGTAACATTTCAACGAATTTCTGATTAACAAACTAAATGATTTCAAAGCTTCAACAAATTTCTGATTAACAAACTAAATGATTTCAAAGCGAGCAATGGCAACACTGTACGGAAAAAAAAAACATTTTTATCTCCAGCGCACGAGACTTACGGAAATTCTAAAGATATGTTCATTTTAAAATGATTTGCGATATTGATTTTGAACTGAATTTTATGGTTTGAGTACGTAGTACATGATATTTAATAAAAAAAGGTAGCACACGAAACGTTAAAAAAACGCGCCTTTGGACGTAATTTAAGATCTGAAATCTTTCAGATTTTTTTTTTTATTATTATTTATAAATTCCAAATTTGGTATTAGCAAACTGAATATTTTCCCACAACTATTGGGTCTGTTACAATTTGCTTAGGTGTTGGGGCGAAAGGTAACAGACAAGAGAATTAATAATATAAAAACTACAATATTAAAAAAAAAAAAAAGATAAAAAGAAAAATCTGAAAGCATTCAGATTTTACATTACACCTGAAGGGGCGTTTTTTTTAAAGTTTTGTGTGTTACCTTTATTAATATCATGTTCTTCGCCCTTAACCCATAAAATTCAGTTCAACAGCAATATCCCAAAATAATTTTAAAATGAGCATATCTTTAGAATTTCCTAAACACAGTCGCGTGGGCTGCAGATAAAAAAAATTTTTTTTTGTTCAGTGTTGCCACTGCTCTCTTTCAAATCGTCGAGTTTGTAAATCAAAAATTCATTAAAATTTTACAAAATGTGAAAAAAATTAATAAAACAAACTCCAGACTCCAAATTTTGGCTTACAGATGCCCAGATTCAGTGGAAACTTACGTTATTCAAAATTGGATGGCTCTAGGCACCGTTGTTTTATCCCAATGCTAGAAACACACATATATATTTATGCACATTCTTCATTATTTAATTCCCTTAAATGTAATAGAGGGCTCTAATATTTGGTGGCAACAATTTGAAAAGTGGACCGACATTTATAGTGAACCAAAGCAAAATGCCAAAACGAAATTAATAGTTTTTCAGCGCAAATTGCCCCTTTGTACTACAAATATTTAATGATTATTAATACTTGTATAGTGACACTGAGTGAAACATAGTGGTTTACAATAAAATAAAGATAAAATTATTTAACCAATCAACATAAAGTCTTCATCAGAATTGCCGTTAACACAAAGAAATGACAGATTTTTTCCTCTCACACATTTAACGTATATCCACATTTTACAAATTAAGAATTGTAGCCATTCTTGTACATCAGAACTGCTGTAGGCATATCCGTAAAGTAAGTAAATCCCCTTTTGTATTTCCCTATTTGCATCTGAGTTCAAAATTCTCTTTTCATTCATTTTATTTCTTAGTTTTCGTTTTTTTCTAACCATTCCTTTCCCTTTTTCTTTCTCTTCTTTTTTCATTTATTATTAGTTATCTTTCGGTATTCTTATTCCAGTGCTTCTTATTCAGGTTTTTCAGTTAAAATGGAAGATTTTCTTTTGCATCGTCGTCTGAGACTATTTCCGATGTGTAGCCTTAGAGAGAGGTCTAATATTTGAACTTTGAAAAATCGATTTTTCTATTTTGGGATAGAAAACTAGATAGAATAAAGTAATTTGCGTGTAACATTTGAAGTAAAAAGTTCAACTACATGAATCAAGACCTCGGGGCAAGATGTAACATGTTGCAACTTGTGCCATTGTACGATTTTGGACATTTTGTCGATTTATAAAACAGTACAGTTAGCAAAAAAGTAAAAGCGATGTTTTAATATGTAGACAAAATAAAGAGAAAAACTATTTAGTGAAAAGGTCAAGTAACTTGCCTTAAATAGAAATGTCTAAAATATGTTTCTCCCCATTAGCTAGCTAAGACAGAGCAACTGCACACAACATCTCAGCAGCAACCGTTTCTTTCGGTGTCCCGGGACACTGTCAATATGTAACAGAGACCGTCACAGGAATCATGTCTTGTGAAAATTCTAGCAAAACTTCTGAAAACCGTTGCAACTAGTCCCTAACTTCCGTGTATCACATTGATAATGTTAGAGAGGGTACTGGCTCGTATTTGCGTTACAGATGCAGAGAATCCACAAAAAGACCCATTCACCGGGATTCGATCTGACGTTGATCCTTCCGTTAAGCATGAAATTTTTGTGTCTTTAAAATCCAACCTCTAGAATAAAAGGAAGTGTGGAGGAAGAGGGTTAAAACAGCCGGTTTTTGTTCCACTCTCTGTTTTGTATAAAGAAAATGAGTTCAATGTGAAAGAGGTTCTAAATGTTTGTCGGCTATGTTTCGCAGCTCAGTGTTAACTTTGATTAGCCATTCCCGATAGCTCTTTCAGTTCTGGATAGAGCCGGGATAAGTGAGAGGAGGTGAGGCACTTGCGTCAGGTGCCCGGCTAAGAAGGAAGATAATTCATACCTCTACAGTCTTAAACCCAACTTTGGCTGGTTTTCTACAAAAACACATGGAATCGTTGAAAATAGTTATGTGCCGCGAGGTAAGAGGTCACGTGAAATTTCTGACGAAGGAATTTATATGACCGACGTTTTTTTTCTAATATTTACAAAAATAAATGCTAAGATTCGCATTGGTTTGCATCCTGGAAACAAAGAATGTTGATTTTTTTTTATAATTTATGAATTTTATATGAACAATCCATATTTTGTCCCTTATTTTTAAAGATAAGGTCACTAAAAGTCATGGAACTGTATACTTTAGTGGAAGTATTCTTTTTTATAGTAAAAAAAAGGAAACCGGTCAATAGGTTTCCAGTATATCAACTTAGACTACTTAACAGTGATTATCTGTTCTTATGTCTGTGCCCTCTGAACGCTGTGGAAATAAACAAGGAAAAAATAAAAACGGAAAAAATCCCTACGTCCTGATTCCGTTCACCCTATTTTGAGAATAAATTCGTCCAAATGGTGCATGCGTGTTTGCGCTCATGGTCGCGGCTAAGACGGTCGAACTATAACTTCGAAATTTCATAAGTAAATTTAAATAAGAAGTAAATCTACTAAAAAGAAAAGATATATTTTGTTAATCCAACATTCCTGATCATATGTAGCTAAAATTAAAATTATTGAATACACATGATATTATTATATTTGGATATTAAAAAAATGTTAGCGAATACCGAAATTTATGAATGGTAAATAATACATCTATAAAGATATATTTGAATGATTACATTCAATTGATCTAAATTACTTTTTGGCAGTTTTTTAGGAAGTCCAAGTTAATTTATTATGTACATTATTTTTCTCATATTTTTATATATGAGAAATATATGAGATTTTACAAATTTGTTTGAAAAACACTTTTAGTTTTGTTTTAAGCTCACAAATTTATTTGTTTACACTGATAAATTTATTCTACACTCACAAATTTATTTGTTCTACACTCGCAAAACAACATTCAGAATAAAATAATATGCGAAATATTAAACTATTGTTTATGATTTAAAATGTTTGCGGTATTCAATGTAACGTTGTTTTTATAGTATATTGTCTTTGTACAAATATGCATATCACTAAATTTTATGTTCAAAGTTGGTAACCATTTTCAAAAAATTTTGAAATTTGGCCTATACGATGAGCTTTGTTAAAGATTTGCTTCCCTTTCAAGATAAAAAAAGTTTGATTGGGGACGCTTACGATTTCCTTGTACGGGAATATATTCAAATATGAGAATATATTTCTCATATTTGAATGATTACATTCAATTGATCTAAATTACTTTTTGGAAGTTTTTTAGGAAGTCCAAGTTAATTTATTATGTACATTATTTTTCTCATATTTTTTTTTATTCCACATCAGTACTATTACAGTGAATTTAGATAAATAATTATGAGGAATTCGTTTGAAAAACACTTTTAGTTTTTTTAAGCTCACAAATTTATTTGTTTACACTGATAAATTTATTCTACATTCACAAATTTATTTGTTCTACACTCACAAAACAACATTCAGAATAAAATAATATGCGAAATATTAAACTATTGTTTATGATTTATTGCCACTGATATTATCAGTATGACTGGCTTTACAACAAGAGTTTCCAATGCTTTTAGGAACTCACATAGGATTCAGTATTGAATCCCTGTGAGTCAATGAAATTGTAAAAGGAGTCAGTGATGAGTAAGGGGGTCGATAGTCGAAAATACATCGGCAGTTGATCGCCGTAATCAAAATTCTATTCATTATAAGAATATTTATTAATAAAACTGATAACTGCTTATTTATTGATTGATACTCTATCATGTAAAAGAATCATAGAAAATAAATATTATAATGGGAAAATACACTAAAATTATTTATTATGTTTTAAATCAATAATATTATTCAATATATAATTTTTTATGCAATAAGTGATACGTAAAAATGTAAAACAGAAGAAGACACACAAAAAAAAAAACCCATAAAAGTACACGAAGAACGGGAATAGTAAAGATAAACCAATATCCATAGCTTTGTAATTAGGGATTTAAAATTAAATTAATCAGTTTTATGCCAAGTTTTCATAAATTACATAAATGCATCAAGAGCATAAATCATATTAATTACAACTGGACATTCGTGCAGTTTAGAATTAGTGATTTCTTTTCCGAAAACCTCTTTAAATCTGTAAAATGAAAAATAATAATACAAAAAATAATTAAGCATAAATCTGTTAAATAATTTTTCAAAACTGTTGTTCATATTCTTATTTATTTGTTATTTTAAATTATTTATGTGCAGTTACTGTATTATGATTATTTTGTACTGAAGAAATATAAAGGAATCGACGAAGAAATTTTCCTTTTAAAAGGAGCGACACAAGTAAAAAGTAGGTAATCTCCGCTTTAAAATGTTTGCGGCATTCAATGTAACGTTGTTTTTATAGTATATCTATATTGTCCTTGTACAAATATGCATATCACTCAATTTTATGTTCAAAGTTGGTAACCATTTTCAAATAAATTTTGAAATTTGGCCTATACGATGAGCTTTGTTAAAGATTTCTTTCACTTCATTTTGTACAAGTTCAAGATAAAAAAAGTTTGATTGGGGACGCTTACGATTTCTTTGTACGACCTGTTAAATTATACGCATTGTTTGCTGCATTTTGTTTGAACGTATTTCCTAGAATTTCATTGGAGATATATTTCTTATTTAATTAATCCAATTCTCACTTCGCGCCATGGCAAAAATGCATAAAACCTCAACGTATCTTCATCAAAAAGTGAAAAATATAGAAAAACATAAAACACCAAATGCAGTTAAAACAGTTAATTTTTTATTTACAATTAAAATAAGAGCTTCTACGTAAAAGCAAGCAATTCGGCCAGCGTAAAGACTTTTCCGTTTCAGGAGGCAAATCTTTCCGTGCGCAAAACTGAAAGTTTACTTTTGGTCCTACTCTGCAAAAAGACACTGAAATTGCAGAAACTGACTGACTGCACTATTCTGCTAAGTTTCAAATATGGAGGTTAGAATAGATGGAGTAAGTATGACGTCACAAAACTGAAACCAGGGAAATGTTAGTAACGTGACATAAGTCTTATCATGGTCGCCGAACAGCTTAAATAAAATTACATTGAATCTGAAAGCAGATATCGATGTTCGCAGCCTCAGAAAAGAATTTTTAAGCATAATTTTCCTAAAATACAATTGAAATTTCCAATGATCTTTCAGGTTTTACAATGTGTATATTTGGTTATAGTTATCATTTACATATTTTCTTGTGCATAGATTTTAATAAATTTGAAAAAGTTCTTTGGAATCTTGGGATTTTTCTACATACTAAATAGAAATTCTTTTATGTTAGGATTAAAATTAGCACATCATACTTATAAGCGTTTGGACAGCTAAGAAATAAAGCCGATTAGAATGTAAACAAAGTTCGCTTATGGCAGCGGCCATGATAAGACGGTGACACCATATCATAGCGTTTTATGGCTTTATTTTCACTGTATGGGACTGTAGAAGAGTATGGGACTGTGTACGGTACTGTAGAAGAAGACTTACTCCATCCATTTTAAACAAATATGTCTGCTACGTTAAGCTTAGCCGCACTTGAAGAACTTTTAAATTATTGAAAATTCTACAACTATCGCATGCAGATTAATTAAAGGCATAAAACCGAAACATAAGTACAATATAATTCAATAATTGTAAAACAAAATGCGTAAAATTTACCAACATATCAGAATAAAAAACTGTGCTCCCAGAGCCGGGTAACAGAGTGGGTGTGTGTATATATATATATATATATATTTACATGTACTTTTGGTGAGGTCGATTGCAACCAAAAAGGGAGGTGCGCAACTACAATTTATAGCAGTCCTAATGCTCTGACGCTACTCGTTTTTGAGTTATACAAGATACATACCATACGTTGTCAGGACTGAGTGTTCTGCGCATACTTTTGGAGAACATGGTCGTGATAGTTCAAAGTCCTGATCTCGAACAGGGAGCTGAATGCAGCTATGTTCTGTGGTAGAATAACTGTAGTTAAGTGGTAGAATAACTGCACGTAAGGAGGGTTTAAAATTTCCCTTTTATTAAACTACTATTTGCAGCCACTTCCCAACTAGGAAGGGATAACAGAAAATACTGACTGCACTTGGGTCTAAACTGAACAATCAATTAATTTAAAATAAAGTTAAGTAGAAAACTAAGAAGTCGTTGCTCTCAGAGCTATAAAAGAGGAGATTGGCCTCTATGCTAAACTATCAAAGGTGCGTAGCAAGATTTGGCTAATACTAACGCACTTAGATTACTTCAATAAGTATTAGAGTAACAGCGGCTGAGGCTTAGAACTTAAATACTAGCTAGTCAAGCGAACGTCGAACAGAGCCGCAGTGATCTGAGACTAAAAGCTCCCTCACCCCGAGAAGTTCCTTGCTAACATTTTAAATACAAAACTTGGCTCCACTTCAAATTAGCGTAAAGCTGAAACTCGCGCTCATTCTAACGGGAAGTTGAAATAAGAGCTCATAGGAAAGAGAAATTAAAATAAAACTTTGTTAGTTTAAACTAAAACCTTACAACATATGTACAAACGTGACGAAAAAATCTCTTCTGAATCCCTTTTGTAATCTGTGTTGGGAAAAAGAGTTCTTTATGCTGTCCTTAAGTCCTTGCAAAAACGTCGCTAAATTGCATTCGATAGCGGTGTAAATGGATATTTTCATTCAAATATGATAACCGAAATTTTTTGCAATTACAATACTCCCTTTACTTTGTACAAGGAAGTAAAAAGGTATAACTCCACGAGCGGAAAAATTTCTTGAGGAAGATTATGCGCAACTCAAATTTGTCAAAATTACTGGAATGTCTTTTGTACGTTTGCAAATATCTAACAAAAAGCATGTGGAAGAACATATTTGTGCTTTTAACAAAAGTCTCTTTTCCTGCGAAACAGTCTATTTTACTTGACCTTCTTCGCAGAGGACGTTCCCACAGGGATAATAACGATTTCTGACACGATTTTAGTTTTTTGTCAACTTTAGAAAATATGGGAATAGTTTTGCATTGCTTTCTGTTTTTCATAAAATTTTAGAAGACGGATACAATGAAGAAGAATCTTTGCACTGCTGAATGAAAAGAGCAGTTGAATTTTTAACTTGAAATGTGGATGTGAGAGACATTCCTTGCTATGGGAATATAATACTCCCACTTCCCATAAATATTTCTGCCTGTGAAAGGATTTTTCTCTCTTACCGACTGTACAGTAGGAGAAAGTAACACAACACTTTTATTACAACAAAAGGGCTATTAATTTCGATTTGGCATTTTGCGTTGATTCACTATAAAAGTTTGAATCACTTTTCAAACTGTTGCCACCAAATATCAGAGCCCTGTACTATATTTAAAGAAACTAAATAATGAAGAATCTGGATAAATGTATGCATGTTTCTCGCATTGTGAAACAACGGTACCTAGAGACAACAAAGTTTGAATAACGTAGTCCTCCACTCCGATATGGGAATCTGGAAGCCCAGCTTCGAAATTTGGAGTTTGTTTTATAATCTCTTTCATATTCTGTAAAACATTAACGAATTTTTTATTAACCAACTCTGTAAGGTTTTAGTTAAACTAACCAAGTTTTATTTTAATTTGAATCTTTCTATCTCCTCTCTGTTTCAACTTCGCGTCAGAAGAAGCGCGCGTTTTCAGCGTATGCTAATTTTGAAGTACAGCGAAGTACTATTTAAGCCAGAGGTAGAAACCTCTCAGGGTGAGAGAGCTTCAGTCTCACATCACGGACACTCTGCTCGACGTTCGTCTGACCAGCCAGCAGTTTAAATTTATAAGCCATAGTGCTTACTACGTGATTGCATTGTAAAACAAATTGAAGTGCGCTAGTATTAGTATATCTTGCTACGCACCATTTAGTGAGAGGCCAACTTCCGCGAATTGTTCTGCGAAGCAAAGTTGAATTACATTTCTATTTTAGGTTTAGTATTTAAATTTTGTTAAGTTCGACCCAAGTGCGGTGTTTTACTTTCTGTATCTCTCCCGAGTTGGGAAGTGTGTAAATAATAGTGATTTAATAAAAGAGGATTTTAAATCCCTTTCACGTGCAGTCATTTTCCAGCCAGTACCTACATCAGAACAAAGCTAACATTTCATCAGCTCACTGTTCCAGTTCAGGACCTGAGATTTGAGGATAAGGACCCTATTACAGACTTTACTATGTTTCCAAAAATGATGCACAGAACCCTCAGTCCTGACAACTCAAGGATATTAAAGCGCTCCATTGACATTAACATCGCGTTCATCTTCAAGCACGGATATTGTATGCGCGAGTTTTCCTTACGATTCTTATTGGTATTATGTTGGTAGCGTAGCAAAGCAAAGACGTTACAGTGCCTAACAGTATTTTGCGTCGAATGACTTTAATTATAGACTTTAAACTGAATTGCTCCTCTTCCTATTGGACTAGTCTTATCGACCAGAAATTTTAGCAAATGATAAGCAAACGGTTTGGATAAGCATTAAATTTTACTCTGTTCTGGAAGGATGCTATTTCTTTAATAAATACTTCTAAATCCAAATTCTGAAAATTTGCTCTTTTCATCAGTGAAATTTCGAACTTAAAAGTATGGAATGTTTTCGTGTCATTATTCCAAAGGGGCAGTTTGCCCAGAAGGACTATTAATTTCCTTTTGGCCTTCACTAAATGAGTTGGTTTACTTTTCAAATTGTTGCTACCAAATATTATCGCTCTGTACTCTATTTAAAGAAATTAAATAATGAAGAATATTTATTAATGTATATATGTTTCTAGCATTGTGATAAAAACAACGGTATCTAGAGACATCAAGTTTTGAATTTTTTCATATGGGCACCTGGAAGCCCAAATTTCAAATTTCGAATTTGGTTTATCAACGATTTCATAGTTTGTAAAACTTTAAAGAATTTTTGATTAACAAACTCAAGAATTTCAAAGCGAGTAATGGCAACGTTGCACAGAAAAAACATTTTTATCTCCAGCGCGCGAGACTGTGTATCGGAAATTCTAAAGATATGTCCAATTTAAAATTATTTTGCGATATTGCTCTTGAACTGAATTTTATGGTTTAATCCAGATTGAAAAAATTAATATTTCTTTTACAAATTCTGAAATATGTGTTTCTCTAAGTGTATGTATATGTTAAAGTATGAAATCCGTTATTTCAAAGAATACCTAGTTATTCCATGAAATAACTGATCGCGTCCGTTAAAGTGTAAAACTCTCTTGTATTTCATGGTTTTACTAGTTATTTCATAGAATAACGATCTGCAGCCCGTTAAAGTGTAAAATAATCTATATCATATACCTCGCTTTTTAGTATAAGGTACACTTACGTTTAGTTTAACAATTTGGAATGTTCGTGTAAAACCCAGTGTGTCAACAAAAAAAATTTTTTGTTTTAGAAATAATGTTCTTTATAATTCCAAGTGTCATTTTAGTAATCCTCGTTGTAACAAATGATTTTATGGTACGTTTCCATAAATACCATTTATACGCTGCATAAATTAGATAAATTGCTTCTTTTTCATTTCAATGGTCTATCATTAGTTTATTTATAGAATACCTAGTTATTTCATTTTAGATAAATTGTTTATTTTTCACTTTAACTGTCTCTCATCAGTTAATTTATAGAATACCTAGTTATTTCATAGAATAACTAGTCAAAGTGTCAAATTATTAACATATTACGCACTTTAACGGACACGATCAGTTATTTCGTGGAATAACTAGGTATTTTATGAAATAACTGCATTATATACTTTAACGGTAACATATACATATAAAATAAAAAAAAAACTCACCAAATTTTTATTAGTTTGATTAATACAGCCTGTTCTAAAAATCCCGTTAGAATAAGCGCGCGTTTCAGCTTTATGCTAATTTGAAGTGGAGCTAAGTCTCTATTTAAACGGTAGCTAGGAACTTCTCAGAGTGAGAGAGATTTTAGTCTGAGACCACTGCTACTCTGTTCGACGTTCGCCTGACCAGTTAGTATTTAAATTCTAAGCCGTAGCGCTATTACTTATTGAAGTAAATCCAAGTGCGTTAGTATTAGTTAAATCTTGCTACGCACCCTTTAGCATAGAGGCCAACCTCGCGTTCATAGCTCTGTGAGCAACGACTACATAATTTTTGTTTAATTTTATTTTAAATAACTTAATTGTTCAGTTTAGACCCAAGTGCGGCCATTATTTTCTGTATCCCTCACGAGTTGGGAAGTGGCTGTAAATAATTGTGGTTTAATAAAAGAGGATTTTAAATCCTTCTGAAGTGCAGTTCTTCTACCACTTAACCACAGTTTTCTACCACAGAACATAGCTGCATTCAGCTCCCTGTTCAAGATCAGGACTCAGTTTAATTCACGAACATGTTTGCCAAGAATATGCACCGAACACTCAATCCTGACAGGTTTTGTTGTGCAAGTTTTAGCTGGAATCTTCTTTGTCTATTTTATGGGGATTTCCCAATAACACGTTCATTTTGAAGCTTTAGAAAATCTTCAGTAACCGGTTGAACACTGAGTTTTCTGCAAGATGGTTTTCTTGGAATAGAAGGTTCCGATTAAGCAGCTGTTATGCGTCTTCGAAAATCAAGCTGGCTTAGAACATCATCACTAAATAACTGATTGAGCTTCCATGAAGCAACAAATGCTGTTTCAAACGCATTAACAAGTAAAGGCCAGTGCGCATATAAGCATTCTGTACCGCGCCACGCACATAGGGAAAACTCCCATCTTGTAATTGGATATGGTTTCGATGACATCATTTCCTCTATGCTTAGAAACGTCTTATCTTTGTTTGGGCTCGAGGCTATACCTCCACACCGTTTGTTTACATTTTGATAGCGGTATCGAAAAGGTTATTACTTGCGTTGTATTTCTGTTGCTATGACATTACACTTCTTACAACACTGTAGCGTGGTGAATTTAATATAAAAAAATATAGTGATCTTTTTTCTTAGAGAGAAAAAGTATTATTTCTTCTTGTACTAGCTCCGTAAATGTGTATTAATATTAAGTGAACAGATTTTTAATGTATGTATTCATAATTTAAAACTCTTTATATTAAAAGTGTTCTGATTATTAATTAATTATGTTCATTATATATCCATTCTCTGCTGATGCAGTCTCCGAAAGCATAAGATTTTCTGAAACAGCAAAATACGACGTTGGGAGCTATCATAGTATACAGTTAAACTCATAATAATTATAATCAATCTGAAAAAGTAAAATTTGTTTTTGAAGTTAGATTAATATAGAATTGGAGCAGAGAAATAAAGATACGTATTTTAAATTAAATAATATTACGTTAAGAATGTTGCCCATTTTTTAATGTGTAACATCTTTTCTACCTTTGCATAAAAATAGTGTTTGTCACAGAAGGAAATTTCTTTTCTTATACACGTGAATTTAATTCAGAGACAGTACTGAATGCAGTTTTTCTTTCATTTAAGGCAACAGAATATCACAATGACATGGACATTAACATGGAAATGACATAAAATTGACAAAGGAAATATTTTCTGCAATGTGAAAGAAACAGAATGCAACAAAATTGCAACAATGATAATTATACTTACTAGCACACAGTGCCTTTACAGTTGGATCAAGATCATCGTGTTTTGGTTTTTGCACTAAATTCACTAAAACTATTTATATAATCTAAGCGCTTAAGTTTGCTTCTGATATTAACAGTATCTTTGAAAGATTTTATAATTTTATTGTTCCATGAAGAAGGAAGCCATCTGCAGAACGCTGCAGATAAACGTTTTCTTTTGAAAGAAAACAAACGATAATTTTTACGCTTCAGTGTCACTCACGCGCTTCATTCATTGAAAACAAAACCGTACACCCCCTCTCTAAACGGCATTACGCCAAGAGAAAAGGATGTCATCTGAAAGTACGTCCAATCACAAGTACGGATTCCTTCCTATCCGCGTGGCGCGGTACAGAATGCTTATATGCGGCCAGTACCCTTTCTTTCCTTGAATTAAGTAACATTAGTTGCTGCATGATTATCAAATAGGTTAACTCAGTTTTCGTATTTATTTTAGGGTGCAATGCACATTGGTATCTTTACCCGCTTTCTGCCACCTCTTACTCTTCTTTCTATGGTTGATACACTTTTTATTTCTTTGAAATTGGCACACAACTGAAGCAACACAACTGCTGCAACTTTTTTTAAAATTAAAACTGCTACCTGAAGAGCTGCGAACCATTTTGACTGTTTTAGAGGGTATAAATGGTCATTTAGACATTCTGTGTTCTCTACAGTACCTGTAATGAAGAAGGTTTAATTTGCAGAACGGATAACAATTCATGGGAAGTAAAGAAATTATCCACATAAATCTTATGTATCTCACGGTTTGTAATTATTAACAGCAAATTCTGGACAATTGTATGAGAAAATGGTTCATTCACGCTTTTGTTATTTGCATTCTTTTTTTGTATCTTTTTTTTTTCCTCCAAAATTCAAGCATGCGAAAATGAGAGACATTTGCTCTTCTTCGATGAGTTTCAGAATACAAACTAAATAAGTTCATGAGTCAATGTTTGAAACATTCACTCAAGTCCCTCCCCCACATTTAACACACCTGTCCGTCACTTGTGTGCACGTGCCGGCTAGACTTAAGTGCCTGGGTTAGTTGTATAATAGCAATGTTTGGAATGTGAGAGAGAAAGAAGGAAAGAAAGGATTATCTCCATTACAAACTGACGGGTATTTGGTAGTAGTGGATCTTACCATCGTCCTATTTTTAGGACAGTTAAGGCAAGAAAGGCCTTACAAAATTACAAGGCAAAAAAAATTTATATTTTAGATAAAATTTTTTGATAATGTTTTTTACTTTTATAAAAGTATGGAATATTATCTCAGTAAATTCATACGTATGTTTTTGCTGCAACTCAAAATTTTAAAAAACTTGTACGTTGAAAACATAACAAACAAATCTGCAAAAATCTCCATTTTAAAAAATTAATAAAATATATCTAAATTAGTTTAACTTGTGATAAAGACAGATACGTAGTTAAATGACTCTTAAATAATAAATTACCTTTGATTTGAATTAAATTACTTCAAAGATTTTATACAAAAACTATTTATGCGTTCTGTCCTATTTTTAGGACGATGAGGAAATATTTGTTAAGGGCGAAGGACATGATATTTAATAAATAATGGTAGCACACAAAATGTTAAAAAACGCCCCTATGGAGGTAATTTAAAATCTGAAATCTTTCAGAATTTTTTAATTAAATTTTGTATTAAGTTTAATGAATATTTTACTAATTATTAATTTTGTATGCTAAAACTATTAAAAATTATATTTTAGTTAAATCTCTCACCCATATGGCTGAAACAGCTCTCATTAATCCTCATATCCTACTTTGAGACACTTCGTAACTGGACGGGCCTGTTGCTCACTTACATTTATATTACAAGTAGAACTATGTTGCAAAATTACAAGGTAAAAATGTATTAAGATCTTATATTTAAATTCTTATTTAGCTTTTAAGAAGTGGCAACCGCTTATTATATTATTTCGTTTCGATAGTGGAGCTATAATGGTTAAGACCTTCGCATAAAAAATGTTGTTTGGTGTTCACTAATAGTTTTTATTTATCATACACCAATTATGATAATTCTCAACCTTATGTTTTTAACAATATACGTTTATTATCGATTGCTTCTGTACAACATTATGGGGTATTCCAAATTATACATGTGTCGAAAAATAAAATAATGAGTCTTTGAAAACAAAAGAGCTTTCATACACTGGAGACTAAACTCGTTTTTTTTCTACGAAGCCGTTTATTTAGAATTGGAACGCGATCGTTTTGACAAATGTCTTTAGGAATGGTTCAATGAAGGCATCACGGCTAATGGAAGCATGTAAAAACCCGGTTTAATTTGTCAAGAATCCTTTTCACATTAGTGTCTGTATTAATTTTTCAAGGTTTATAAGGTATTTCTCCCACCTTCTTCGCATGCCTTCGTAGTGTAGTGGTCAGCACGCTGGGCGCGTGTTCCAGAGGCCCGTGATTCGAGTCCCGGCGAAGGCGTTGTCCATTTTTCATCACTTCTGCTTCCAAATAACCTAATGACTCTACAAGGTTCATATGGTATTGATTTCATCTTTGTCTCACATTCACTTTGATCTCTCTCTAAGTGTTTTCATCAGAATGTTTTGTCAAGTACCTGACAATCGAATTACAAAAAATGGTAGAAGGTAAGTGCTGCTTCAGAAATAGTGTGCTTGAACCCTCATATATTGTTAACTCGGAGCTAAAACACGGACTCATTTCAAGTTATTTGATATGGAGTAGTCTCTGCTAAGAACCTGGCATCAGATAATTATGAAGAGTTATCAGTATGTTCCTAAGTTCCTCTGAGATTTTGGAAACTGTGAAAGCTACTTCAGTCTTCACCTAAACAGCATTTATAGCAAGTTCCTTAACGGCTGCGTGACGCAAGCAATTTTTCGCACTTTAACTACGAAGCCTTTAACTGTGTTTCCTCAACTGCCGCACTATTAATTGGATTTACATCATTTTCGTAATACGCATTTGTGCATCGTTTAATTCTTAATCCAAAGCGTTTCCAATTTACATCTGAATATTCAATAACTGCACATACTAGATAAAGAATTGCGTGATAGTCTCCAAAGAATAGAATAAGCACGAACTAGACATTAAACCGAAAATATCGGAGAAATGCAAAACACTGATTTTCCGTTTAGATCATTTTTCAATATCTATCTAAATTCTGCACAGTGCCAATGTCTTATACGAGAAACCTTAATACTTTTGTAAATTACCTTCTACAGATCGAAGGCGAAGCCACATGTAGTACTGAGCCTTCCAACACATCTTGAAATTACAGAAAGTGACAGGTCCCTTTGAGTAAGCGAATAATTTTATTGATGACTATTCTATGAAACTTATAAAAACAAAAATTTCGAAAGAGATTATAAGGTATTTTCTACCTCCTTTCTGTATGCCTTCGTGGTGTAACGGTTAGCACACTAGAGAGGTCCACTTTCGAGTCCCGGCGAGGACATATATCATTTTTCATATCCTTTGCTTCAAATATCTTAATGACCCTACATTAGCGCACGAACTAAAAGGTGCTAGATGAGGATTCTTCACCACTACGATTTGGTGATTGAGTCTCCTAATTCCCAGCCGCCCTTCAAAAAGGGGAGTATATAAGGTTGTAAGGTTTTAGTTAAACTAACAAAGTTTTATTTTAATTTAAATCTTTCTATCCCTTCTCATTTTCAACTTCCCGTTAGAAGAAGCGCGTGTTTTCAGCTTTATGCTAATTTGAAGTGGAGCCAAGTTATATTTAAACGAATGGAAGAAACCCTCAGTGTGAGAGAGCTTTGAGTCTCAGACCACGATCATTCTATTCGACGTTCTCCTGACTAGCTAGCCTTTAAATTGTAAGCCATAGCGCTTTTACGTGATTGCTTATTGAAATAATTTCAAGTGCATCAGTATTAGTAAATCTTGCTACGCACCATTTAGTTACATGCCAACCTCGCGTTATAGCTCTGTGAGCGACGACTGTTTAATTTCTAATTAGTTTTAGTTTAAATTATTTGATTGTTCAATTTAGACCCAAGTGTGGTCTTCACTTTCTGTATCCCTCCCGAGTTGGGAAGTGGTTGTAAATAATAGTGACTTAATAAAAGAGGATTTAAAATCCCTTTCAAGTGCAGTTATTCTACCACGAAATTACAGTATCTACCACAGAACATAGCTGCATTCAGCTCCCTGTTCCAGATCAGGACTTAAGGAGTTTCACGAAGATGTTTGCCAAGAATATGCACCGAACACTCAGTCCTGACAAGGTATTTTCTTCCTCCTTTCTGTATGCCTTCGGGGTGTAACGGTAGCATAATCGGCACGTATTCGAGATGTCCAGGTTGGAGTCCCGGTGAGGACATTGCTCATTTTCCATGTCTTCTGCTTCAAAATATCCTAACGACTTTACAAGATTACTATAAATGTTTTAATTTTTTTTTTCAGTACTTTACCTATTGGAGTGGGATTTGAAGCTATAAATCAAAATAGGGCGTTCATCCCCTAATTAAAGTAGAATGCAGCTTAATTAATAATCAATTCAAATTTTATTTCGATATGATTTGTATGTTACATAAGTTAATAATAATTTACATAACTTTAATTACTGTATCCTGCTACTCAGTTAAAGGGAATTTCAATTACACTCACGTTTGTGAAAATTGCAACACCAAGAAGGAATCGTCATAATTGAATGCAATTTAATACACAGTTGAGTGGTAGTGGTACAAATAAATGATTAAATGTTCAAAGCAAACAAACAAGAACAAGAGATCAGAATCAGTATTTTGTGTGGCCACCACGCGCCGCAATAAGTGCTGCTACACGACGTGGCATGGAGTCAAACAAAGTTTGAATGTCTGACTGAGGAAGAGCATTCCATATCGTTTGTACGCGTACCCAAAGTTCGTCTGCAGACGCAACAGGACGAGGATCACGAGCAAGACGCCGACCAATGACATCCCACACATGTTCAATTGGCGACATATCCGGGGAACACGCAGGCCAAGGAAGAAGCTGTACCTGCTGCGCTGCAAAGAAGGATTTAACAATCCGAGCAGTATGAGGGCGGGCATTGTCCTGTTGAAATACAGCGCCTGGCAAGCTTTGAAGGAAGGGAACAGCTTCGGGCTGTAGAACTTCACGGATATACCGGTTGCTGTTCAGATTGCCCACAATTCGTAGCAATTGAGATCGTCTATGATATGCTATGGCGCCCCAGACCATAACTCCGGGTGTTCGTCCACTGTGGCGTTCGATAATGCACTCCGGAAGGTGGCGTTCACCGGCATAGCGTCTGACACGAATGCGGCCATCATGGTACCACAAATTAAAGCGGGATTCGTCAGAAAACACGACATGCTGCCAATCAGCACGCCAGTCTCTATGCTGATTGGCCCATTGTAGCCGCAGGCGGCGATGGTCGTGCGTTAGGGGGATCCTGTATAAAGGAGTCCGTGCGCGCAGTCCACACTGCAGCAGACGTCTACGAATTGATGAAGCACACAATGAAACACCTGTAGCTATTGACCACAGTGCTGCCAATTGTCTAGAGGAAGCTGTACGGTCCGTCCGCGCCATGCGGACCAGGTGTCTATCATCGCGAGCTGACGTCACATTTCGGGGTCCACTCCCGGATTTCCGAGTTGTCCGACACTCGTCCGTCCACTGCTTCCAAACGCGCATCACTGTGCTGTTGTTACGCTGCACACGAGAGGCTACTGCACGATACGACAATCCAGCTTCACGAAGGCCGATGATTCTCCCTCGTTCAAACTCTGTAAGTTGTTCAAATCTCGCTCTCTTTCGTCGACGAGGCATAAGTACAGATTGAGTTAACGTTTACCACTAGCAGATAACCACCGATAACCATACACGCCTCGCTACAGCCGTCTATTTATTCGGATCCATCAGCCGTTCAGAGGGCGCTGCTCAGCATACGCATGCGCTACGAATTTGCAAATCTAATCATTTGCATATCATGCGCTATTTTGCATTTCCTGAAAATTTCAGCTCACTCGCGTAAGTCCTTCATGGTGTTGCAATTTTCACAAACGTGAGTGTACATTGTAAGGATTTTAAGTTTTACTAAGGTTTATTTTATTTTAAAACTTTGTTATCCTCTCTTATTTTTCATTTCTGGCCAGAATAAGCATGAGTAGATTTGTTTATGCAAATGAGGTTGCAAACTGGAGAAGTATTTAAGACATGACTTTTAGCCAAGAGGAAAAGAGAGAGAGCCACTTCTTCTTGCTTTACCACGCGCTTTCGTTTCAGGTTAGCCTTTAAGGCCAGAACTTAGTTCTCGCTGATATTTGAAGACTTATTGTAGTTTTTGCATTCCGCTCACTACATGCGTAGTGTTAAAAGGCCAATCTTTCCTCTACTACTCTCTGTAAAGCATTTAAATTTAGTTCTTATTTAGTTAATTTGTTTCCTATTTTGTACGGTTTAGACCATAAGTGGTTATCTCTGTATCCCGAAGTGCGGGAACGGCTGTGCGCTGTGAGAAATAAAGGGAATAATTTAATCCTTCTTATCTTTATTGTATCTTCTACACACGCACGAACATAGTTTTGAGTAAGTACACGAATAGTTTTGAGTAAATACTCAGGGCTCCAGTTACGTTTGCAAAGGCGACTTGAAGAAATGGTAGTCCTGACAACATAACCCTAACGTAATCTCGTAGAAGTAATCTACAGTTGATTATCAAGCAATCTTTTGTCATAAAGCACCCTTTAGAAAATGCACATTTTTAAAAGCTAAATATAACAGGGAAGAAACAGGAGAAAATAAACGAGAATACTTCGTTTTAGCGATAATTAATCCCACAGTTATCAGCTAATGTCTCATATTTATGTCAGTTTGAAAACATTGTCTTTCGCGTCAGTAGCTGTATATTTCCTTCTTCTATGAGATCATTGAGAATGCGAAATCAGTACGGGGGAGGGCGGAATATAAATTAAAGGCCAAACGATCCTGTAATTAATTGTGCTGTATAGGTCATTGAATGACATCTTTTATTAACATCGAGCGACATCGAGTTCATTGCCGAGCGACATTTTCAAAAACGGTTCCACCACGCTAATAAATTTTGATTAATCAATTGTAAAATAAATGAAAAAAAATTGTATTTATGGGAAAGATATTGAATTTAGACAATTTTTAATTGCTTTATCAATTATACGAGTTATATCGTAGTCGGTTTTTGCGATAAAATACAATGCTGGCCACTGTAAATGCAACACCCTTAAGGAAATGCAAATGATTAGAATTTCAGCGCAGACGCACATCACGTACTTTAAACAGCCAGCGCTACATCTTCGAAGAGTTGGAGCCAGTTGTCCTTCCTTACCTTCAGGGCTTGCCCACAGCCATATTTCAACAGGATAATGCGCGATAACACGTGACACGCATTGTTCAAAGGTTCTTCGCCAAATCGCCAGATTGAATTACTTCCCTGGCCGGGTTGCTCTCCGGATCTTTCGCCGATAGAACACATGTGGTGCATGGTTGCTGAACGATTGACCCAGATTACATCCCAACCTGTCACACCAGATCAACGTTGGCAACGTGTGGATGCTGCTTGGTCTGCTGTACCCCAAGAACACATCCAAAGTCTCTTTGAATCAATGCCGAGGCGTGTGGCAGCGGTGATTTCCAACAATGGCGGCTATTCTGGCTACTGATTCTGGAAGGAACTACATTTCACAGAAGTCTATAAATTTAATCATTTGATACTTTGTCAACCTGTCATCTACTAAATAAATTTTGTTGTGATATCTGTTGTCTTTCTTGGTGTTGCAATTTTGGGTGGCCAGCAGTGTATTTTATGACAGCGCCAGCTACGAGTATAATATACTCGTTACGAGTCATTAGCCATACTATTACAGGAAATTTCTGGATTTCGCAAGTTTTGGTTGTGTTCAACTTCGACCGCATTTTTTCCTTCATATATTGCAGATTTTCTTTATTATCAAACAATCACAGTTTGCACAAGTATCTTTTGAAGGTTGCTTAAAGTGTAAGTTAAATTTTATCGTAAACATATGGCAATAAAACTTTTCCTTTACTGGTACAATTTGCTCTTCATTACATTGTTCGACATATAGTTTATATATTTTTTCGATAGAAAAGTCTGAATTCAAGTTTCGGCGTCTGGGATTATGAGGTCTTGTATAATGATTCAAGTAGCAGGAAAGGAGCTTATATGTTTTATTATATGAAAATCATCTATTTTGTTACCTAGAATATGCTGCCCCTGGTGATCTTTCAGATCTTGCTTTGAAAAACAATTAGATAGTCACCCGTTATTTATTTGATATGTTTCTTTAAAATATTCTTTTGCAAACACCAACATCTTGGCCGTTAAGTCTAATAAAATATTCAAAAGACTGAGATCGTGGTTCTTTGGTATTATTTCCGGGTCGTTGTCTTTTGATAACCCGAACTCTAATCAACACCCTTAAAAATATTTTGCTTATGCTGATTAAGCTTTAAACATTTTTCGTCGGCTTCTTTCTTTCAGAAAAGGTTATCTTGCGATTACAAAGCCGTAAAAATTTAAAAGGTTTATTATCCAAAATTTTTGCAGGAATTATTCATTTATTTCTATTTTAATATTGTTTACCTTGTATCCTTTTTTTTTTTTTATTTTTCAGCGTTTCGAGACCATTTTCCGAGATTCCTGCCGTATTTTCTACCAACTTTTCGATCATTTTTTATAATTTTCTACATTTTTGTTATCTGACGATGTGTCAGTATCAGTACGGTTAACTCTCCTTGAATTAGGATAAAATAGCGTATCACTTTCACGGTGTTCTATTTACCTTCACGTTTTTATCAGTCAGAATTTTTAGAGTTATTAAAGAAAATTTATTTAAGGTTTTTGATAACACAATAATTTTCACAAACACTTCAATGTAATATTTTTAAAGTTTTAACTAAAGTTTAGATCTTTTAAGTTAAAAAAAAGCACTTACATAAAACTCAAACAATTCTAAAGAGTTGAAGTTACAGTTACTATGAATTTGTTGTTTTTCAGTATTGCCAACAAATATCGAAAGAAGAATAATAATTTAATTTTTATTTCAAAGTTTATATTAAACAATATTGATAAAAGGTGGTCTTACTTACAATGGCTTTTGAAATTATTATCTTTATTATATGCAGCTTAAGTGTCTATTTGTCGTCGATAGTTTATTGGTTGCTTGCGTAACTGTACTAGTCAATGGGGTGAAGTTGCCACGGCATTCAAATAGAAAAATAAATTTTATCGCAATAGTTATCATTGTTTTAATTAAATTATCATGGTATTTAAATATTTTTAATTCATACAATCGTTTGCTTATTATGCATTTAAATATATTTACATATGAATGACCTAGAAACTTGAAAACATTGAGAAATTAAAGGAGACGAAACCAACTAACGAGTTGTGCGTAATACATCTCATCAGGTAGGTAACTCCTATGCTAAATATCCTTTCGCGTAAAGAGTTTACAATTTTGCCCGATTTTATTCCGACATTTCAACTGAATTTTCAGCTGAAAGCAAATTGAGCGTGTTTGGGGGAAACGTGAACATTTGTTTGCATTAGTCATCATCTATCTGTATTTGAAACGGTTTACAACTGAACGCAAACTGAGCGTGTCAGGAGGAAGGTGAACATTTGTTTGCATTAGCAAGCATCTCTTTTTGAAACGATTTAAGGCTGAACGCAAATTAAGCGTGTCAGGGGAAAGGTGAACATTTGTTTGCATTGGCAATCATCTGTTTTACATAAAAACTACGTCTTAACGTAATTTCTTTTAAGAATGCCTCCTAGAAAATACAACACCGAAGAGGAGAGAAAAGGAGCTTAAAGCTGCACAAAACGGCTTTCTCGACAAAAAGAAACCACTGAGCAAAGAAAGGAATGTACCGCCAGTGGTTTCCTTCATTGCACTCTACTTTAAGCAATTAAGCAAGTAGAAGGGGGAAACCCCATGGGGCAGTAAGCAAAGGGGCGTACTCGCTGCCTGCCCTGGGTAATTCAATTTGAATTAGCAGACACCTTTGCACAAATTATTTTAATTACAATTTATAATACCTAGAACAGAGGCCATTTCGTATGACCGCCGAGTTTTCTAGTACAATATATTCAGAAGCTATAAAAAAGGGCTTTCTGACCTTAAAAAAGGACTCAACCAGTAAATCCTTTAATAACTAAGAAAAATATTATTTATTTCATTAAAATTTACAAAAATCAGAAAATATCAAAATTCAGACTTGACCGCATTGGCTTCTGAGCGACTCATACATTTGTAGCTGGTGGTTGCTTATAACAAAGATTGATTATTTTTACAACAAACATTATAACAAAGATTATTGTGAATTCCTTGATTACTTTTACAGTTCCTGTGTTATTTACTTCATAATTACTTCTTGAATTGCATCATATTGTTGTGTTTTTTTCTAATCCCCAAAGCCAGATACTTTCGAAGAACATGAAAGTACTACGAGCCTGATCGTGTGTGGCGTAAGTAAAACAAAAACGTTCTACAAGTTAACTCGTAGCTGGCGCCTAAACACAAACTTCTACCCACGAGATAACTCGTTAGTTTGCAGCGAACATGTTACTTATCTAGTTATTGACAAACTTCATAGTTATCATCTAGATATATTTCAGATTAAGACGGATACATTTAAAAAAATAAAAAGGAAGTTTAAAACATTAAGAAGAGTATTAATGCTTTTTAATCGCTCAATTTGTTAATCAGTAACACTTTGAATAATTTTGAAAATAAGCCAAATGTAAAATTTTATGACTAATGGCAACACTCTGGAAAATAACTGTTTGCGATTCCGTGGGAAGTATACATGGAAGGACACACACATTATGAAAGATTAATGTATCGTTAT
>KK118700.1:0-32143 GCA_000611955.2 Stegodyphus mimosarum | reverse complement strand
CCTACTTATTTTGTATGTTTGCGTATTTTTATTCAACCTTTCCACCGTTGGCACGACATTTGGCTCTTGCTCTCCACTGCTGATTTTATCAGCTTGACGGCTTTCTGATGCTTCTCACCATGCATCAATTTTCTAGTACAAATTTTAATAGTTTTTTATATTATTAGAAAGAAAAAAAATACAAATATTAGTACAAATTTATATACCGTATTTTTCGGCGTATAACGCGCATCTATAATGTCAAGCCATATTTTTTAACTTTTTGGTATATACGCCGTATAACGCGCACCCAATTCTTCACGAAGAAACCTAAAAGATACATGTGTAATGCTGTTATCTTTTGAGGTCACTTATTCAACATTTGGCCTAGCCTTTCGAACAATGGTAAACCACACTGGCAAGCGATAAGGGAAACAATATGTGTGTGGACTAAATGTTTGAGGCAGTAACTATTCCGGCAAAGGTAGTGGATTGTATTCAATATAGCTGTCCAAAAGAATGCTATTGTAGAGCACTCCCCAACCTGAATGAATTCATGGAATTAAGTTAGATGTTTTCTCTTTCTGTAGTCACTGGAAGCCGAGATTTTGAAGTGAAAATAGAAGGCTTTAGTAAATCGCATCTGCTTTAGTCCAAATGCAGTTGATCTATCGAACCTTTTAGCAATAAATATGGCTCCCGCGAAAAGATAAAAACATTCATTTTGCGAAAGAAAATGGGAATCGTGCTCCAGCGAGGATGTTTGGTGTTGGTGAAAGATGGAACGGATAATGATTATTTATTTATCGATCAACATAACAATGATGATGAAGATGAAACAAAATTCAATGATACGCCTGAAGATATGATGGAAAACGAGCATGACGGATTCCTCATGTTATCCGATAATGAAAATGTTTCATTTCATGCCATATGTCATTTCTTTTAAATAAACAGCATTTTGGTGCATGTAAAAATCTAATTTCCTTTGATTTTTAAGCTGTCATTTTTATATCCGGCGTATAACGCGCAGTCGTAAATTTTAGTACTAGTTTTTGTATTAAAATTGCGCGTTATACGCCGGAATATACTGTATATTGTTTTATTATAATCAACTCACTATATTGAAACTTTGTATGTTTCGATTCGAGGTTGGTGCGCCCAGATGTCTTAAACACCCTTCACAAAAGGGGAAGGGAAAGACACTTTAAGGCTCTTATGTTTCGAGCAATGGCAGTGCTTAACAACACAACAGCAGTAACGGAAACGGAAACGCAAACAATGAAGGCATGATAGCGTATGGTAAAGGATAAGAATTTCGAAAGTCTTTTTTAAAGAAACTTTTAACTTCGAAGTAACTGGTTAAGAAACCATAATAATATGATATTTATTTTACAAGACTCATCATATAGGATTGTTATATCCCAGGTAACTTTACATAGATACAGAACTTTAAAGTATTGTTTATGTTTTCTAAAACATGCTCTTTTTTGGCAACATAATACCTTGGATATGTGCTGCTTTGTTTACGAACTAAATCAAACAAAACCCGTGGAAACATAAGATAATAGTGTAATAACCCCATAGATGTTAATACAATGTAATTCATTATTTCTCCTACCCCAATAAAAGCTCTGAAAAATATTACGCTCTTCTCATCGACTTAAAACGGCTGATAATAAATTGTAAGTTCCCGAGTTTAAAAAAAAACTTGTACTTTGCTAAAATGGCAACAAAAAATGATACTCCGTAGATGTTTAATACAATTAGTTAATTTTAAGATGGAAGTTTCCAAACAAAGATGTGCTTAAGGGAACTAAAAGAAAATTATACTAATTTTTCAAGAAATGGTCATTATGTTGAAAAGATTCTAAATATTTCACTTAAAGAACCATTGCCAGTAGTGAGAAAAAGAGAAGAAACTGATACTGAAGATATTTAACAAGATCTCCAAATAAATAAAAATAATACCTACTGTTGCTTTACTCTGAGCCTCCTTAGCCGTAGTTGTTACTCATTTAGCACCACTCAGAAGGCACTTCTGAATTAAGGTTATCACGGACCAGAATAATATTATAATGAATAATGCACTTGAAGCCCTGCAGATGTGGTTCAAAGAGAACAACATGATTATAAATAAAAACAAAATGTTTTAGAAGTTTTTCTCTCTGAGACACGTGATTACAGACTTCGCATTAAAAATAGACAACGCTACTCTTCAAAAAGCACTAGTACCACATATCTAGGTACACTGCGCAAAATAAATAAATAAATAAATAAATAAAAATGGGACAGTTCTATAGCTCTCGTTCTACTGGGCCGATTGCCGAAATTCAAATTGCGTTTTCCATGTTTCGAAAGCGCGGCTTAGGATATGTATTAGATTTATATATAGTACTGTTCTAATATAGGTATTTTGACACAAAATAGGCCTTTTTTTGAAATGAGATGCGAAGTTTTTTCCATATTTTCATTCTACGACTCAAATTATGCCAAACTGCCAGGTTTTGTAAAAATCGCACGAGTAGTTTTTAAAAAGTTAGCTCTCAAAAATTTAGCTCCTCAATGTTAATTGAATTTGATATATATTTATTAATATATCTTTTTTTATTACATTTACTTGATTTCTTCTTTCACATTTGGAAATTTAGGTTCACTCATAATAAAATTCACCCATTTTTTATGATTTATTTTTAAATATTTTTTATAAATTTTTGGAAAAAAATTTTGAAGTATAAGCTTTAAAATTTTTATCATTACCTTAAATTAGATGTATTTCTAAGTATACCTGCAAAACAATTAGAGATTTTTATTCAAAATTTTCGAAGATATACGTGAATTTATATATTGGCACGTGTTGAGTACTAATTGTATGTTTTTGAAATGATTAATATGTTTCCAACGCATTGGCGATATCTTGTTCTTGGCGCATATTGGCTAGAACGCCACTCTTGTAAAACTAGGCTCTTGCAGTTTTGATTTCGCCTGTAGAGGCACGCAACGCATTTATCTTCAATAAATAGTTAAGTTCAATTGTTTATTGTTTAATTAGTCATCGTAACCACATCGCATCCGCATCGCAAACAGCACGTTTTGAAATTTGGCATATTTGTTGAGAGCGATAATAACATCTAATGTCGTTTACGCACTTTGTTAAACTATTTGAAAGTAGAATGATGTGAGTTTTTCCCCCTTTCATCCATAATGTAGAAAGGTAGGAACGATGTGACTTCTTTTCCGCTCCTGACAATGAAAGGGCTAGGAAAGATTGCCTCGTATTAACATGTTCGCCAAGTGAATTATTCTTGGCGAAAGGTGAAAAAAATTCGCTAAGTTAAATTTTTGAATTTCTCCGTAAATTTCGCACAAAATGTTACAAAATTTAATATTTAGGCATAATTTGAGTCGTAGAATCGATATATGGAAAAAATTGGTATGTTATTTCAGAAAAAGACCCATTTTGTGTCAAAATATCTATGTTAGAACAATGATATATATAAATCTAATGTACAAAATAAGTCGCGCTTTCGAGACATGGAAAGCACAATTTGAATTTCGTCAATCGGCCCAGTATAACCGGAGATACAGAACTGTCCCATTTGTTTTTGCGCAGTGTACATTGCTGGACAACAAATGAAAATTTTCTAATCACATGAATACTGTTATAGAAAAGGTAGAAAGGAGATTCTCAATTTTGAAAAGACTAGTCGATACCAAATGGGGGAGCTCACAGACTACCTTAAATAAAACCTACAACACTTATATCAAACCTATTTTCGAATATGGAAGCGAGGTGTTAATCTCTACAAGACAAGGGAAGAATGACCCTTTGGAAAAAGCCCAAAGCCAAAGGTCTTTGGATCATCACAGGAGCTGTGAAAAACTGCCCCGATTACAACTATGCAAAGCCACACGTCCAGCCTACCAATTGCTACTGAAATTTAGAAATAAGTAGGTGGTACATTTGTTAAAATGAAAACATCGCGTACAGCGCTATGGATGAACGAATGCAAACCAAGTACTATGAAGATCGAAACGTGCCCCTAGGGGCTTGTGAGAAATTATTACAAGAAATAGATAAAAACAAACGAATGAATTGCAACAAGGTCATGGTTGATTCCCTTGAATATATTGATATCAGATACCAGCTAGATATTAATGACTTGGAAAAGAAAAGCATTCCTGACACAATATTAAAACCAAACACATTATATTACATGAACAATAATCTGAACCTGAATGGTCTAGAGTATACATTGATGGCTCTAAAATACAAAACGAACACTGAGGCTGATGTATATAGTAAATTCTTTTCCCAGTGTACTCCTGTGGAACAAGCCATGTCGAATTTTGATGCAGAGATTCTTGCAATCTTACTACCTCTGCAAAACCTCAATGATGAAGATCGATTGTTCCCTCCCCCCGGGGGCCGGCGTAGAGAACTCTGCGAAGCGACTGGCTAGGATCTGTACCTAGGCAGTCTCGACCACGGGGATATACAAATTACGAACTTAGTGGTTCTGGGGGCTCCGGAAAGGTCACTTAGTTGCCGGCCCAGGGTCTGGCATGTCTTAGAGCAGAGCGGTACTAGTAGCCCGGGAGTGGTGCCCCGGGTATGCTGGGTAATGACCCTCTGCGACGGGCTAGCCCGAGCGACTGGTAGGTGGCAAATAACGATCAGTGATGTCCCAAATTGGGTGCGTTGCGCCGACCTCTCCAAGGTTCCGAGAAAGGGGTTGAATCCCGGCCCCGGTTTCGTGGGGGGGAGGACCCTTAGTATGGTTAAGTCCATGGAACGGGGAAGGCCAAGAGTGTGAAAGATCGATTGTTTCTCTAAAGCAGTTTTCTGGTCGATTCCAAAGCAGTCATCTAAGTTATAGTTATAATCATGACACATCTATCCAGATTATCTCAAAAATAAGACAAACCTTGAACGTTCTTTATAAACACAACAAAACAATCGTTTTTCAATGGATCCTTTCATATGTATGTATCAACGGTAATGAAAAGGCACACTCACTAGCCAAGAGAGGAACACTTGAGCCACAGAGCAGCAAACCACTGCCTCCTTGTGTCATTTAAAAGGCATATTTTTGAGAAATTAATGGACACTCTTAAATATGACCAGGCAGCAAAATAAACAGGCAAATACTGGGCTAACATTAAAGACACTTGGAAATGGGTTTGTTAAAAACCCCGTATGGAGACTGTGGCAAACTTCAGACAAGGCACGATTGCATGGCACATCATCTTAATAAAATTGGCCTCCTTCTATCTACTATATGCCAAAGTTGTAATTCGGGCATCATGAATGCAGAGTATCTTCTTATATGCCCAGAAATAGATTAAGAGTCTCAGAAAAGTAGTGAGAAACTATACTGGAATGCTAGAGCTTTCATGAACTCCTTGTAAAGACTACATCTCTTATGTTCCTTTCTTTGTTGTTTAAATTTTTAACTTTTCACTTTTGTTCCCATGTTCATTTCTTCTGGTTTTTACTTTAAATGTTCGTTCTTTTTTTTTTACTATAAAAACTGTTTGCTGTCTTGAGCTGTTTTATATGTTTGGATTGATCCTTCCAATAAAGCCATATGTAACAACAACATACTTACTGTTGTTTGGAGATAAAGCTTTTATGTAAAATAAAATTAAAGCTCTCAAAGAGTCTTAGTTTTAAATATTCTATTATTTCCTTATGAACTCCGCTTCTAAGCTTAAATGCGATTAATAAGAAATTACCAAAATATTAAGTTGTTCATTACCGATTGAATACATTTTAAACAGGCAAACATACAGATAACATTCACCTCATATCTCACTACAATATTTTAAGATAACTCATAACATTACATTTAAAGTTTGACGCAGATATCGTAAACATAAAAATGAGCAACGGTTATTTAAATCAACGTATAATAGGGTTTCAGAAACCTATCTAATTTACGATACTATTAGCACAAAATAACACTCACTGCAAATTTTATTAGGAAGTTCAGATAAAAATTACGTTTTAAAAATTATGCATTTTGTTACTCTGATGAACAAAACAATTATTTTAATACGAAAGCTGAAGGACAGAGCTTAAGACTCATATAATGGCAACTTCTAGTTTTTTGCCAGTGTATGCGTGTAATTGAAAGCAGCGATAACTTTTGAGATGTTCATCAATAACAAACAACTCTCCGAAGGTAATAATTATTAATTAATTCACATATTTAAAATAACACAAATGTTTACGAAGCATCTGTGCACGTTACTTATTTCAAGAACGCTGTTGACAAAGTCCTGTTTTATCCAGCAGGAAACAATGCATGATAGATATACCAGACACGTGGTAGATACATTGCCTTTAAATAGTCACACTAGAGCTTATTTCAAATACAAATAATAGAAATATTATTGGAAATAAATATTACATTTCAGTAATAGAACAAAACCTTAATACATTAACAATAGTACAGGGTGACCCAGAAAACTGTTGATATTCAAAAATGCAATAATTCACGGAATAATGTAAGCAGAGAGGAAAACAATGACACACGTGCTTAAAATGTGGTTTATTGAAAGAAAAAAATGCCAGCATAATGCTCTGGGCAGCAAAATGTTAGTAACATCGCATGAAAATCGTGTATGAAATGAGCCGTAGTGAGAAAGGGATCAGTCCCTTCATGACTTGTCGCTTTTCTAACCTCGCTCTGGGTGTTGTTCGGGGTGTGATGTCAATTTATCACATCAATCGTGATCGGACCTTTTTGTCTTCTAGGAAATGCTTGGTTTTGTTATTCAGACTGTCAGTGTGACGGGTGTGAGGTAGGCTGTGATATGTCCCGCCTTCTTAACATGTCTTCGTGGTGTAGTGGTCAGCATACTCGGCGAATATTCGAGAGATCCGTGGTTCGAGTCCAGGCGAGGGCATTGCTCATTTTTCACATCTCCTGCTTCGAAATAACCTAATGAAGGTTTCAATAACTAAAAGGTTATTGAAACCTTAAACAAACATATTTCTGATGCTTATGAGAAAAACTATCAGAACTTGTATTTCTTCTCATCTGCTTGGCGAACATGACGTGTTGTGACTAGACAGTGAGTTTGACTACAAACTGTGTCCTATGGAGTGTAGCAAAGACGACAAGATGGGAAGCGTTAAATTACGCTTTATTTTCCACGATATCACAGGCGCTCCCGCACTTCGGGATACAAAGACCAACCACTTATAGTCTGAACGTAAAAATATAAGACTACTAACGAACTAAAGTTTAAATAAGAGCTAACTTTTAGTATTTTACACAGATGACTGACTCTAAGACTGGCCTTTTAAATGACTACGCTTGTAGTACGCAAACTGCGGAAAACTACAATACGTCTTTAGCTTTCAAGAGGATTAAAACCTCTGGCTTTAAAGGCGAACAGTAACTGATGGCAAGCTTCCGTGAAGACTCGTGGCAACATGGCCCACTTTCTCTCCTTCTACCACGCTCTTGGCAAAAAGCCACAACTTAAATACTTAAGCGTTAGCAAGTACAATTTGCATAAACATATTCACGCCTTAATTCTGGCCGGAAGTGGAAAATAAGAGGTGTTAGTAAAGTTTTAAAATAAAATAAACGTTAGTCAAACTTAAGATCCTTACAACGTTTTACCTTATTGTTTTAAAACTTAGTTATAATTTATTTGTTTTGTTTCAGTGTTAAATTTTGCAGTATAGCAGCGTACATCTTTTGCCATAAATTTCATTAAAATTACGACGAAATGTTTTTCGCAATTTTTTTCCCTATCTGGCTTAAAATTACCTGAACATTTTTTGCAATTATTTTCCAACGATAAAGCATTTAAGATTTAAATCATGATGGCGAATGCAAAGAGAAAAAAATTCAAATCACTTAATTTCAGTTATAAAGTTCTAAATGCTAATTAGACTAACAGCTCAACATTCTATTTCATCACTCACCTCAAGTCGTAAGAAATGCTTTTAGAAACTAAGGAAACAAGTTTTCGAATCGAATATATAGTCGGAAAAGACTAGTAATATAATGGTAGCTGTTTTATAAATTTAAAATGAAAGTATCCAAGACCTCGTGTTTCTTACAGAATTGGGGTGAAAGTTAATTTCTATAGATTCCCTTAGTGTATAGTAAGTAGGAAAGGAAAGTATGTATTTTCAGAATCTTGGTTTAATGAACCAAAAGCTTTCTCTCTATCACTTCTGAAACCATTTCAACCGCCTTATCAAGGTACATAAGCGGATTTTATGTTACAGAAATTTTATTTTCAAGTTAGTGTAAAAATATTTCATCGAGAAACTTTGAGTACTTTTCGTTTTACTAAAAGAAGTTCTGGGTGCAAGGAGTTATAATCTCCTCTGAAATATACAAATAGCTTTAGAAATTTGTAGAATTAATTTAAATTAAAAAATAAAATTTCATAGAAATATATTTATCGCTTAAATAAATACATCACATTTAGTTACAGATTTATTTATATAGATTATAACGATAATAAATTTGTATTCGTTTATATTTCGCATTGCAGACAAATTGCGAAATTAACAGATTACCTTATATTCATTACCTTAAACATAGTGCTGGAGAAAATTTAACCGACATTTTCTACAATGACAAATATGTTCTAATATATGGTGGTGCTACATCAAACAAATTGCGAAAATACCGAGGTTTTATCGAAATTAATGAAACTGAAACCAGCTTTAATCATCCATATGTTTCGATTTTATTCCTGGCTAAAAATGATACCGAATATTTGCAACTTAAGAAAGTTTTACCCTTTAATGAAAAATCAAAATAAAATAATTATCTTGATTCATGCACTTGTTCTCCTGTTACCTTATCTGTTGTTGTAACACATAATGACTTTAGGGCCCCATCTTTTGGCCTACAGAGCACGAACGCTACTTACATTTGACAAGCAGTTAATTAAATTTAATTTTCCGGACATCCGATATTTATTCCATTTGCGTTTGATTTAATTTTTTTGATTTTGCGTAATACTGTCATATTTTCCTGCGCAAAGGACTTCACATTCCATGGCTTTTCCAGAAGCTCGCTAAATATATGAAATTAAGTGTTAAAAAATACAGTTAAAGAAAAATGTATTTTATATCTCTAAATCCCCAAAACGTATCGAGTTAATAAACGCAGACTGTAGCTTTTATTGTCTTTTAGTTAGAATACAATAAATTATATATAAAACATTTCTCTTAGATTTTAGTAAAATTAAATAGTAAAATAAGTATATAATAAAAAATTTGGAGTATTAAGGTTTGCGTCTATTACGATAAATGAAAACATTGTTTTCCGAAAATACATTTAGAAGTTTAACGTCATCAGAAAATCTGTTCCTTTGCATTCTCGCATTGGAGCTTGCGTTATTCATTACCACATTAGAACACACATTGAATGAAATCTCACACTGAGTTCTCACGTTAGAACGTGCTACCACTGTGGAACAAACCTTCCATGTTTGTCATTTAAATAACTTAGATTTCCTGTTTCTTTCATTTTTTTCTTGGTTAGTTTTTGCAACGGGTAATGACTGGCTTTGTGATTTCTTTATTCACGTATTCTCAGTTCCAATGTTACTTTTTATTCTTTCTTATTTAGTTGCTATCTCTAAGCGTTCCAACATAGGAAGTAGCATAAGGAAATTTTAATGAATGCCATGTGTTAAAATTATTATTGTAATTTGAAACGGTCCATGTCAGATGCCTCTATATAGCATTATTAAAACACTTATTGCAGTTTTGCGTTATTCCATAGGCAGAGTTTGAATGCTAATAACAGTGACTCATATAGTTTGGTTTCGTAATCCCGAAACAGATAGTAGAGAAAAGGTTTGCTCTGAATTTCTCAGTCTCCTAAGCAATACTCTTTAATACATATACTCAACAGTGTAGTCATTTTGGAATCTTTCTATGCACATTATATTCCCATTTCAAAAGAAAAGAGAAGCAATGCTATTATAATCATAGGTTGCATAATTTGCAACTTTTCTGTATTACATCAGACTCGCCCAGATCGGTATATTAACGATTCTGGCTGTAGTATCATTAGGTATGTGTTTGAATCCCGAAGACGTCAAGATGTTTGTAAATGCATAGTATCCGTGCGGTATGAAGGATATCTAAAATACTAGTAAGTCCTCCCGAATGGTTTGGTGATACCGGAAGAGAGGTAGAAGATCCTCGAATGCATTCTCCAGGCTATTCTTAATCGAAATTGGGGCGGAGAGCTGAACACTAAGTGCACTGTGACTATACCGCTGCAACCAGTGCTACAATTCTGGTATCTTGCCCGCTTCGTTCTGTCCTGTATTATCGCAGACACCATTTCCATAACAATTTTGTAATTTGTAGAAAGTCACAGTTGCTGAATGTTCCCAATTCCGATTTGTAAAATTGTGCTAATTAATTTATGTCAGACATAAATTAAGTAGAACCAGAATAAAAAAAATAATGCTATATATTAGTATTTTACCATAAATTAAAATGAAAGAAGATAACTTCATTGTTTATATTACTTCTGACACATTTAACATCAGATTTCAGTCTCTCAGGTGCTGCAACTGCAATGCGTCTTGGATTATCGGGAATACGAGAAGGACCTTATCATTCTACAACCTTTCATCGCTGTACGAGTCTGAAGATCTCGTAAGATTATTTACATCTAATACTTTACAAGATGTAAGGTATTAGCTGGAATTACCTTGGTATCAGCTGGAATTAGATATAAAGACACATTTACATCTAATTCCAGGAAATCTAAAAGTAAAATACCGTATAAATATTCTAGAAACTACAGGGGCTGTTCGCACTTTTCTTAGACGATTTTGGTAAGCGGTAATAAAAAATCGTTTGTTGCAAAAGAGGTAATTGCAATTGTACTATGTGTTTAAAAATCAAAATTATCGGCTGTGGCTTGAAAGTTTTGTTTTTATTCAAAATGGCGAATTTCACAAAGCAGTGGTTCGAAGGCTACATTGACGCTCTTTCCAAAGAGAAATACGCATACTCCGTTATCCAAAAACGATGCGAGAGTCATGGTTTTGTGATATCTAAAGCGTCAATAGGTAATATCATCAACAAGATAGGAAAAGAAAACGTCAAATTGGAGCCTCAAGTGGGACAAAAATTCCAAACAAGTATCCGAGGAAAGAAACGGACACCTTCGACTATTGCAAAGTTGCGTTGTTTAATGTTAAAAGAAAATCCCCCTAGTCAAAGGACAGTTGCAAAATCATTAAAATGCTCGGTGTCCACTGTAAACAAAATGATAAAGCTTGATTTAAATCTTAAAAAAGCGAAAAAATGCAACGTGCATCGTCTTGTTCGAAAGCATATCGCTCGACGCGGGACACGCTGCATAATTCTGTATGAGAAACACTTATCCAAAAAAAAAATGGAAAACAATTAAATGATTGTAACAAAAAAAGAACCTTTTATTTTTATAAAAGGGGAAAAAATTTAAGTACATGGTTCACAGAATCGGAAGTAAGTTTTTCTAAGGGATTCATCATTGTTGCTGGGTTTTCTTATAATGGGAAGTTAAAAATAAAGAGAGTGCAAACACAATGTCAAGATTAACTCCAAATACTATCAGGAACCTATTTTATCGCCAATTTTTCTGAATGGAATACCATCGCTTTACCCACACTGCCATCCATCTGTGAAACTCCATCGGGACAAAGCTAGCAGTCACACATCAAAATCCACTGTAAATTTCCTAAAAGAAATGGAACAAAAAACTGGTATCAAGGCCATACCCTTCGCTGATATCCCTACTCAATCTCCCGACGTGTCGCCTATGGATGTTTGTGCTTTCGGACTTTTAAAAACCGCATTATCCAAACGTTGTCCCAAAACCCTAACAGGACTCTGGAAAGCTGTTCGGGAGGAATGGGATAAAATACCTTTTCTGACACTTTAAAAGGCATTATTTTCCTGGAAACTGCGGTGTCGAAAGATAGCTCAGAATAAAGGATGTCAAATAGAACATTTAAAACACAAGAATTTTATGTAATTTAGTTTTATGAATACAATATACATCGTCTAAAAAATGTGCGAAGAGCCTCTGTATAAACTCGATATCTTGTGTTTTCATAAAAGGATAAGATAACAGTTGCGCCTAAAATGCAGTTGCAATTTGATTTCTGCCCTAAAACATTCTCACCTAGAGATACAAAGTCTACGCGAGAAAGGAAAATAAACCATTAAATAATTTCCGGGAATTTTGATTATGAAAGGAAATATTAAATAATTCCATTTCTTTCTGAAATCTTAAGAAGTCTAAAACTTTTAAGTTATTTGCATGATTATATAGGGTCCATTACTATTGTTAAAAAAATGCGTTAATAAAGTATTTTAGTAATATACCGCGCGAATTATTGGCCCATGCTCTTGGCTCATTTTTCATGTCTTACTGGGTTTTAAAGTAAGAGTGTTACGAATAATAGCTGTAGAGTGTTATTTGTTTTCACCCACTCTAACTTCCATATGTAAGAAAACTCGTTTTACAGTTAAATATGCAATAATTCCAATTTTTAAACAAAAATTAAACCATATTTCCATAATGTTAATATTTAGGATTTAATTAAGCTGTAGGAATCCAATTAATTGTAATTTTTAATTTTCGATTAATTAAATTTAATTTTTAATATTATTTTGATTCAAATCTTTTGCTATCATTTTCATAATATTATAGCATTTTTTCTTGGTTTTTTTATGTTACTTGCTACGGATTGTTGTACGTACGTCAAAGTTCATTTTAAGCTTAAAAAGATGTCTTAATCGTCCCTTTGGTTTTTGTGATACATTGCATTTTTTAAATTTTACAACTTTCAGAAATTTTACTGTACAATATCTGTTTAATAAACGAATTTTATTGTTATTACAACAATTGTAAACAATTAATAAGTATCAGTACTTTAATTATTTACTACCGATGGTAAATTTATTTTACTTTTGTATTATTTGCATATATATATCATATATAGTGATGAAATACCTCGGATGTAAACAAATCAGATGTAAATAAGTATACAACATTTAGAATAGTAATGGTTATAGAACAGAAATTACTTAATTGTATTAAGAGCATTAAAAAGTATCGGAAAATAACACGTTGTGCTGAGGAATGTTAAGCTATTGTTCACAAATGTAAATACGGAAAACAATGTATTAGAATTGTAGAACACTCTTTTATTGTTCCTTTTTGAACAATGTGAAATTTTACCCAGCGAAATTTGGTTCCAGAATTTCTAGATGCCAGTTTGCCTGATGTTGGATTTATTTCATTTAAGATTAATAGGCATGTAACCACTCCTGATAATATTAGTCCACCATAGAGCCTTAGAGTATAATATTAGTCCACCATAGTCCATGAATGAGTCTACCATAGTTAATGGTGAACTCATTCTAGAAACAAGAGTAAGGTGACCTCTGGTGAGTATACAGAGAAAAACTTTTCATAAAGGACATGTGATGAACTTGCCCGTGTGTAACTTAATCCTTGTAATATTATGACCCTTTCCAACGCGTCCCCCTTATTCATGTGTTTTTATCTAAGTTAAATTGCTGATCTACACACGTTGTGATGCAGCAGTGACCAATTTTTACTAATTTGTTGGTGCTGATCACGAAAATGGCACTGATCACAGTTTCGATTGACATCTGTTTCGGGGTAACAGAACAGTTTAGCTATCCCACTCTATATATGAGGAAGTTTTATGTAACGGTAACATGGCATGATTCGTTTAAATACGCATAAAATATTTATTAGATAATATTAACAAAGATAATTTTGATGAGAGGATGTAAATAGTCGCTTCATACACCCTGCCGCGCATGGGAGCGGGAAGCGCAGCCTATCAAAGCGCGCTACATAATCACTGAAACATTGAAGATTAAACTGCAAAAGAGAAAATACGTTACTCTTTGCGTGTGGTGCACTCCACCGCATTTGTATTACAATTCTTATTGATGTTGTAAGGTGAATTTCGCTATCTTTCAAGAAGATCCATTATTCTCAACACTCGAAAATTTAAACATTATCTTCTTTCCCTGCTTTTATTTGAGCTTAAATTTCCGATAAATATATGAAACGTTTACAAGTGAAATTTGAAATTAAGTGCTTCTACACGCAGAATGCAACAATATAGGTAATGTTGCTTCTGCCAGAAGCAGTACTCCGTGAACCGAATGATTGTGGGATAAGAAGAGTATATGAACTAGGTTAGTGTAGCCAATAATATTTGCTGTAAGAAAAACAAGAATTTTTTATTCCAGAATTTTGGAAATTGGCCTCATGATCCAACCATGGCATGCTTATTTCAGTATAGTGATGCGGTATCTATTATGGGGACATCAAGAAGTGGAGATATTTATGAGAATGTGCAATGAGTATAATATCAAAAATTACATTTTGAAATAAGGTTATAGGGTCTCACTTTCTTTGGTAGCATAAAATAGTGAGCTCTAGAAGGATTCCAAATGAATAATCCTCTTGTCTCAAACTGTAGACAGACAAAGTCAGAAGAAAGGTGTAAATAGCCCTTTCATTTTAACACAAAGAAATAACAATGACCCAATGTGGTTTACACAAACCAACGCTTCTGGCTTAACTGAAATACGCAATGTTGAACAAATTCAAATGAAAGAGATTATCTTGACGGTTGACAGGATAATTTAAATTCGTAGAAAAGGCTCTGGTTTGTAAAAAGGCAGCAAGGAAAGCCAAATGGCTATAAGCACACAACGTCACGAAATCAAATCGCTGATACAACGTGGTATCATATCGCTGGTACGTCACGGTGCAGCGTGCCCTGGAATAGCCAGAACACGCTCTAAAAACAACTTACATAACCTTCGCTTAAGTAGCACTTTGACCCTCAATCTAAATAAATGCTCGCTATCTTATTTACATTCTGGCACGCAAAGTGGGGTGAAAAGAGGACAGGAAAGCACTGACAATTAACTACTAGTTAAAAATAAATAGATAAAAACTCACAAAGTGACAAATACTACAGGATGTAAATAAGTTAGGGCTAAGGAGAGTATTTAAACTGTTAGAGCGAAGAGTTTAAACACAGCATGATTTCGATATTGTAAGCACACGTTACTATTTTCTTCCAGCTGTCAACCTTAATATCGGCTACGCGTTCTAGCCTCCGAGTGATTCTGCCTGTGTAGGTTTCCGAGTCAGGCTGTTAACTTAAACTGAAGTGTGTAGATTCGTCCTACTCTTTACCTTTAAATTTGATGTTATATTATCTTTTTAGTTTTCATCACAAGTGGTCGGTGTTTGTGAGCAAGTAAGTTCATACCATCTGTTAATTATATTGCTTTCAATAAAAGAGCCTTTCGCACCCTTTCCCTAGTGGTGTTCATCTTCAAGCATGTGCTAGAATTTGCAAGGAGGAGTTAGGAGTTACATTTACGAGATCTAGTCACATTTTATGATAGATAAACGAGCCACACCTTACAAGTTAAAATGTTTCCTCATTATTTGCTTGATGCAAGTCAAAAGCTCTATATGAGTGAATTAATGATGCTTTCAATCATGATATAAATAATATTTTGCTTGCGAATACTTTTACAGAAACATTGGTTTATCAGAAGAAAATAGTATCACGTTATAGAAACATATTTCCTTTTTTGAGTAATTTAAAATTTTCTACCAATATTTTTTTCATACTGAAGCTATCTATGTTACTGATTATAATGCGTGATTGCTTTTTAAGTGATGCATTGGTTTTTTAACATGAATAAATGTGGGAACATACATGAAGATTTGGAAAAAGGTTATTTCAGAAAAGCCTAACTTACATGAATAAGGTGAATATTTTAGAAGTGCCCAGCTAACTACTTAAATACTGAGAAATTTACAAATAGGTACATAAAAGTCTGATTGAGAGCAATGCACTCTAAAGCTGACTCGTATGTTGTATCAAAATTTCATTACTGTTACTCTACAATGAAAAGTAACAAAATACAAGATTGTTCCAATAAGCTGCAATCGCGAAATTTCCTTTGGAGTGATTTCGTGTGTTTAGTAATTGGATTTATTCCATAATGGCGCGCGTCTACCAAAATAAATCTTGCTTCACTAATAAAAGCTTACAATCCCTCATAGTACCTGAAGTCCTTAAGCATGGGGAACAAATCACAAGTTAAAAGTTTTCTCATTAGTTCCTTGTTATAAATTAAGAGTTCTCAACCAGTGAATTAATAACAGCTTCAATTGGGCATATACTAATATTTCTCGTTGGACACACTTTGATAATTTTAGTAAATTGGTTTCTCGGAAGCAATTGGTATTACTTCATAGAAACATGTTTTAAATTTTCTGTCCATTATGCGGGCTCAGCACTAGTCTCAATTTAAATCACAAGACTTTTCTTTCGTCTTTAGTGATAAAATAAGAGATTTTTCTAACATGAATAATTTTTGATGAAAACCGAGATATCGGTAATTCTAAAGTTAAAACTACACTTAAGGCGATTGAATTTGATTGCATGTTGTTGATAATAAGATAGTTTTGTTTTCTCGTTATTATTATACTTATAGTTGTATACTATTCTTAAGCAGAGTAGTTGTATACTATTCTTAAGCAAAGTGTCGTCTTAACAAAACTTACTATAGTGAGGGTAAATGTTCGTAGGAGAAAAAGAGATATATCCTTTTGTCAAAACTTTATCATTCCTTTCATTCATCAGAGAATTGATCACTTTACAGTTATTTATAATTTTAAGTTTGTAGGGTTTTACTTATTTAATTCTAAAGTTCTAACTTAGAACCCCACGAACACTAACAAGCGAATAATCGCTTAAATGTGTGAACAAAACACGTAAGACTTAAAAAGGGTTCATAACCCTTTATTTTTCAGAACATTTACAATCAGTTCCTACTTGGAACTTAAAGCCTCCACTCGGGCTTGAACTTAAAATAATAATAATTTAAACTAAAGTAGCTTAACTAAGCTATTTGAAAGGTATAGCCGAAGCTATCAGAAATCTAACTAGTTGGTCCCTAAGTATTAATTAAATCGGCGAAGCCAAGCAAGGGCCTAAGGTATGGCTGAGCGTAGTAACTAAGAGAGAATTTAGCGAAAGACAAACGCGCGCTAGTCAGGGAATCAGACTCTGTCTCTAGAAGTCGGTGAAACATTGACTTAAATAGAACTCTTTCTCATTTGCATTTATTGCGTTTCTGAATTTACATTCTGGCAGGAAATTGTAAGATGAAATTAAAATAAGATAGGAAAGATACAAAACTTAAAATGACTGTTAATAAACTTAAGATAAACTTTACAATGGCATAAAGATATTACAGAGAGACATTTTGACTGCAATAATTTAAATTGAAAACTATTTAAACGATAATAAACCTTACACGCTATTTTCAAATAATGTATTTTTCATTACTATTTGAATATAGTCATAAATTTATAATTTACTGGATCTGTATAGTTAAAAATTTCATATTCATATATATATGTATATGTAAGATATAATAAAATACAGTGTTTCCTCTAAGAAATGATTGGCGCCCTCAAAATTGCACATTCTAAATTTGGTATACTTCCCCCTAAGTTTATATATTCTCCCAAATTCGAGATCTTTCCACGTTACATAGCAACCTAAAATTAACCAATAGCAGTTTAGCTGTACTTTATGCAATTTACTTGGTATAAATACTCCTCGCAAGCAACTACGTCATTCATTCTTTTTTGTCACTTCTACCCTGAAAACATACCTCCTCTGCTTTGCTTTTCTATCTAAGATGCTTACGTTACGCCGTACTTTTAAAACCAGTGTACATAAAAATTATTGTATTCAACTATAACTGAAAAGTAATTTGTCAACCAAAATAATAGTAATTTGAGATGCGTGAAAATAAAGATTGCCATACTCTTCAAGATCCAGTTGTGTTAAATGCGTCATCATGACTTCACCCTCAGCCACTACGACTGCAAGTTGATAAAAGTACCAATGTCATCTACGCGCTTAAAATATCACATATACAGGTATGAGAGCAATTCGGAAACTAATCTCCATTTCGCAGTAAATCAAAACCTCGCATATATTCCCCAATGGCGGGCACAAGTCATCATAGACGTTGCTCCTACTAAGGCCAGAAGCGGTGGTCACCTTATTATGGTGGCACCTAATACATGGGCCACTTTTGCCTCCTATGGAGAGACGGACAATTTAAAACCATGCCTTCTCCGGGATTCGATCCCGGGCGCTTTAGTATCACAGTCGGCTCCTCTAACCACTATACCGTCTGGGTGGTCAGTTCAGCAAATATTTTATTGCAGTTGCAGCTCCTCTCAATTTTTCTACGTAGTCACCATGCTTATTACCCAAGCACTTGTTATATCATTTTAACAAGTTACCAGTTCCTTGTGCATGAAACTCAGCCGCCTGCGACATCAACCACAGCGGCTTGAAGCTCCTCATCGTCAACGAAGTACCATGCCCCAAGCCACTTCTTCATTGCAAGGAACAGATGGTACTCAGAAAGAGCCAAGTCCGGGCTGAAAATTGACCGACAAATGCTATCGGGATATATGATATTAAAATCGGGAATAATATGCAGAGGCCGTACACAAATTGAGGAGCGAAATGTTTTCCTTTGTACGTAATTAAATCTGAAATGTCATCTAAAAGTGCTTCTGATGGTAAGATATTACGTTGCTGCCATTTCTATGCAGATTAGTGTGAATAATACTGATACATGGTTTTTTTTGCGGAGTGGAGATTTATTTTCAAAATATTATACAATTTATGTTTTAGAAAATACAGCCAGACATCAATATTGGCAAGTAGCCAACTGATAGTATTATTTTCATTAATTAAAATTGAAAAATATTTATTCTTTAATGAATTTTTAAGATTATGATTCTAAAGTAATAAAATTTCATAAGAATGTTGATAATGTTAAAAGGTATTTCTCCCGCCTTCTTAGCATGCCTTCGTGGTGTAGAGGTCAGCAGGCTTGGCGCGTGTTAGAAGGTCCGTGGTTCGAGTCCCGACCAGGGTATTGCACATATTTCATCTCTCCTGCTTTCAAAATACCTAATGTCTCTGCAGTGGCGCTCGAACTACGAAAAGGTGGTAGATGATGATTCTCCACCACAGAGATTTGGCGATTGGGTTCTGTAAGCCCCAGTCGCCTTTTAAAAGGGGGAGTATATAACATATTTTTCCCGCCCTTTTAGCATGCCTTCGTGGTGTAGGGTTCAACACGCTCGGCGCGTATTCAAGAGGTCCAAGGCTCGAGTCCCGACGAGGGCATTGCTCATTTTTTATGACTCCTGCTTCGAAATAACCTGTTTCTAAACATATTCTTAGACTTTAAAATTTATAAATTACTCGAATGAAAATTCTTTCTGTATACCGAAGCTAATAAATTTATATATTAAGAATCACAAAACAAAATCATTTGAATGACATTTAAAATAAAAAAAATCAGCTTCGGATTATTCTAATTTATTATTTAACCAGTGTCTGAATGCGAACTGAATATGACGTCAAATTGTGAAATTAAATAATTAAATAATCTTTCGGTTAATATTTGTCTTACGGGAGTCAAACGTTTTGTGTTTTATTTTTAATAGAGAATGGAAATTTTATACATACATACATATATATATATATACACACATATAGGTATGCTGGAGGAACGTGTCAAATATTACATTCATAGTTAACATAATCTTAACTGTTTTTAGCTTAAAAATATGAAAACATCAGTCTTAGCGTCATTTTAAAATATGTGTAACTGGAAGTGTATGCTTACCACGAATATTTGCGAAAATAAAGGACTTTTCCGATACGGCTTACAGAAAAATAGAGAAATCCATAAAGAATGATTTCTCCCTAATCGTAACATTCTTTCTTTGAATACGTTCCACTGGAATATACAAAGTAATTCTTAAGGTTTCAATTCGACGAGCACACCATTAGTATACCGTTCTGTATTTCTTATGGTCGAATATTTCAGTAAATGATGTGTAAAAAAATGTGGTTGCATATTCTTTGCAAATTCGCTGTGCAAATCGAAAGCTTCTTCAATCTGATTGTGTAATTCACTTCAGTTTCAACCCTGTCAAATAACATTAACATTATGAAGAAAAGTTTATGTAAATACAAGGTAATGTAAACATTTTATTTCCATTTCGCCGTCGAGAAACCTTCCGATCCCGTATCTGTTTAAATCCAATTGAATTTAAGCATTTTCTTATCCAAGGACATTTTTACACTTGCAAAACGCTTGTAAAGTCTTTATTGCTACAACTTGCTCTACATGTTACTTGGCTAGAACTTTCTACGTAGCCCGAAAGTTTTTAAGTGGTAACTTAAGATCCACCGCAGGATGGCGCTGGTGCTACTTCTTCCTGTGTCCGAAATCCGGCCTTGTTAGCTAGCTCGCTCACTCTTCGGAAGAAACTGACGAGCGGAGGACGGGAAATGATGCGAGCTGCAGAAGACCATGGAGAGGACATTCCTCACATAATAGGGTGTTGATGATACCTTTGCTGCTCTCCAAGGGGGGCGGCCGGTCGCCCCGGCATGCGCCCCCCTGTTATAATCCCTGACAACGTTTTACCCATAAACGCAATGCCCTCTTTCATTTTGCTTCGACACTTCTTTTGGATAATTTTTTTGTGCGCCCCCGAACCGGTTGGGGCATTACCCTTCCATCTCATGGCCGTCTTTCCCCCAGAGAGTGAGGGGGACTCGAGAGCCCTTGCAAGGGCTCTCCGAAAAGCGGTCAGCGACGCAGACAGCGGGCTGGTAGAGAAGGATGTGACCTTGCTGGCGACTCCTTTTCACTCCCCTCGGGATCCTCAAGCCCTCCTTATCGAACTGTGTGATGTTTTGAAACAGCAGCCCCCACCGGCCGCCCTCGTCTCTTTTGTGGGTCCGCCCCTCTCTTTTTACGTGTCCCTTATAGGAGGATATACAAAAATACCTGTTGTTGGAACGACAAGGAATTACGAAGATCAGTCGGCAAAGGTAAGTTAAAGTTAAGAAGTTTACTCTTTCCTTAATTCATCTAATTAGTGTTGCGAAATAATCCTGAGAAGCTCTTCAGATTGAATTGAATTGAATTGAATTTTTATTTTAATTAAGACATCTTTTACCGGGATATAAAATGTGTACATTTAATAGGTACGCCTTTCTTCTTCGAGATAATTATTCATAGTAATATTAGTTGTTTCGTATTAATTTTTATTATACTCAGTCAATAATAATTTTAAATCTACTAGTTTGTTAATTTCATATACAATTTAATAATATTTGGGAGAAAATCGATATTTTCGTCAAGAACTTTCGTGATTTGTTTCTGTTAGTAATGATGCAGTTATTCAGAACGAAAATTCCTAGATGTTATTTTTAGTTTTCGGAGGTCAGTATCACCTGTTATGAACTTTTATGTTTTATATTCTAAGAATTATAACTAAGAATCAAGTAAAATATAAATGGGGTGTTTGTAACAAAATAAAGTATTAGTTTGAGGCTGTAAATATTCAAATAAAAATGAAACATTTATACAGGCAACTTCGAATTACGTGTAGTTTAAAGAAAGTTAACTATATCTTAGGGACATGTTCATTCATGTTGTATCTACATGCATAATGATTCAACAAAACCAAAAGCTAAATATTTAAATATATGTTTATAGTGTCAGTAAGAGTTAAATAGATGTAACTGTGTGTAAAATATTTCTAGGAAGAAAATCAAATTCACGAATAGACGTTTCGATATTTTAACATGATTAAAAGAAGAAGCAATTAAAAAAAATATTTTCTTCGGTGGCCCCAGTTTAGGATGTTTTTGAAAACATTGCACTATTTTTTGAGTAATTGTTATTCATATTCTTTTAGTGCATACATTTCCTTTAAATTATCACTTATAATTTCAAGTTTAAAACAAAAAATCTAACCATTTTCCTCTAAATGATAATTTACTGTCGTTTAGGTTTCTTTTATGCACTTTTTTACTTTAATAGAAACTTCGATATTGCTTTTCATGATAATTTACTAATGAATGATAATTTACTGTCAATGATAAACTAAATGATAATTTACTGTCGTTTAGGTTTCTTTTATGCACTTTATTACTTTAATAGAAACTTCGATATTGCCCTTGCTTTATGCTTGTGTAACTTTTACAAGATAGACAGATATAATCTTAACAAACTGTGAATAAAGAGTTTAGTAATTTAGATACGATGAAAACAGATGTTTACTAAAATAAGAAATTTTAATAAAAAGTAAAAGAAAATAAAAACTTCGAATGCCTTTAAAAGACATGTAATAAAAAGTATTAAAAGTTCATATGATATTATTAACTAATTCCATTTATATTTTAGTTTATATTTCAAGAAATTCATCCTTCGTTCTTAATAATCAATAAATGTACTGTTGAACACTTAAGCGTTACCGAAACAAAATGTGACATTATAATGTAAATTTAAAAAGGAGAATTTAATGCATTAATATTTCCCCACTTGAAAGATGAAGTAAAAGACTAAGAAAAGATATAAAAAGAAGGATCATGCGTATATTAGCCTGAGCTTTTTGTCTCAAAGGCGCGTAGAAACATTTCGCTAAGCTTTTCGCTAGTATTTTCAGTCGTTCAAGTAATTCTTTGAGCAGTATGGATTTTGAAACTATATTTTTTGTTATTTTTAAGGTATAGGCAATTGCAAACCTGTATGCAAAAATATTATATAAAAGGTTTATACATATGTACTAGTATGCGTATCAAATTGTAAAATTTTGATACTACAGAAACATTACAAAGTAATACTTTTTTTACCTCACTTACGGTACTCATTTACTTCATGGAATTATTTACATTTTCTCGTCAGTTTTATTACATTTCACTCTATGTTTTTCTATTACATTTGCCTGCTTTGTTACTAGTTTAGTGTGCTGTTTTTTCATTTAATCGCTAGTTTGAAGTACTTAATTTTCGTGAATTTCAGTAGACAGCAGAGTAGTCTTCTTACCGTATTGATTTACCACTGGCTTGTCTTGTTCTAACTGCAATTAAATCTCACTCTTTTAGGCATTCTTTTTCCCCTTTGATATGGTTTGATATGGTTTTCTATTCTTTAATAACTCCTCTGTTCTTTTGTTTACCTGCAAAGTTCTGCTTTCTTTCTTTTTCTCTTGAAATCCAGTTTTTTCCAAAGAAAAGTTTGTTTATTGTTTGGTCCAGCAGTGTTTGGCAATTACATTTGTATTGTTTTATTTTCTTCAGATGTGCTTTACTATTTAATAATAAACTTAGCTACTTTAGCTTTTGTTTTCATTTTTGTTATTCATACATTTTTAATTTTCTAATTTAGGAACATGTAAAATAAATGTGAAAAATAATAACTTTAATTTGTATTCGGATATCTACACATTAAAAATAGATTCTGTTTCGATTCTAGAGCTTAAGAAATATGAATTTTGGCTTTGAGTTTTACAAAATATTCCAATTCTGTGTCCTCCATTCATTATCAGTTTATATCCCCCTGAATTAAACACGAAACAGATTTTATGAAGAATAGTATCTTAATAATCTGCTTTTATAGAGAAAGTAAGGTTTTCCTGGGACAATTACATTAACACAAGTAAAAATTCATAAAAATGAATATATGAATATGGAGCAAGAAATTATACTTCAGATTAGAAATTAAATCTAATCTTAAGTGTTTCAAGCATTTCAAAACATTCAGTTTTGTTTTCACGAGGCAATAAAATACTTAAAGTGCACACTTTTTCACTTCCATTGAATTAGCATGTACTTCCAGAGCTAATATACAGAATTGTTCCTAAATGAAATTCGTAATATTCATTGAAATACTTGTATTTTAATAAAATAAATGAAATCTTTTAGGGATGGAAGGAAGTGAAGAGCATTGTTTGTGTTCTCTATTTAAATCCAGTTTCTGTTTAAAAAACTCTTTGTTTCCTTTATAAGGTATTTCTCTCATCTTCTTCGCATGTCTTCGTGGTATAGTGGTCAGCACGCTCGACGCGTAACCGAGAGGTCAGTGGTTCGAATCCCGGCGAAGGCTTTGCTCATTTTTTATGTCTTCTGCTTCCAAATAACCTAATGACTCTACAACTGGCACCTGAAGTAAAAAATGTGGTGGATGATGGTTCTCCACCACCGAACTTTGGCGATTGGGTCCCCTGAACCCCAGTCGTCCTTTAAAAGGGGGAGTATATAAGGTATTTCTCCCACCTTCTTCGCATGTCTTCGTGGTGTAGTGGTCACCACACTCGACGCGTAACCGAGAGGTCAGTGTTTCGAATCCCGGCGAAGGCATTGTTCATTTTTCATGCCTCCTACATCGAAGTAGCTATTGTCTCTCCACCTTATTTAAATGAGATATTTATTCGCTTAACATTTCAAATGCATGTACCGTATTCTTAATCTGTTTAATGTTTCGATTTAAGTTTTTTGTTTCCACACTGATGAAGATTTTTCATTTGAATTTTCAGAATAATTTCTAATTTACTTTCCTTAGAAATTTATACTCCGGATAATCTGTCGAATGTTTTTCCCTTTAATCCGCTTTACCATTCTTAATACAAAGATACGAACATGTACAAAGACACATATGTATGTTACAATGTGTTTGATTAACTATGAAAATTTCCATTCTAGGAATAAACAAGAGTTAGGCTACATTGTTTCGCGGGATCATATATTTTTATTAAAATAAGCAAAATGTTTTGCTGTTGTTAATCGTTTTGCATAGAGAAAATAATCGCATTTCTGGTATGAGTATCTTTATTTATATACGTTTACTTGATCATACCATACATATAACAAAAGAAATATGCAGCGAATTCAACCAAAATTTTTTTAAACATGTTTAATAAAATGACTACTTAAAATGTTTTTTATAAATAGCTAAATTTAATAAATCATTCTATGATTTTTTTGCACTAACAAAATAAAATGAGCGACAGTTGATGAAATAAATGTTATAAGGCTCGGATGCAATAAATGCACTACTATATCTTGAATAATGAAGTCATTTTTTTATTAAATATGAGCAGAAGTCTCTACGTTTTGTTTATAGTTCATGGAAATCAGTTATACAGTTTTTTCTACAAATTGTTAGTTTTGTAATTTTGAGCATCTTATTTTCAGTATAAAATTTGATGGTCTATATTTTACATTTCTGAATTAGTAGACTTACTGTACTTCTTAGTTTGAAATCGATTCAAGTGTTAAATCGAAATTAAAACACCAATATTATATTGCAAATTTTAAATCTTATAGACTCTGTAATTTTTAATATTTAGCAAATATTTTCAGCTTGAAATTTTGTTCATTGCGTTTTTAATTCTGAACGAGAAAAAGTTATTTTTGGGCAAAGGAGGTATCTGTAGTGTATGCATCTCATTTAGAATGATTTTCAGATAGTTGAAAGACCTCCTTCCCTCTTTTTTCAGAGAACAAACCAATTGAAATGTATTCTTTTTGTAAAACCCTTACCATCCTTAGAAAGGCAAACCTTAAAATCATTTAAAAATATTAATGATTCGTACATTTTATCGGACGTGGAGGAAAGAAAATATTTCATTGTAATGTTTACTGAGCAATTTGAAGGTAATTTTCACAGCGGTAGGTATTAATTTATCAATCACTTCTACACTATGCAAGTTGATGGTTTAAGTTCGCGTTTTTTTGCACAAAATTATACCAGAGTTTGACAAATAAGTACTTTTCAGTCATACTTGTTTTCTTCTTTCACTTTCAGTGAAATTTATCTTAAACCTACAAAATAAAAAAAGGTTATACCATCTAAAGTAAAACATTCCAAGATATGCTTAGTATTTTAAATATTGCAAAATTGCTAATGTTATTTTACATATTGTTTTTAAATGAAAAGATTAAATAAGCTTGCTTTTCACACCGAAAGGGCCAAATAGACATCCCATTCTGTTTTAGAAGATCAATCAGTTTTGGGATTGGTAATGCTTCCACTAAATTATAGTAAGAATTTAATATATATAAGAGTGTGTGTGTATATATATGTATGTACAGAGGCTGTTCGCACATTTTTTAGACGATGTATATTGTATTCACAAAAACTAAATTACATAAAATTCTTGTGTTTTAAATGTTCTATTTGACATCGCTTATTCTGAGCTATCTTTCGACACCGCAATTTCCAGGATAATAATGCCTTTTGAAGTGTTAGAAGAGGTATTCTATCCCATTCCTCCCGAGAAGCTTTCCAGAGTCCTGTTAGGGTTTTGGGATAACGTTTGGATAATGCAGTTTTTAAAAGTCCGAAAGCACAAAAATCTATAGGTGACACATCGGGAGATTTAGTAGGGATATCAGTGAAGGGTATGGCCTTGATACCAGTTTTTTGTTCCATTTCTTTTAGGAAATTCACAGTGGGTTTTGATGTGTGACTGCTAGCTTCGTCCCGATGGAGTCTCACAGATGGATGACACTGTGGGTAAAGCTATGGTATTTCATTCAGAAAAATTGGCGATAAAATAGGTTCCTGATAGTATTTGGAGTTAATCTTGACATTTTTTTGCACTCTCTTTATTTTTAACTTGCCATTATAAGAAAAACCAGCAATAATCATGAATCCCTTAGAAAAACTTTTCTTTCGATTCTTTGAACCATGTACTTAATTTTTTTCTCCCCTTTTATGATAATAAATGGCTCTTTTTTTTGTTACAATCATTTAAATACACCCGTGCTTCATCTATTGTGACAATTGTTTTCCATTTTTCTTTGGATAAGTGTTTCTCATATAGAATTCTGCAGCGTGTCCTACGTCGAGCGATATGCTTTGGAAGAAGGCGATGCACATTGCGTTTTTTCGCTTTCTTAAGATTTAAATCCACGTTTATCATTTTGTTTACGGTGGACACCGAGCATTTTAATGATTTTGCAACTATCCTTGGACTAAGGGGATTTTCTTTTAACATTAAACAACGTACCTTTGCAATAGTCGAAGATGTCCGTTTTTTCCTGGGATACGTGTTTGTAATTTTTGTCCCACTTGAGGCTCCAATTTGACGTTTTTTCCCTTTCTAGTTGACGATATTACCTATCGACGCTTTAGATAACACAAAACCAAGACTCTCACATCGTTTTTGGATAACGGAGTATGCATATTTCTCTTCGGAAAGAGCGTCAATGTAGCCTTCGAACCACTGCTTTGTTAAATTCGCCATTTTGAATAAAAACAAAACTTTCAAGCCACAGACGATAATTTTGACTTTTAAAAACATAGTACAATTGCAATTACTTCTTTTGCAGCAAATGAGTTTTTATTACCGCTTACCAAAATCGTCTAAAAATGTGCGAACAGCCTCTGCATATATTTAAAATGAATTTAGAAATCCGAACCAGATTGAGTTTTATCGGGAAGAATCAAGATAAAAAAAATCAAAATTGAATTGCAACAAAGCTAAGGTCTTTTTAAAATAATATGCACTTCATCCTAAAGGTTAAACGCAAAAAAATGAAATTCTGTAATAAGGAAACAATCTTCAGATTTATTACTGTGAACTTTCTGGTGAATTTAATTAGCAGAAGTAAATGTAATAGATTACCCATTTCGCAAATTCTTACGGGTAAGTAAAGAAGTTTGTAAAATCGGGAGTTCGTAAATAAAAATGGGAGAAAAAACAAAAGGAATGCAATTTTTATTCACCTTCATTTGTTACAAGTCCCCTTCTAAACACAAACAACTGTTTTCGATTGCTTTATAGTATCGAGTGTAAGCAATTCCAATAAGTAATGCTCGCAAGAAGAATTATGTGCAACAAAAATGCACTGTGGACACAAAAAAATTTAATATGCACTTCCTCCCAAAGGCTAAACGCAAAACTGAAATTCTGCAATAAGGAAATAATCTTTAGATTTATTTCTGTGAATTTTTCGGTGCATTTAATTAGAAGAAGTAAGTGTAATAGACTGTCCATTTCACGAATTCGTACAGGCATTAAAGAAACTCGTAAAATGCTTTATAGTTATACTGCTTAATAGTATCGGAGCAATCAGAAACTAACAACTGTTTTTGATTGCTTACACTTCGATAAACAAGCAATTCCAAATCTGTAATGCTCGCAAGAAGAATTATGTGTAACAATAAAGAAAAGATGCAGTCTTGACAGCAATTGTATAGTTTCTAAGGCTTAAAATGATCAATTCATTTCTTTTTCAGCATGGAATTATCTTGAGGTGTTAATGGTCAATGTTTGATCCGTAAATTTAATCATTGCTGTTTCCTTCGTGCATGTTTGAGCATTTTGGTCTACATTTTTGGAAGATTTGAAAAGCAAAGTGTTGAGAAATTTGGGATTTTACTGTAGAAAATCTTCCATCGATGTTTCATCTGCTCTGGAATCTCGCTTCATTCTTGAATTGCAATGGATATATATTTTTTTAACGAATACTTCATATACAAAAAAAATTTGGAGTCGTTGCTTGAAAGATGCAATTCCATGTCTAATTTGTCAGGTGCATTACTCCGAATACATCAAAATCATATATTTGTTTTAATTCCAAACAAAAAAAAAACACTTTTTCGAAAGGATTTGTCTAAATTTCCGCTTAAAACTGTGATGATGATGCCTTGATTCATAAACTGCAAAACTAAAATAACAATTTATGGACGGAATTAAATTCAATTCTTCCTGATTGTCTCAATTTTGGTAACTTCTAAATGAGCATTAAATTCTCAGCTACAAGGAGTGCTTCTTTAAGTGCTTCGAACATACAGGCTTTTTGCAATTATCTACAATTAAAATTGAGACCTTCTCTGAACTTGTCATTTTAACTCCAAATAAGATTGTAATTCTCTGTTTAGTTCTCGCATCATTATTTGCACGTATTATGCTTAGAAAAAAATTTTTTTGTGTGGTTGAACTTTAAAAAACAATCAACTGTTTTCTATATTATAAGCTTATTTAAACGAGTATTCCGAAAATGACAAATTTACCCCCTTTTTAATTTTACACTTGGCAGTAATAGACGTATCTATTTATGTATTGCTTTTTAAGTTCAGCCACGGTACAACTTACAGTTATGAAATCAAATCCTTTGAAACCTTTCAATCTATTTCAAATTAAAAAATTTAGTTTGTCCTCTCAGAAGGTTTCTCCTCATGGGGGCATTTTAGGTTCTCATTTTACATAACCTTGCAATTAGGGCTTTCTTAATTCCTATATCCTTTTTTTTACCAATTGCAAACTTCCTAAGATTTCGCAAATTTAACCAATTTTGAGAAATTCCAAATTTTGACTTTCGTAAAGAAGCGGCAGACAGGGAAGAAATCTGGAATTTGGAATAAAAGAAAATTAACTTAAGCCCATATATGAAGTGTAATTAATACTAATTTTATGGATTACCTTTCGGAACCGACGCAGTAATTTATAAACGCAAGCAACTCGTAAATTTGAGGTTCGTAAACCTGCAAATGGACTGCAAGAAACAGCGTGAAGAACATGTGGCTATTTTGTTGGCGGCGAGGTGCTACAGAACAAGATATTTTCTCTCAAAGCATGCCAGCTTCTGAAATCGGCATAGGCCTTTGTGAGGCTTTGCAAGCTTCAGATACTTTCATATGTTTTCGTCTATAGCCGCTAACCTTTTATACAGTCCAAGTGTTCAGTACTGAACTTTGCTATGCCTTCATTTTCTATCACAATGATTTCGAACTTGTTTTAGTTGACTGTAGGTTTTACTGATCAGCTATAATCTCACGCCTAAGTTATAGGAACTTCATTATTATTACGAATTAACATAACTAACACGGATTTAGTAGATTAGTTGCAAGTATTTTACAGAAATTTAACTTTCGGGTCGTTTATTCTCCCGTCAAAAAAATTCCGAGTTCCATACTCAAGGATCACAATCCGTATATGAATTCCTGGGGTATTTACAGGATTTCTTGCCAGTGTGGTTAAATTTATATTGGAAAAACTAAGAGAGTCTTAAGATTTCGCGTTAAGGAACATGAGTCATATGTTAGAAAAAAGGAAACACAGAAGTCTTCTGTTGCCCAACATTGTTGGTCCGAAAATCACACTTTAAATTTTTCTGCTGCCAAAATTATTCAAAAAACATCTTCTATTGGGGAACTGGATTTTCTAGAGGCATTTCACATTCAAAAAATCTTTCTGTTCCAGTTAACGACCCTAATTCCAATCCTTCTTTAAAGAAATTATGTTTTAGTTCTGGTTTCATCAACAGATGGCGCCAGTAGCTTGTCTCCTGTCCAGGCTTTCTTATCTTATCTAATCATTATATATTATCTCGTTCATTTGCGTTTTTGCAGCTGAGGATGATGGTTTGGTAAAACCATCGAAACTAGTCCTGTGAAAATTTGAAAATACAAGCCTGATTTTTGTTATTTGACTTCTAAATTAATAAATGCTGATGTCTATTTACTTATTACTGTCTTCATTACTGAAAATGATTATTTGCATACGTATATCACTGAAAAAAGATACACTGCTATTTACAATTGTTGGGTGCCGACATCACGTGTGAATCCAAAACTACGATATTGATGCGCCTAGAAATTTTGCAATTATTGAAGGAATTTGTAGCGCAATCTCTTGGCTTGTTATTAGTGTAAATATTATATAGATGTCAAAGATTTCTCTCCTGTTTCTACCATGATACAGAGGGCTTTATTTTTATTCCAAGGCCAAGAGATAACGGTGGACTAAAAACGCTTCATGTGTTGACAGTTTAGGCAGTCATCCTCGACCTAACATTAATGCATAATTTGTCCTCTGTGAAGTACGTTTTTAAGGGAAACCAGCTCATATTTATGTTATACATTGTGTAGAAGGGCATAATTGTTAAAAGTTTCGTACCAATCTCGAGAGGCTGCGAAACACAGGTCTGTCACTCAAAAGTTTTAAAACAGGCGTGAAACATGAACGACAGCTTTTCCGTTCTAGATTCTTAATGCTGATACAAATTTTAAAGGCTTAGTAATTTAACACGTCTTTCAGCTGTTTGAATTCTTTCAAATGCAAAACGCTTGAAAGTGTTCATAGTTTCTATATTAATGTATAACTGTTTTTCATGTTAATGGAATTTAAAAGCCATTTCTAGTAAAGCATTATTCGAAGCTTTATAATACTCGTTTTCATGGGAAAAATTACGCATTAAGCAGATACATTGCCATTGATAAATTTTAAAACTTGCAACAAACTCCCGAATTGCTTCTTCTGAATAATTTCCTCATCACTTTCAAATTAAAATTTAGTGTATTATATTTTATTCTGTTGCTCTTTTATTTGCACTTACGCCCGTGTGTACGTTATTTGCCCTACTTGTCTTTATTAAAATTCTGGTGGTTTTTTTTTTTTTTTGTGGTGACGTCTTTAAGAAAGTATATATACGCGCATCTTGAAATACGACCAAGAAATTAAGGCAACAAGTATATCAAAAGTACATAAATCTGGGTATAAAATACGAGGGCAATTGGGACATTAAAATCTCGGAAATGCTTTCATAATACCTATGGAAGTTTTGGGAAATGTGGGCTTTTTTAGAAAGACCTCGTGCCAATCAGAGGGAAGTAAAAGCATTTTGCTCCTTCCATTAAAGAGAGTTTCTCGTCTCCTGCACAGTTCGAAACGCAGTATATCTTATTGCAGTAACAGAAACTCGCGGAAAGCATGGAGCACCGAATCAATTTTAAGGGGTCCTTGAATACGAATTAATGTATATTTTTTCAAGTATAGGGCTCGTAGTTTTGCAAACCTAGAGATATGTATTGAGCTTTTGTGTGCCGCTGCTATTGATGGGAAAAGATAGAATGAATTGGTTGAAGCTTTGTCCTTGTCACTGTATGTTTGTATGCCAGGGGGTTAACGCTCACGTGCCTTGGGTAAGGTGGATATTCCACGTAGGTATAGTCAGTAAATTTGCTTTGCCAGCCGGCGGCTAGTAGCGCTTCAACATTTTGATATTTTGCATTTTCTGGTTTAGATCAAAAGTACGTTATTTAGTGCTTAATTCAGTTTAATGGAGCTGCTTTGAATACATATCAGTCAGGTATTTATTATTTAGCTGATAATACACTCACGTTTGTGAAAATTGCAACACCATGAAGGACTTACGCGAGTGAGCT
>KK118699.1:432782-460452 GCA_000611955.2 Stegodyphus mimosarum | reverse complement strand
TGTTTGCTAATATTTAATTTTTCATAATTTCGATCTACGAATCTGGCAACCAGGTCTGTTTTTAATTAAGCGATCGGGGAATTCCCATTCCATCTTCGCAACATTTAAGATACGATACGTAAGTTATTAAATTTTATTTATCTTCGTGATGTGCGGATCATTTGATCATTATGTTAAACTCTGTATGTAAATAGCCTCTTTAATCTCTCTGTGTTTGTGAAGTGAAATAAATTGGATATTAAACGAAGTCAGAATTTGAATCAAAGACAAGTGGCGTCCGACGACAGGATAGTACTCTGCACTGAGAAATCAGAAGTGGCTAAATTCAAGTTACTTTAGTAAAGGTAAACATGTTAATTTCTGAATTCATTTAACTTTTGATTGCTTCTGAGTTATTTATAAAAGTTTTGTTTCGTGAAGAGTTTTTTATGTTCATGTAATAGTTACATACGTTTAATAAGTACGTTTGATATACGTGTAAGTAAAACATGACTTCAGAACAAACACAGACTGAAGCTGAGCAAGTAAAACTGGAAACTAAGTTACGAGGTGAAAGAACTAATTTACGCCGTCTCTTTACCACAGCGGCGAATACGTTTAATGATATCCATCTCAAAATTGATGTTGAAAAGGACATTCACGTACAGTTTTGCAAAGTTGTTGAGAAAGCAGAGCGTTTATTTAAAGTAGATGAAGAAATTAAAAGATTAATTAGTTTTACGGATGAAGAGTATGATGCAATGGAATCTTACAGAGATAAATTTACTGAAGTACGAGTTATATACGAGAAGAATTATAATCAATATAATGAAAGTAAATCTGTAATTTCTAATAAGGTTGCATCTGATAACTTAAAACTTCCCAAATTACGTCTTAAGGAGTATGATCTTATGCCTAGATCATGGGTTGCATTTTGTGGTCAGTTTTCTCGAGTTCATGAAGATGAAAATTTAAGAGAAGAAGATAAATTTCAGTATCTGCTTTCTTCGTTAAAACCAAAAACTAAAGCACGCGATATAGCGGAAAGTTACCCACCTTCTAAGGATAACTACGCGAAAGTTATTGAACATTTAAAGTCCCGATTTGGCAGAAAGGACTTATTGATTGAAGTTTACATTCGAGATCTTTTGGCATTAGTAAATAACAAATCAGTCATCAAGTTAGCTGATTTATACGATAAACTTGGTTCCTATCTACGAGCGTTAGAGACATTGGGTGTGACAACATCGAATTACGCAGCAATGCTGTATCCTGTTGTGGAATCATGTCTTCCGACTGAAATTCTAAAGGCTTGGGACAGATATAGACTCAACAGAGAAGTCGAGGAAGGAGAACAAATCCTCGCAAAGGAGAAGATTCTGGAAAATTTGATGTCTTTCTTACGTCATGAAGTAGAGGGTGAAGAGCATCGGGTTTTAGCAGAAAATGCGTTCGGAAGTGGTACGAAACGAAAGGAATTCCAAAAACCAGTTCAACGAGATGAACCTACTGCTGCTACTCTAATTTTGAACACATCTGGAAGAAAAATTAGTCGTATATTCTGTGACCGTCCTCATCCAAGTCAGGATTGTCAAAATTTGTCGACAATAAATTACGATGACAGAAAGTCCCAAGTTATGCGACGGAAATGCTGCCTTGTTTGCCTTAAGCCTGGTCATATGGCAAAAGGGTGTCACAGTAGTGTAAAATGTTTGATTTGTGGACGGAGGCATTACGCGTTACTTTGCCCAGATTTAGGTAAAGATATTAACTCTTCATCAAAGGACAAAGTCGCAGAAGAAAAGCAAAAATCTACCAAGACGCTGTTGACAAATCTTCCCTCAGAACGTGAAATTTATTTGAAAACAATCATGATCAGACTACGGCACAGAGGCAAGGAAATCTGTGCACGAGCCTTAATGGATGATGGATCACATCGTTCCTATATTGAGAAGAGCTTAGCTGCTGAATTAAATCTTTCCCCTTCCGGAAAGGAAATGTTATCTCAAGGACTGTTTGGCGGAGGAATTACTCCGGCTGCTGAGCATACGAAATATGTTGTAACCATTGAAAGTTTAGATCGAAAGTATTCTACTTCAATGTCTCTGCTCGATCAACCGAAGATTTGCTCTACGTTACCCAGAATACGTGATGAAACATTACTTGTTGAACTTGCCTCTCGAGGAATAAAACTGACAGATGTCGGAAGAGATTCGCCACCTATAAGAATTCTTCTAGGAGCTGACGTACTTGGAAGCATTTTGACAGGAAGAATTGAAGTACTTACATCTGGTATTTCAGCCGTGGAAACTTTATTAGGTTGGACAATTTTAGTAGTAGGTAAGAAAAAACAAGTGGTCAATATGGTCACGTTAAATCTCCAAAATTTTGAGCTGCAAAAGATGTGGGATTTAGAAGTTTTAGGTATTACAGATCCTGTAGAAAGAAAAAATAAGATCCTTCTTGAAGAAGAAACATTGATCCATTTCAGGAAAACCTTAAGAGTATGTGAAGATCAACGTTATGAAGTAGCTTTGCCGTGGCTAACTGGACATCCTGCTCTTTATGATAAGTATGACATAGCAGAATCACGATTTCGCACGGTAACAAAACGTTTGTTGAACGAAAATAACTATAATGCCAGTTTATATATTTATTGTTTTTAATGTCATTTTCACATGTTTATAATTCTTAGTTCAACTTCATTTCATGTATTACAATTTATATCTGCTATATATGTGTATTATTTCGTTTTGTATTGCTTTAAGGTAAATTTGCCTGCAATACAAAAGGTGGGAGGATGTTGCCACTCCTATGAAGTTTACTATTTCCTGTTTGCTAATATTTAATTTTTCATAATTTCGATCAATGAATCTGGCAACCAGGTCTGTTTTTGAATTAAGCGATCGGGAAATTCCCGTTCTATCTTCCCAACATTTAAGATACGAGACGTAAGTTATTAAATGTTATTTATCTTCGTGATGTACGGATCATTTGATCATTATGTTAAACTCTGTATGTAAATAGCCTCTTTAATCTCTCTGTGTTTGTGAAGTGAAATAAATTGAATATTAAACGAAGTCAGAATTTGAATCAAAGATCTACTAATTTCGTTTTAAATTTAGATAATCATTAGCCCAGACGGGCAGTTTACCCAAAAGGGCTATTAGTTTTGTTTTAGCATTTTGCGTTCACTATAAAAAAATTTTAGTATAACTTAATAATATAAAAAAATTTCACGATAAAAATTTTTAGTATAACTGACTTTTATAGTATATTTTAAAAAATAATACTATGAAAGTCTGAATCACTTTTCAAATCGCTGACACCAAATATAAGAGTTCTGCGTTATATTTAGACAAAATAAATAATGAAGAATCTGTATGAATGTATGTTTCTCGCTTTCTGAAAAAACAACAGTACCTACAGACATCAAATTTTTAATAACGTAGTCCTTCACTCGAATATGGGCATCTGGAAGCCCAAATTTGGAATTTGTTTTATTATCTGTTGGATATTTTGTAAAACTTTAACAAATTTTTGATTAACAATCTCAATAATTTCAAAGCAGCAACGGCAACGCTGTACGAAAAAAATCATCTCCAGTGCGCGAGACTGTATCGGAAATTTTAAAGATATGCTCTTTTTAATTTTTTTGTGATATTGCTGTTGAATTGAGTTTTATGGTTTAATTGCGAAGAACATAATATTTAATAAATAAAGGTAACGCATAAAACGTTAAGAAAACGTCGCCTTAAGCGTAATATAAAATCTGAAAGTCTTCAGATTTATTATTATTATTATTATTATTTTGCTTCTCTAAAAAGTTCTTAAACTTTATTGATTGTTGAAAGTCTTCAGATTTATTATTATTATTATTATTATTTTGCTTCTCTAAAAAGTTCTTAAACTTGTTATTGATTGCTCAGTACAATAGTACAGATTCGCATAGGTTTTCTTTTCAGTTTTTAGAACAATAATTTCACATATTTTTTCAATTTCATTTTACAACATCCGTTTACTAGACGTTTCGTCTGCTGTATCTTTTAGCTTTCGTCATGTCATGGCCTGAGCAAAAAATTACGTTCTAAACCTGGGAAATGAATTCTTGACTTCATTTCTTAGGCAAAATATTAAAGAAATCATCAAAGGAATAAATAATATTCAATATGCAAAAAAACTAAGTTTTCAGTAAAAAAAAGACAGTGCCGTTAATGCTTAAAATACTTAGCCACTCAAAGCCAAATGAAAGACAGTTCGGCACGAGACGTTTATAAATTCTTGCCTCCACTAAATTAGTTCTAATATTTAAATTAATTATAGCAGAAGTAATAAATGTGTCGATAGTTCTTTCATTGATCTACGTTTTTCACAGCCACTCAAATTAAAATTCTTCCCTTTAATAAAAAAATCGTTTTAAGGGAATTTCTTGATGATTAAAGAATACCAAATTGTTAATTATATCCGTAAAGCTCTCCAAAATATTATCTCCATTATTCATAAAAGTGATATGATTTAAATCTGGTTCAGCGATGAGATCTTTATGAGATTTAATTTCTAAAAAAAATATTTTCCAATTTTATAACGGCCACAAGCATTGAGACGAATCATCTCATAGTAATTTATTTGCGTAATGCTATGGAAAAAGTATATTCACTGTCGAAAATCCATAATTTGTACATTTCTTTCATTCAGTATTTTAAATAGAATGAGAGTAAAAATATTTATCGTCTAGCGGAATGAGTACTTGAACTAATAAATTTAGTTCTGTAGTATTAAAATTGTCCTTTATATAATATGAGTGATTTTTTTGTGTATAAATTTAGAGCATAATATGATTATATTAAATATAGCATGCGTATATCTCAAATTAATGAAGGAAATAATTTAGAGTATTTCAAACTAATTAAGAACAACAACAGACAAGGAGGAAAAGAAGAGCGAAAGAGATTTGTCGCAGTTCTTAGTATGGATCTACACCAGGGACCAAGGGAATAATTATTAGAAATCAAACATTCACGGCAATTGTGGCCGAGGAAGTGCACTATATACCTCATATCGCTAACAAGACTTGTAAGGTTTTAGTTAAACTAACCAAGTTTTATTTTAATTTAAATCTTTCTATCTCTTCTCTGTGTCAAATTCCCGTCAGAAGAAGCGTGCGTTTTCAGCTTATGCTAATATTCAATTAGAGCCAAGTACTATTTAAACCAGAGGTAGAAACCTCTCAGAGTGAGAGAGCTTTTAGTCTCAGATCACGGTCATTCTGTTCGACGTTCGCCTGACCAGCTAGCAGCTAAATTATAAGCCATAGTGCTTACTACGTGATTGCTTATTGAAATAAATCCAAGTGCGCTAGTATTAGTAATTCTTGCTACCCACCATTTAGTTAGAGGCCAACTCCGCGATTAGCTCTGTGAGCAAAGATTAATCAAATTTCTATTTAGCTTTAGTTTAAATTTATCTGATTGTTCATTTAGACCCAAGTGTGGTTTTTTACTTTCTGTATCCCTCCCGAGTTGGGAAGTGATTTGTAAATAATATTGATTTAATAAAAGGAGGATTTTAAATCCCTTTCAAGTGCAGTTACTCTACTACTTCAGCACAGTATCTACAACCAGAACATAGCTGATTTCAGCTCCCTGTTCCAGATCAGGACTTAGAGACTTTTCAGTTGTTCACGAAGATGTTTGCCAAAACTACGCAGAGAACACTCAGTCCTGACACTGGCGCCCGAAGAAAAATAAGACGATGGCCTGAAAGAGGAGAAGACGAACCCGAGATACCTGCTGTACCTGTCCAGAATTCTGAGATAGCACCTTCTGGCCTAGAAGGATTTGGCTACATCGTACAAACCATGCGAGCAGCCATGAAGCCAGCGGCGAGTTTTGACGGCAAGACAGCCGTAATTAATTTCCTGGAAAAGCTAGACTCCCACTTCATGCTATATCCAGTTCAGGAATTTCAGAAAGTCTCTCTCGCTACCAGCGCTTTGAAGGGCCAAGCGCTAAGTTGGTCAAGTGCATTGGAAAGAATCTCTTGGGGGAACCAGGAAGCCTCACATACACGTACGAAAATTTCAAAAATTCCTTGGTGAAAGCATTTTCTGTAGTACGAGATCTAGCCAGACTGAAAGCGGAACTTTTTAGTCGATACCAAGAAAAAATAGAACATTTGTCTAATTTTATTTTGAGAAAAATTCAAGTTTTCAAGCTTTTTTATGGAAGTCGCCCGGATCCTGAAGTTATTCAAATTATACTTCCTAGGCTACTGCCACAAGTTCAAGATTTCATCGAGCTAAGAAACCCAACGACGTTAGAGAGATTACTTGAGCTTGCAGTACAATTTGAAAGCCGAAGAACAGCCGACAACGAGCGACGTCGCCAATTTGAGCGAAGTCAGTGGAGTTCGCCAAGACCCCAGCAGAAGCAAAATCAAAGTTACGGGAATAAGGCGAAGCAATGGCCGAAGAAAGATGTGTCTCCTAAATCGAGCGGCTAACGAAGGGAATTCAATAGAAGAACAAGCAAAGATTTCGAGGGCAACGAGAATAAGAAGAATTTAAACTAAGATGGATTTCTTCAAGGAAGGTGAAGAAGTCCGAAGCAGCGCAAAACCCTTCCACAATCAATTTAAACACCGTGATCGTGAAGAATTTGAGTTTACCGAAGACTGAAGTTCTAATTAACAATAATACCGGCTACGTCTCTCTTAGATACAGAATCATGTATTATTCTAGGTGTGGACTTTTTTAGTTTGACAGAAGCAAAAATTGATTTCAAAGGGGGAGAGTTGACGTTAAATATGAAGCCAATTTAAAGAGACACGGATGTCATAGCGGCCCAAGGAGAGAAGTGTAGCTGTTTAGGCAAAGTACCGTTGTTCGTACATATCAACGACGAGCAGGTAAAAATTTTATTTTATATTGTGCGAAACCTGCAAACATGTATTATTCTAGGTGTGGATTTTTTAGTTTGGCAGAAGCAAAAATTGATTTCAAAGGGGGAAAGTTGACGTTAAATATGAAACCAATAGAAACCAAGAATGATGACCCCCCGCAGCTGGACTTGCAGCATCTACCGGCACAAGACAAAGAAAAACTCCAGGGCCTGTTAAGTGGTTGATTTCAAAGGGGGAGAGTTGACGTTAAATATGAAGCCAATTGAAGACAAGAATGATAAGCCCCCGCAGCTGGACTTGCAACATTTACCAGCAGAAGAAAAGGAAAAAATCGAGTGACTGGTAAATGATTTTTTGAATTTATTTAGTGATGTACCAGGTTTCACACAGATGGTGAACCACGACATTGACACGGGAGATGCTCAGCCAGTTAGGCAAAAGCCGTATAGATATGATAAAGTGAAGGAAGAAATAATTGAATATCATATTAAAGAGATGCTAAAGAATAAAATTATCACGCCAATTTCTAGCAGTTACGCTAGCCCCGTTGTCAGATTTAAGAAAAGATTTAAGAATTCCGATTACGCACCCGAAGCGGTGGCGTTTTGCTATAGATTATCGCAAGTTAAATTCCGTTACAAGATATCCCGTTCACGATAATCGAAGAAATAATTCGAAATATTTCGTCTACAAAATACATGACTACGTTAGATCTTACGAGTGGCTATTTTCATATTGGGGTAAAACCCGAAGACGTCCACAAAACCGCGTTCATAACTAAGACTGGCACGTACGCATTTCTTAGAATGCATTTTGGTTTATCCGGCGCGCCGGCAACGTTCCAAAGATGTATGGACATCGTCTTAAGACCGGTCCTTGGCAAAAGCACGTTCATATATTTAGACGATATTATAATTATAATTAGTAATCTAGAACAACACTTACAAGATTTAAGAAAAGTGTTTTCATTGTTAAATGAAGCTGGTTTAAAGATAAATGCGTCCAAATGTAAATTAGCCGCAAAAGAGTTACGTTATTTAGGATTTAAAATTTCCCAAAATGGAATCGAAACGGATCAATCAAAAATAATAGCTATTAAAAATTATCCTGTTCCTAAAACAGCGAAGAAGTTATCGTCGTTTCTTGGGATGTGTTCATACTATCGGTCCTTCATTAAACTAACAAAGTTTTATTTTAATTTAAATCTTTCTATCCCTTCTCATTTCAACTTCCCGTTAGAATAAGCGCGCGTTTCAGCTTTATGTTAATTTGAAGTGAAGCCAAGTAGTATTTAAACGAAAGGTAGAAACCTTTCAGTGTGAGAGAGCTTTTAGTCTCAGACCACGGTTATTCTGTTCAACGTTCACCTGAGTAGCTAGCATTTAAATTCTAAGCCATAGCGCATTTACGTGATTACTTATTGAAGTAATTTCAAGTGCGTCATAATTAGTTAAATCTTGCTACGCACCATTTAGTTTAGAGGCCAATCTCGCGTTATAGCTCTGCGAGCAACGACTATTTAATTTCTAGCTATATTTAGCTTTAGTTTAAATTTATCTGATTGTTCAGTTTAGACCCAAATGGCAGTCATTACTTTCTGTATCCCTCCCGAGTTGGAAAATGGTTGTAAATAATTGTGATTTAATAAAAGAGGATTTTAAATCCCTTTAAAGTGCAGTTCTTCTACCACTTAATCACAATATTCTACCACAGAACATAGCTGCATTCAGCTCCCAGTTCCAGATCAGGATTTAAGGAGTTTACGAAGATGTTTTCTAAAAATATGCGCTGAACACTCGGTCCTGACACTGGCGCCCGAAGAAAAATGAGAGGATGGCCTGAACGACAAGAAGATGAACCTGAGATACCTGCAGTACCTGTCCAGAACCCAGAGATACCACCTCCTGGCCTAGAAGGATTTGGCTACATTGTACAAACCATGCGGGCAGCTATGAAGCCAGCGGCAAGTTTTGACGGAAAGACAGCCGTAATAATTTTCCTTGAAAAGCTAGACGCCCATTTCAAGTTATATCCAGTTCACGAATTTCAGAAAGTCACTCTTGCCACCAGCGCTTTGAAGGGGCAAGCGCTAAATTGGTTCAAGTGTATTGGAAAGAATCTCTTGAGGGAACCCCGAAAGCCCACATATACTTACGAAAATTTTAAAAATTCCTTGCTGAAAGCATTTCCTATAGTACGAGATGGAGCCAGACTGGAGGCGGAACATTTTAGTCCCTATCAGGAAAAGATAGAAGATTTTTGAAATTTTATCTTGAGAAAAATTCAAGTTTTCAATCTTTTGTATGGAAGTCGCACGGATCCTGAAATTATTCAAATTATACTTCCTAGGCTACTGCCCCATGTTCAACATTTCATCGAGCTAAGAAACTTAACGACGTTAGACAAATTATTTGAGCTCGCCGTACAATTTGAAAGCCGCAGAAAAGCAGACAACGAACGACGTCGCCAATTTGAGCGAAGAAGTCAGTGGAGTTCGCCAAGACCCCAGCAGAAGCAAAATCAAAGTTACGGGAACAAGACGAAGCAATGGCCGAAGAAAGAGGTATCTCCTAAATCGAGCGGCGAACGAAGAGACTTCAATCGAAAAACGAGCAAAGATGCCGAGGGCAACCAGAATAAGAAGAATTTAAACTAAGATGGATTTCTTCGAGGAAGGTGAAGAAGTCCGAAGTCGCGCAATATCCTTCCACAATTAATTTAAACACCGTGGTCGTGAAAAATTTGAATTTACCGAAGATTGAAGTTTTAATTAACAACATACCGGCGACGGCTCTGTTAGATACAGGAGCGCAAAGCAGCTTTATCTCGGAAGGATTTTTCAAGAAGCACATTCGCCGTTACAGAATTTTTAGTGCAAGAGACACGAATGTCATAGCGGCCCAAGGAGAGAAACGTACCTGCTTAGGAAAAGTACTGCTGTTCGTGCGTATCAACGACGAGAAGGTAAAAATTTTATTTTATATTGTGCGAAACCTGCAAACATGTATTATTCTGGTTGTCGATATTTTAGATTCGCAGAAGCGAAATTGGATTTTAAAGGGGGAGAATTGACCCTGAATATGAAACCAATAGAGATGAAGAATGATAAGCCCCCGCAGCTGGACTTGCAGCACTTATCGACAGAAGAACAAGAAAAACTGCAGTGGTTGGTTAGTGAATTTTCAAATTTATTTAGCGATGTACCGGGTTTTAAGCAAGTCACAAACCATACAATAGAAACGGGGGACGCGCAGCCAGTAAGGCAAAACCGATATAGGTATGACAAGGTAAAAGAAGAAATAATTGAATACCATATCAAGGAGATGTTGAAAAATAAAGTAATCACCCCGATTTCTCGCAGTTATGCTAGCCCAGTAGATCTATGCAAGAAAAATAATGATTATCCGATTATGCACCCGAAGCGGTGGAGTTTTGCTATAGATTATCGCAAGTTAAATTCCGTCACAAAATATCCTGTATATCCTCTGCCGATAATCGAAGAGATAATTCGAAATGGTTCCTCTACAAAGTATATGACCACATTAGATCTTACGAGTGGCTATCTTCAGATTGGGGTAAAACCCGAGGACGTCCCCAAAACCGCCTTCATAACTAAGTCTGGCACGTACGCATTTCTTAGGATGCCTTTTGGTTTATCCGGCGCGCCGGCAACTTTCCAAAGATGTATGGATATCGTCTTAAGACCGGTCCTTGGTAAAAGTACGTTCATATATTTAGACGATATTATAATTACCAGTAGTAGTCTAGAACAGCTCTTACAAGATTTAAGAAAAGTGTTTTTATTTTTAAATGAAGCTGGTTTAAAGATAAATGCGTCCAAATGTAAATTTGCCGCAAAACAGTTACGTTATTTAGGATTTAAAATTTCTGAAAATGGAATCGAAACGGATAAGTCAAAGATAATAGCTATTAAAAATTATCCTGTTCCTAAAACAGCGAAGAATTTATCCTCGTTTCTAGGTATGTGTTCATACTATCTGTCCTTCATTAAAGACTTTTCCAAAATAGCTGAACCTCTGCTAAAGTTATAAAGGAAGAAAGCTAGGTTTTCGTGGTCAGCAGAAGCCAACTTGGCATTTCAAAAACTGAAAGACGGATTGACTTAAGCTCCCGTCTTAAAATTTCCGGAGGTGGATAAAGGATTAGAAATTTCAGCGGACGCTTCAGATTTTGCAATTGGGCAGTGCTTTCCCGAAATGGGCAACCCGTGGCCTTTTTCCGTCGAACATTAAATGAAACCCAGAGAAACTATTCGGCCACAGAAAGGGAAACTCTCGCAGTGTTATCAGCAGTACATGCGAGTAAATTTCTTGTTTTCTTTGGAAGTTCTCCAGTAAATGTATATACCGACCACGCGGCAGTCACTAGACTCTACTCTGGGAAAACTTTATCACCCAGATTAATAAGGTCGGCACTTAAATTACAAGAATATAATCTAGTAATTAAACACATGCCGGGAAAAGAAAATGTTGTGAGAGATGCTTTAAGCAGAATTAATTTGGATGAAAATGGATATACAGTTAAAATAGCCATGCTGACATCCAAAGTATTAGATTCTCGTGAAACAGTAATAGCCGAACTCGGAAAAGATCCGGCGTTCAAAAATATATAGAATTATTTGGCCGACCCTGAGAATTTTAGTCATCCGGATATTGTGCCGATAAGAAATAGGGCCGCAAATTACGAAATAATTGACGGACTTTTATTTTATACGAAAACGACTAATGAAAACCATGAGTTTAGACCGGTTATCCCAGCTAGCGTTAGATTGAATGTATTAGAGGAGTTGCACGATTCTGCCATTTCGGGCCATTTGGGCATAAGAAAAACTGTGCAAAGAGCTCGCGAGGCACTTTTCTTTCCAGAACTGCGAAAGTTTACTAGAGCGTATGTCCAGTCGTGCCCAGCATGTCAATTTAATAATTATTTTAATTTCCGCCCGGCCGGGTTCCTAAATAGTGTTAAATCAGAATTTCCAAATCAAATAATAGGCATCGATTTATTGGGACCTTACCCTCGAAGTAAAGTTAACAAAAGCCGATATCTTTTAGTTATAGTGGACCATTTTAGCAAATGGTTGGAGTTGATTCCGTTAAAACGCGCGTCTGCAAAAATTGTAGTAGATTCAATTTTAAATAAGTATGTTTTAAAATACGGAGCGCCCCTAAAAGTTATTTCCGACAATGGTCCCCAATTTGTTAGGAATATTTTTGACGAAATGTGTGCAAAACTGGGCATACGTCACCTAAAGATGGTCTCGTATCGGGCGTAGTCAAACATAGCGGAACGGGTTAATAGAAATGTAGTGAAAATCATTCGAAGTTACGTTAAGAATTACCACTCTACCCGGGATAGCCATATAAATGAATTTGCATTTGCCATTAGGACCGCCAAACACGACACAACACAAAAAACACCCGCTGAACTGTTTCTTGGAAGAAAGATTTTGACACCCTTAGATAAACCTTTCTTTGTCCAAGAAAGGATAGAAGAATTTAAAATGAGTGGCATTCAGAATTTGATACGGGAAGCAAAAGCAAGTGTTGAAATAGCCCAGAGGAAACAGAAATTGTACTATGACCAAAAGAGAAGAGAGGTCGAGTACAAATGTGGGAGATGAAGTTTTGAAAGTCAAACATGCTTTATCAAATGCCCCAGAAGAAAAGGTGGGGAAATTTTTTCCGCGTTTTGAAGGCACTTTGAAGAAACGACGGCGAGAAAATTACTGCGAATGTGGACCAAATTAAACCCTTCTACAACCGTAATAAAATGGAAATGTTTAAAGATTTTTTCCAGGATCCGAGGCAACGCATTCCCACGGAAGATCAGCGGCAGCAGCGGCAACGAAAAGACAGAAAAAGAAAGCCACCCCTCAACAAAGTAGAAGAAATAAGACACGAAAAACCAGAACTGGAGGTGGACTTAAAAGAAAGAAGTCGGAGAATACAAGTTCAAGTAACAAAATACCAAAGCACAATGGGCAAGGACAACCCAAAGTAGTCAAGAGGACAGCGGGCACATCGGAAAGGAGCCTCAGAAGCAAGCAGCCTCGGTTGCAGGCTGAGGATCAACGTCCCGAATACAGCAGGAGCCAGGAGCAGCGACGAACGAGGGCCCAGGTGCAAAGGGCCCAGCCAAGCAAACGTCGAGGGGATCACCTTCCTCCCCAGCGCAAGTACGCCAGGATGGAAAGAGGGACATACAAAAGGAAGAGGGATGAGCAACAAGCTGGAAATGGTCAACAAACAAAGTCAAGGACACTGGTCCAAGCTTCAATCTACCCAACGTTCAAGGATTGGGCCAAGAAAAGGGTGGCTGACCACAAGATAAGTAGTATTTCATATTCCAACGTTTAGTTAATTTTCGAGTGTTACTGCAAGTTGCAGGCTCTATTTTACCTCAAGCAAGGTTGAGTTTTACGCCAAGTGGGCGATAAATGATTACTTATCTTGAAAAAATGTTTTTTGTTTAAAATTGCAATTCTGCAAAGATTTAAAATTACTTAATGTTTGTAAAGTACGAGTACGTACGTAGATTCTGAAGCATTGTAAATAGATTAGTTTTGTAAAAGCAATGAATTGCTGCGAAAACGTTAACTAAATGATTTTGTATTATGCTTTGTCGAAAGACTTGTAAAATTTCTAGAATGAAAAGTGGGTAAAAGGAAAAACACGATTTAGTCTATAGACTTATTTCAGTGTAATGCGATGTTTCAGAAAAGTACTTTGAAAAAAAGAATATGAAGCACTTGCTGTAAACTTAGAAATTTAACCTACAAAATGTATCTCGTGATTGGAATGCAATTGTTAAGTTTCATAAAATGTAACAAATGGTATTCGGCCATCAATGCACGTTAGGTGCAAATTCAATTTTGAATGAAGCATTCTATATGCAAATTACGAATTGTAAGCATGAAAAGTTAGAGTAATTTTAGAATGCAAGTGTTAAAAGGCTCTCCACCAAATACACTTAAAGTGTTAGACATGAAGCTAGTTAGAACCTCAGGTTTAGCTGGTTATAGGGCGTCTTTTGAGGTCTCGTATGTAAAGTTCTAACTAATGTTAGTCGATCGTAGGTGGGAGATTTGAACACCACCGAACACAAAAAAACCCCTCAATTGCGGTTCGCTTTTCATCCAACACCGGTGGAGAGCATTGGGGGGAAGAAATTAATTTTGCTTGAATGATAATGTGTGTGTGCAAATTTACACGGGTAAGAAAATAAAGCCTGTTACCTAGAACTTAATGATATTATGTTGTACTAAAATTTTTTTTCTTCCAGATTTTGCTGGAAGGAGTAAGATGTAGATGAAACTAAATATACAAAAAACAGATGAAGAGTTATGTACAAAGCAAGTTTTCGTCTGTAAATTCACCAACAACTGTTGTTCTGTAAGGGTTGGCCTGGGTTTAGAAGAGTTAAATTTTGAGTATTTTTAGAATTGCAAGTTTCAACATGGTCCGTTTGGATCACAGTAATTCAACTTTTGCCAATTCTGGAGGGAAGTATCTAAGGATTTAGTTAAACTAACAAAGTTTTATTCTAATTTTTCCTTTTCTATCCCTTCTCATTTCGACTTACCGTTAGAATAAGCGCGCCTTTAAGCTTTATGCTAATTTGAAGTGGAGACAAGTTATATTTAAACGAGAGGTAGGAACCTCTCAGTGTGAGAGAGCTTTTAGTCTCAGACCACGGTCACTCTATTCGACGTTCGCCTGACTAGCTAGCATTTAAATTCTAAGCCATAGCGCTTTTACGTGATTACTTATTGAAGTAATTCCAAGTGCGTCAGTATTAGTTAAATCTTGCTACGCACCATTTAGTTTAGAGGGCAACCTCGCGTTATAGCTGTGTGAGCAACGACTATTTAATTTCTATTTAGCTTTATTTTAAATTTACCTGATTGTTCAGTTTAGACCCAAGTGGCAGTCATTGCTTTCTGTATCCCTTCCCAGTTGGAAAGTGGTTGTAAATAATTGTGATTTAATAAAAGAGGATTTTAAATCCCTTTAAAGTGCAGTTCTTCTACCACAGAACATAGCTGCATTCAGCTCCCTGTTCCAGATCAAGGTTTAAGTAGTTCACGAAGATGTTTTCCAAGAATATGCACCGAACACTCAGTCCTGACAATTTTACTTGCAAAGATAGGACTTTGTACTTATTATGTCTTGCAAAGATAGGGCTGTGTTTTTTTATTTATTTATTTAACCAAGAATTTTCGAGATTTATTTACATTATTTAATAATTTGTGATATTTAACACATCAATAAGTCATCCAAATTACTAAAGCAACTAAAGGATCACATCCCCAAGCTATTATTGCACATATTTCTCATATTCAAATACTTAAAAAGTTATTTTATTCAAAACTCTTCATCGGACTGAAAGACCAGTCACTTTACTTGTACACGTCATGTGACTTGCATTGCCTAGCCTCACTCCCTCTTACTTAGATCTCACTTCATCTCTGGACGCCATGCATATAGCGTGCACATCAATTGCTATATATAATTGTTTATCAACTACAAAAATTATTAATTAATGAATATAACTCAATTATTGATCTCGCCTCTGTGCGTGGTGTTAAACACCCTTAATTTAAACTTATACTGTTAATGGCCATTGGCATAATACACTCATGTCCAAAATTATGTTTACATGCATAAATTCAGGGATTTCTCAGAGATTTCTTATAATTTAATGAATTTTCGTGGAATCATACATAACATGATGACACATAAATGCAAAAGAAAAAATTGAAGATCACCTCATATGATATAAAATTGTAGCATGAAACAATAAAAATGGTAATAAAGAGTGACAAAGAGAGTTAAGAAGAAAAGGAATGATTCAGAAAAAGAATTAAGTCTTACGAATTTAATATGGAATATGATCTCCCCTGACTTGTACACACATATCACAACGTGTTTTAAGGCTGGAAATAACGTTGTTAACCACAGTTTGGGGAATTAATCTCCACTCTTCCAGCAATGCCGTCTTCAGAGCATTTACATCTCTAGGAGGAGGATGTATACGTGCAATTGCTCTTCCAAGGTAGTCCCATAAGTTCTCTATCGGGTTAAGGTCAGGAGAGTTTGGTGGCCAAGGTATTCGCTTAATGTCTTCACTTTCAAGGAATTCATCAACGAGGTTTGCTCGATGTGGACGGGCATTATCATCCATAAATAAAAAGTCAGGTCCATATGCACCCCTGAAAAGTCTTACATAAGGATCTAAGACCTCATCCCGACATATCTGGCCTGTCACAGATCCGCTGCTGAACACGTGTAGGGGCGTACGTCCATCGTTCATTATTCCACCCCATACCATCACACCTCCTCTACCGAAACGGTCACGTTCGACAATGTTCGAGGGATCATTTCGTGTTCCTGACTCTCTCCAGATGTAAACACGTTTAAAATCACCAGTTAAACTAAACAGCGAACCATCAGTAAAGAGAACATGGGACCATTGATGTTCAGTCCAGTTTTGATGTTCTTTACACCAATTAAAGCGACCCCTCTTTTTCTGTGAAGACAGTAAAACACATACCCTTGGCTTTCTGGCATAAAGGCCTTTTTCATTAAGCCTTCTGTATATTGTTTGCCGTGATGCAACAGTTCCAGTGGCGGCTGCAAGCTCTGAACTTAACTGGCGAGCAGTAGCCTTTCTGTTACGACGGGCAGTTAATGCCAGATACCGATCTTCAGAAGCAGTTGTCATTCGTTTCCGACCTTGTCCAGGCCTCCTTACAACACTTCCATCATTTTGAAACTGTTTCCATAGCTTAGAGACTGTCTGTCTTGAAATATTCAGACATGTGGCTGTTTCCATGATTGACTGCCCTGCTTCTAAACGGCCGATAATTCGCCACTTTACAGATTCTTCCAAATGATACTTCGAAGCCATAACAAACCGCTTTGAGTCCCTACACACTGAAATCAAACGCTGTGTTGCAGAAATTCACTCAAATATTCAGTTTGCACAATGCGCTTGATTCACTGGTGGATGACCTAACGCCTAGATTTGCATATCGCAAACCGTTTGATTACTTTTGATTGGATAATGCTAATTAGGCTTGGTTTTCACACATTCCCTGCAAATACGGATCACATTGATTCGATATTTCATTGAATATCATCATTTTTGGGTATGTAAAGATAATTTTGGACATGAGTGTATTTATGTACTGGTTATAACTCTTCAGTAGTTGACTGCCAGCAGCAAAATCAAGATCCAAGATCCAAGAAGCCATCTGAAAAAGCGGTGACCGAACAAGTGAGTGAGCAGCAGGATCACCTCGACGAAGATGAATGCGCACAGCAGGATAACAGTTCAGCAACGCGCGATAAGTGCGACTCGGTGTGGGTGACAATGAGCAACAAGACATGTCGTTGTGAGGATCCCTGTATGAAGCTGATGAAACGATTGCTGCTGGAAGTGCTGGTCATTTGCATTCGCTACCAATGTAAGATAATGAACGTGATAGTGAAGAACAAGAAGAAATACACAAGGACTGTTTCTCACGAAATGTTTCATTTGATTGGAAAGATCCAGAAGCATGGCTTTCATCCATCCATGAATCCGAGCGAATTTTCTTAGTTGAGAAGGGCCTTTAAAGAGAGGCAGGCCCATGCGGCATATCCTCTCAACGAGGATTCTTCAGATAAACGTCATTTTTTTGTCACGTTTTTCTTGCGCAAGCTCAAAAATGGCGAGACTGTGAACCGTACCTGGATTGTTTGTTAGAAAGAACAAAATGTCGTCTTTCGGTTTTGTTGTAAGCTGTTTTGTGATACAAAAATAAAATACCACTGACAGAAACAGCAACTGGAAGGAGATTCGTAGCATTGTTTGTGAGCACAAATCATCGCCAAAGCACATGAAATGGCACTAAGAATAAATCGAGGAGAATAAATTGATGAAGAATGTCAGCTGCTCCTACAGCTAGAACGCGATCATTGGAAGAATGTTGTAGAAAGGTTACTTTCTATCGTCCCGGTCCTTGCACAGAGGAATTTGGCGTATCGTGGTAGCAGTAACCGTCTCTAAGAACATAATAACGGCAATTTCTCGGCACTTGTCGAGCTTTCAGGTGAGTTTGATCGCTGCTTAAGTGAGCATCTAAAATGTATCAAAAAAACCTGAAGTACATGACCATTATTTAGGTAATCACATCCAAAATGAACTCGTTCATCTGATGGGCGAAGCGATTCTCGAGAAAATAATTGCAGATGCTGAGGCTGCCAAATATTACTCCTATTTCATGCTCGATTGTACTCCTGATGCAAGCAATCAGGAGTAAATGACTATGATAATACGAATTGTCAATGTTTATGCTACGACAGTTGAGATTTGTGAGTATTTTGTAGGCTTTTTGGCAGGAAGTAGGAGCACAGGTTTGAGTTACTACCTATTGCCCGAAACAAATACGCTAATCAACCTTTTTGGTATTTTGCATCAGATTTACTTGCTATTTGCTGCGTCACCTCAACGCTGGGATATGCTCAAGTGATATGTGAAATCGTTGAAGGCAATCCTCAGAAACACGCTTGGAATGTGGAATAGATTCCGTTAAAGCTGCGACGTTTCAGATAGAATCGATTTATGATGCCTTGATTGAGGTCTTTGAGAATACAAATGATCCAAAGGCAAAAGCGGATGGTGCCGGTTTGGCAAACCAAATTAAACACTACCCTTTATTGGTCTCGTTAGTGATATGGTACGATCTCTTGCAAAGAGTTAATACTGTGAGCAAAATGTTGCAAAGTAAAGACATGCAATTCGATGTCGCTTTGAATTGCATTCAGAACACAATCGAGTTCCCGAAATCCTGCAAAGAAACGGGTTTCAATTCGACCAAAGATGCAGTTAAAGAGCTAGCTACAGAACTGGAGATGGACGAGAGAGAAATAAATTTTCCAGCTGCTCAGATAGCAGGACGTAAAAGGAGGCTCCGGATGCAGCTCGATTATAAAAGTCTTGATGAGCCGATATGTGATCTTAAAGACAAATTCTGCGTTGAATTTTCCAACGTCTTGCTAGATCAAACTGTAATGTCAATGACTGAACGATTGGACCAGATGAAAGTCCAGTATGAAAAGTTCGGTTTTCTGCACAATTTCGGATGCATTATGGGAATGAGTGAAAGTGACTGAGGAAGTTCTCAGCGATATCTTAACAGTTGAAATTACTGGTTTGGATGTAGATGCTCATGATTTATGTGCCGAATTCCGCAACTTATCAGGTTTAGTGCCACAAAGTACAGGTACTCTTAAAAGTCTGCAGATCATATACGAGAACAATTTGCAAGATTCATTCCCAAATGTCTCTGTGGCATTACGTATCGCTTTGACAGTTCCTGTAACTTGCGTCTGCTGAACGCAGCTTTTCAAAGCTCAAGCTGATTATGAGTGATTAGCAACGAAGCATGACACAACAGCGATTAAATGGCCTAGCATTAATGCCAATTGAGCACAAAATCGTCGACACTCTTGATTATGCGGACAATAAAAGATTTTGCCGAAATGAAAGTGCGCAAGGTGTTTTTACATTAAAGTTTGAATTGCATATTAGGCCATAATGCTACATGTATATAATACATTAGGTGATACAAAGTTACTCAGTACATTAGGTAATATTTAGCTATCCTGAATCCTGTAATATGATATAGAAGATAAGATATACGGATAAAATAATTATTTTGCATTTACATGTACAAATACAAGGTGATTTTACATTAAGGTTTGAATCGCATACTAGCCTACAATGCTACATAGTACATTAGGTAATACTCAGTTACTCACGTCGTTAGTACTCAGTGGAATAGATTCTTCTGACATATTCATGTAATATGATGTATAAGACATATATACAGATAAAATCCCCATTTATGCCGTCCCTCAGCGTCCACAGAAGGTCAGGAAGTATACAGACAAGTGGCGTTTTCCGACGAACTGCATACATTTCGTATGCTAATGAATTTGGTCTTTGCTCTTTAAAGCGTGTCTTTCAGTCAATTTTCAGATTCCGTTTCTAACCCCCGCACACCCTAAAAGTTGTGAGCTCCGCCCCAACCCTCCGTTTCGCCTAGGACCACATACCACCTAACAACAACCTTACTTAGAACACTAAAAATATTGGGAGTGACTACCGACAAATATGCTTCGATACTTTATCCTATGGTTGAATCTTGTTTTCAAGGAGAGTTCCTAAAAGCATGGAACAGAAGTGTTTCCTTCGCAAACTCAGCTGATGCTAAGAAACGGTTGACTAATTTGATGTCCTTCCTTAAGACTGAAACTGAAGGGGAAGAAAGAATAAATTTAGCCATATCTGATTTTGGTTTACGTTTAAGTGAAAATCACCAGTCTTTTAAAAAAAGAGGAGGGCATCTGACAAAAGAAAGAGTACCTACAGCTGCCAATTTACTTAACACGCATAGTCGACTGTAATACAATTTATTTCCGCTTTAGTCCTAAAAGAAGACAACACATGTCACACCGATATAGCTCATTGTTCACACTGACTTAAAACTCTAAGTAGGTGGCGTTGCTGTATGCAGTAACAGACATTCCGTCCCGTGTTGCACTGGTTACATCAGGCAATCACTATATAACTTTTTAATAGACAAATGACACTTAAATTCCTTCTAAGGAAAACATATTTGACACTTCATTCAAAAATTGATTGCGCTGTACAAGCACAACAGTCAATGAAGTTCAATAAATCAATCAAAGTAAATATTCAAACACTAATATGCAAATTCATTACTTGGCATTGGCAAGATAAAAACTTTAGAAATTGCTCTTTTATAAGTTCGAAATTGAGTTATCATATTGACAACTCAGATTTTGTTATCCTCACCATAATAAACATCTATAATTCTACCCATTTCCTATTTATAAGGCGGTAAATTTTCTAGTAAAAGCACTAAATCTCCAATTTTTACATTACTTTTTCAAACATCCATTTGTAACATTGTTGAACCTGGTTTAAACAACTACGCTACCAGAATTTCCCTATTAGTTGAACAGTCCTAGTAATTTTTGACATTTTTTAAGATTACTCTCTTATAGGCTCAACAATTGCATTCAAAGATCTATTAATAAAAAAGTGTCCAGGAGTTAAAACCTCAAAATCGCTTTCATTATCTTGTAAGGTATACTTTAATTTTATAACACTTATTTTAATTTAATTGTGCTTTCCTATCTTGCCTCGTTTCAACTTACAACTTCCTACCAGAATGAGTTTTTAGAATCGCGTTGAATGCAAATGAGGAAAAAATATTATTAAAAGAAAGTTCAACTTACTTCGTGAGAGAGAGCTAGGAATCCGGTTCAGGGGAAATGGTAGGAGCTGGTACGACGTTATTTTATCGCTCCTGTTATTTCGGTGTGATTCATCGTGCGAGCCTCGTGCTCATGTGAAATTCTTCTACATCGTGTTTATTTCCTTATTAACTCGGCTTTTGATGGTGTTATTTTTATTTATGATGGTGTATTAAGTGCTTACTATGGATTATTTCACCTTCCCCATGGATGACGAGATTGAAGCAAGGGAACTTGTTCGCTCTATTGTGAAAGACCTACCTGAGGATATTTCTGCTTTTGCTGATGGATTACTTGACAATGAATGGAGCATACTGTTACTTAAGGATGAACTTACTCTTCCAAATATTGTTAGTGTGCTGAAATGTACTGAAACAATTAAATCTTTTCTTAACCAATTCGAGGATGAGTGCAAAGTGCGATTAAGCAAAATCGCTAGTGATCAAGTTATTTCGGAATTCGTTGGATGAGCCGGAAGGCAACGTGGAATTGCAAATGGACTTCTGCAGTTATTTCAAAGTAAGCGCGAGTCTGTTGGTGAAGTTGATCCTAATCTTGCTAATGTTACATTGTACAATATAGTTGATAAAACTGTTATTGATAATTATTGGTCTGGTATCTCCAGAGATGCCAAAAAGTTTATTGAAATATTAAGTCACGATGCTCCTACTGACATTTCGGAAACTAAGGTTTTTTGTAGTCCTGTAGTTAAAAATCTTTTAAATACCCCAAAAGTTTCTGTACCTGTTACTGTATAAGGTTTCTCCTTCAATCTCTTAATCTTCTTGGTAAACATCCAGTGTGAAACCCTATGTGGAGGACAGTGAGCAAATCTAGGCTATGTTCTTTAGTGTTGAAGAACTACAAAGTCAGAAGGAGGGTTAAAAAGACCCTTTAATTCAAATAATTACAACTCTCCAACTTGAGAGTAAGCCACTACTTGGGCTGAACTAAAATAATATGAAATAAAGTGTGTTAACAAATCAAATACCTAAGTTTAACGTTAAGTAGGACGGCGAGGGAAGCCTAACTCTTAGTGAAATGCAGTAATGCGAATTTCACTAGCAAGCACTAGTAATTGCAATTGCCTATGAAGGCGAACTTTCAGTAGACAGAGGAAATCATTGCGCTCACAGCCTTACGGCGATAAATCCAAGACTCTGTCTCTCCCCTCGTTAACTCCTGCCTTTTAAACTGCTATCAGATATATGCGATTTGCATAAATATCTCGCTCGCGCTAAATTCGGGCAGCAACTGAAGCTTTGAGATATCGATAGGAAAGTTCAAACTAAAAATAACTTGGTTAATTAAAATAATGAATGCTACATAGTTGCTCCCAGAATTTAGTAGTCTGAAACTAACTAGCCTAAAATCGGCTTTTATTGAAAATGCTAAATTCTAAATCTAAATCTAAATTTTCCTTCCTATTCACCGTCCTTTGCAATTCTAAGTTTTAAATTTAGTTTAAATCTCTGTTTGTGTCTTAGATATTTTAACATAGAATAATCTTTACATCCTTTTTCTTCTTCACATCAAAAAGATCCATCAGGAATTTGGCTTGACTGACATTAGTCTGGTTCCTTCCAATCTGGAAGGAAGTAAGTCTTAATTTCATATTATAAGTATGTTTCACCTGAAAAGTACAACATTCCCTTCCTCTGATGCTTCCCGTAACGACTTTTATTTGCGCTTTAGGTATTCGCTTTTTTTAAATTTCTACAGCGCTTTTCGCCAAAAGCATTCATTTTACACTCATTCATTTTTAAAACTTCCCCCTTGTTCTCTGGCCAAATGTGGTGTTTGTGAAAAACACGCAGTTTTACTTTGTCAAGTGTTCACAACTACCACCTGACTTCAATTCTATTGCGGTTAATTCTTCGACTTTCAAGACCTCGGACCTCCCCTAAAACAAATCTGAAATGCCCTGAGGTTCTAACATAAAATGAACTTTAAACTTTTGTGTGAAACCAGAGAACACTACATACAACATTCAAACATTTTCAATTGCATTTCATACATATAATTCATTCTTTCAATCTTCAATTCAAATTTTCTTTAAATGCTCATTGCGATAAGTAACGATTATATATTCACTTTCTAATTTAGCGCGCTTTACTCTTTTACATTACATTTTAATTTTAACTTGCGTATCCTTTACGCTTTTCCAAAATCTTCAATATTCACAGTACCAGTGCTTAAGGCTTACATACTATCATGCATTACATAGAAAACAGTTTTACATTAAATACATTCATTATTTATACATAGAAATACAATACAACAGTTTTGCTATACAACTTACGTACTAGTTGCTTTTAATTAACACAATTCAATTTCCTAGTTACAGAGAGTCTTTTGACTAAAATCAATAAATCACATGTTCTGGATTACAAAGAACATTTCACGAATAGTCTCACAGTTTCTCAACTGAAAACTCGAATTTCCTTCGCTGTATGTTTAACTTGTTCTTTCAAGCGTATCTTTTACGCTTTCGGCCGTCCGATAACTGGCCTTTCACTCGAGTAAGTTCTCTTTTAAATCTGCAACTTGCACTTAAATAAGAATCATAACTGTGTGAATTTAAAAAGAAAATAAGGAATCTACTTATCTTTCTGCCAGTCTGTTAGGCGTTTGTTTGTCCATTCCTGGAAGGTTGGATATACTGTCACTTGGGCAATTCGTTGTCTGCTGCTCCTAGATTGAAACGCTGTGGCTGCCTTTCGTTTGGTCGATCTCCTTTCCTCCAGAAATACCTTGTGGGGTCAAATGGTGGGTGGCGCTTTCCGTTTTTGCTGAAATCCCCGCTCCCTTTCCAGAGTGGCTCGTTCCTGCTCCTGCACTCGTAGGCTCCTTCGTTGCGGATTGGCACTTGCGGATTGGCACATTTTTCGGTGGCTCGCTTCTCGATTATCGGTTCCCTCTGTAGTGGTGGAGCTTTCGTAGTATTTTCATCTGGAGGTTTCTTCCTCAAACGCTTTGGTCGCTGAATCTGCTGCTTAGCGTTTTTCCGTTTTTTTTTCTGGAGTGGTCTTTTCTTCGGCTGCGGCTTCCTCTCTTCTGGTAACCTCCTTTTCAAACTGTGTTCTTTCGTTGTTGAGGGACCTGGTTGGGGCTCTTGAATCTTAGAAAAATTCTGTGAGGCTGGACCCTGTAAAAAGTCTTTCAAGATATTATTATTAGCTCTTCGGTAATAATGTTTTATTTGGTCGAAATTTGCCACAGTCTCTTCTCCCTTCTCATTCTTTAAATATGCACGGCATTCAACTATTCTTGTAATTTCAAAAGGCCCATGCCATCTTGGGCAAAATTTTGCAACCGAATCTTTTGCATGAAAGTCCATGCGCCTGTTTCAACACCTCCTCCTCCACTTTATGTTCTACGATACGCCTTTTCGAATCATAATATTGCTTCTGTTTCTTTTGAGTTTCCCAGGAGCACTTTTCTGCTTCTTTTAACATTTTTTCTATTTCACCAATTTGAAATTCCGGCGCTTTATCTTTCACATAAAATAATTTGTCTAAGGGGGTCATTATCTTCCTGCCCAAAAACAATTCGGCGGGGGATTTCTTCGTAGTCTCGTGCTTAGCCGTTCTGAGGGCGAATGCAAATTCTTCGACGCAGTCATCCCAGTTAGAATGGTGCTTTTGCACATAATTTCGAATCAATTTTACAATATTCTTATTTACCCGTTCCGCTATATTTGATTGTGGGCGGTAGGGTACCATTTTCATATGCTTAATGCCCAACTTGTCACACATCATTTTAAATGTACTGCTTACAAACTGGGGACCATTACCGCTAATCACCCTCGCTGGACATCCATATCTTAAAATATATTTGTTCAAAAACGAATCTGCAACGACTTTTGCTGAAGCCCGCTTAAGTGGTATCAACTCAACCCATTTACTGAAATGATCCACAATGACTAATAAAAATCGTGCCTAATTTACATGACTCCTTGGGTAGGGACCTAAGAGATCAATACCAATTATTTCATTGGGGAACTTAGACTTAATACTAGTTAATAACCCGGCCGGGCAGAACTTTACGTCATTATTTATCTGACACGTGTGACAAGTCTGGCAGTAATTTTCAACTATTTTTTGTAATTGCGGAAAATATACCGCCTCGCGTACGCGTTGTATCGTTTTTCTTATTTCCAAATTGCCCGAGACAGGCGAATCGTGGAGCTCTTGCAAGATACTTAAAATTAATTTGGCCGGGATGACTGGTCTGTATTCACTATTTTGATTCGTAACTTTAGTATAAAATAAGAGACCATCAATGATTTCATAGTTCTGTGCTCTGCTTCGTATGGCATTAATGTCTATATGCTGGAAGTTATCTGGGTCTTTTAAATAATTATAAATATTTCCGAATTCGGGATCCCTAGCAATTTCTTCTATTACAGTCTCTCGAGAGTCAATGACCTTTGCCTGAAGCATCGCTATTTTTACTTTCTCGCCGTTCTCGTCTAACTTTATTCTAGATAATGCGTCGGCCACTACATTGTCTTTTCCCGGTGTGTGTTTGATAATGAGATTAAATTCTTGCAACTTTAGGGTCCACCGAATTAAGCGTGGCGAAAGATTCTTTCCTGAAAATAATCTGGTAACTGCCGCATGATCTGAATATACTGTTACGGGAGAACTCCCAAAATATACACAAAATTTTTGAACAGCTGCGAGCACTGCTAAAGTTTCACGCTCCGTTGCCGAATAATTTCTTTGCGTATCATTCAATGTACGACTAAAAAAGGCAATCGCTTTTCTATTTTGTGTTAACACGGCTCCGATTGCGTAATCTGATGCGTCTGCATAAATTTCTAGACCCTTGTCTTTCTCTGGGAACTTTAGAACCGGTGCATTAATTAAAGATTCTTTTAACTTCTCAAACGCGGCGTTTGCTTCTGAAGACCACGCAAAACGAACTCTTTTCCTTCTCAACTTTAACAATGGTTCAGCAATTTCTGCGAAATTTTTAATAAAAATTCTATAATATGAGCACATACCCAAGAAAGTCGCTAACTTTTTGGCTGTATTCGGAATTGGGTAATTTTTCACTGCTATAACTTTAGATTTATCTGTTTCGATCCCCCTTTGAGAAATTTTGTACCCTAAATATTTGAGTTCTTTTGCCGCGAATTTACATTTCTTAATGTTCACTTTAAGTCCTGCATCTTTCAAAAGAGTAAAGACTTCTCGAAGGTCTTTAATATGTTCTTCCAGCGACTCTGAAGTAACAATTATATCGTCAAGATAAATAAATGTACTTTTTCCTATTACCGGCCTTAAAATTTTGTCCATGCACCTCTGAAACGTGGCCGGGGCTCCCGACAATCCAAAAGGCATACGCAAAAAGCCATATGTACCGTATTTTGTTATGAATGCTGTTTTGTGAACATCTTCCGGCTTTATGCTTATCTGAAAATATCCTGATGTCAAATCTAGCGTGGTTATGTATTTTGTTGATTTAATACTTCTAAGAATTTCATCGATTACCGGAAGTGGATAAGTTGGATATTTGGTTATACTATTAAGCTTTCTATAGTCAATAGCGAACCTGTACCTTAATGGATCAGTTAACGTCAAATCGTTATTTTTTTTACACAAAACTACAGTACTCGCATATGCACTCGAAATAGGAGTTATTATTTTGTTTCTTAACATTTCATCAATATGGTATTTTATTATTTGTTCCTTAACTTTATCGTACTTGTAAGGACGCTGACGTATAGGTTCATCCGTAGTTAGTTTAATTTCGTGTGCTACGATCTGTGCGAATCCAGGAACATCATCAAATAAATCAGCAAAATAACTTACCAATTCCCGAAATTTGTCCTGTTCTTCGGGCGTTAGATGGCTTAAATCCACTTCAGGGGGAGGTGTTGATTTCTTTTTCACTGGGTCCATGGTTACTTGCAAGGTTGAGTTTTCAAAATCGATTTTCGCCTCCATAGCTGAAAAGAAATCGGTTCCTAAAATAACTGAGGCTTGGAGGTTCTTCACTACAAGAAACATAATTTTTTTTGGTTCTTCGCCGATTTTGATATACAGCTCGATTTTTCCTATGCATTGACACGTTTTTCCTAGGGCTGCTACCACCTTCATTCCTTCCACGCTATGCAGAGGATATCTACGAAAGTGCTTCTTAAAAAAATCTTCTGTTAAACAACTTCCTTGAGCGCCAGTATGTAAAAGAGCTGTAGCGGGTACATTGTTAATTAGTAATTGTAGTCTCGGTAATACAATATTTCTCACCATGACCGTATTGAGATGTACTTCAGAGGGATTTTTCTTCTCCTCGGAACATTGCACCCCCTTCCCCGCAATATTCCTTAAATGCTTTTCGGGTGTTTTCTTCTGTTGCCGGCTTCTTTCTGGGGTGAATGATTTTCTTCCGTAGTTGGGATTATTTTGTTGGCGCTGTAGGCGCGTGTG
>KK118699.1:418130-432765 GCA_000611955.2 Stegodyphus mimosarum | reverse complement strand
ACCAGTAGTTCTCGGCCATTGTCTGTTTCTTCCTTCGGCATTCTGGTTCCCCTGCGGCCGCTGCTCATACGGTCCCCTTCGTTGATTTTCGGCCGCTCGCCGGCTCTCGAATTGCACGGCGAGTTCAAACAGCTTGTCCAGCGTGACGGGATTTCTTAGCTCCATGAAATCTTGTATAGATGGTAACAATCTGGGCAGGATTATCTGGATAATCTCCGGGTCTGGCCTCGTATCATACAATAATTTAAAGACTTGTATTTTTCTCTAAATAATTTCCGATAATTCGTCCACCCGCTGTTGGTACTAATGTTGCTAAACAATTCTGCTTCGAGTTTGGCACGGTCTTTAACAACAGGAAAGGCTCTCAAAATTGCTAGTTTGATATTTTCGTAAGTGTAAGTCGGCGTTCCTGGTTCTCCCAGCAGACATTTTCCGATGCACTTATACCAGTTCGATGCTTGGCCCCTCAATGCTCCTGTAGCTAATATCACCTTCTGATATTCCGGAACCGGATACAGCAAAAAATGCGCTTCTAATTTTTTCAAGAATGTATTCACAGGTCCTCTGGCATCAAAAACTACTGCCGGCTTCATGACTGCTCTGATGGTTTCTACTATGAATCCAAATCCATCAGGCATTGCAGCTGTATTTTGGGATGTACTTGGCATATTCAAACTTCCTTCCATCATTTTTTCTGTTCGGGCGCCAATATAAGGTTTCTCCTTCAATCTCTTAATATTTTTGGTAAACATCCACTGTGAAACCCTATGTGAAGGACAGTGAGCAAATCTAGGCTATGTCCTTTAGTGTTGAAGAACTACAAAGTCAGAAGGAGGGTTAAAAGGACCCTTTAATTCAAATAATCACAACTCTCCAACTTGAGAGTAAGCCACTACTTGGGCTGAACTAAAATAATATGAAATAAAGTGTGTTAACAAATCAAATACCTAAGTTTAACGTTAAGTAGGACGGCGAGGGAAGCCTAACTCTTAGTGAAATGCAATAATGCGAATTTCACTAGCAAGCACTAGTAATTGCAATTGCCTATGAAGGCGAACTTTCAGTAGACAAAGGAAATCCTTGCGCGCACAGCCTTACGGTGATAAATCCAAGACTCTGTCTCTCCCCTCGTTAACTCCTGCCTTTTGAACTGCTATCAGATATATGCGATTTGCATAAATATCTAGCTCGCGCTAAATTCGGGCAGCAACTGAAACTTTGAGATATCGATAGGAAAGTTCAAACTAAAAATAACTTGGTTAATTAAAATAATGAATGCTACAACTGTTAACACTGTGTCTAATGTGTTAGTTAATAATGCTGTACCCACTGTTTCTATGCCTGCCAACTCAAATAATGATAACTCCAGTAATGCATCTCGATCTGATATCTTTTTGAGGAAATCTTAGCCTGTGGCAATTAATATACTCATCCTTGTAAATATATTTAAATAACATTAAAAGGATATATATATATAAAGGGTATATTATTATATGATTATGCTTCTATATGTTTGAAATAGTAATTCCCACTTTTTCGGCCAGACGCTCCTTATATTACTGTGCCTTTGTTTATGTTTATATGTTTTTTCACTGCTTATTTTCTTTCCCTGTTTTATACATTTTTTTCATTTTAAGTACCTTATCACCAACAGATTCGTACTTTCAATTCCTATGCCTGTGTTATATTACTTTTACAGTACTTTCTGTCACCAGCTTGCACGGACTACCAGATGCTTTATTGCTTTTTTGTTTCCGATTTTTTGGACCGAGTACATCATAAGTGCATTTTTCTTGTCTCAGATTACTACACCTCTCGGAGCTAATTTTAGGATTATTCATTTGATTTATGTTCGAGTTCCAAATTTTCTCTAAATTTTTCAAATTGCTTATTTGTTTATTTTTGACGTAATTAAGAAGAACTCAATTTTTGTTTGATCAGGGATAAGGCCTTCGACCCAGGCACCCTGTGACTATCAACAATCCTACACCGGTCCAGCTAGGAATCCTAAATAGTGCGCGTTCGCCTTTGGGATAAGTCTACCTACTCTTACGCTCGGCCGTATATTACGTGCCTTTTGATAGTTAGCCGGCTAGTTTAAAACTAAGGGCCAACTCCGTTAGATTTATGTTATCTTCGGCTAAATCTCTTAGTTAATTCTTATTTCTTATATTTGAGTTCAAGCTCGAGTGGAGGCTTTGTTGTAAGCCCGAAGAAAGGGGCCGACTGTTCATCTTAATTTTGAGTGAATAAAGGGTAATTAACCCTTCTTGAGTTTACGATTCCTGTTATTTCGAACTAAGCTATAGCTCGCTTAACAGTTCACTAGACAAGCGCCTGGCCCCAGCCACCACCCCTGTTCTTATTGGTTGCCGTTTATGACGTCCGGTTGAAGAGATTTTATTATCGGTTTCGTGTAAGTTAGGTGAACTTATACTTGTTTGGTCTCGGTTATGTTTTGTATAAATGTGAATTTGTGGAATGTAACAGAGTATTTGCAATTAAAGCAAGCTTTTCGCGCGCAAATGACATCACAAGTAGTGTCCAATAAGAGCTTGGGGTGGTGGCTAGGGCCAGGCGCTTGTGTTCACTAGGTTCCTCGACATTTAAACTTGCAGAATCAAAGTGAGGGACTCTACAAGCTGACACAAAGAGTTTAAAATTTCCTCAATCTGAACAAGTATAGTAAGAAACTCTTCGTACATTAAATTTATACCTCTTACAACTCTTTTTAAATGATATTTTAATGATTTAATAACAGCGACTCCAAAGCCTCCGAAATTAGGGGATCTTGCGGGGATAAATTTCCAGTCGATGCCCTCTGTTCGCTAAATACCCAGCTAATTGGTTATCTGGCTTTCTTACCATATCATGAGGTTTCGTAATTTCTCTATTGGCTCTGACGAAATTCTTGGCGTTATCTGAAAATAATTTAGCACTTTTACTTCTTCTAGCCATAAACCTTTTTAACGCAGCTATGAATGCTTCGGAAGCCGGACACAATTTCTACATGCGCAGCTTTAATTGCAAAAGACACAAATATACAAACATATACTTTTCATAGAGCTCTTTGGCGTTGTCCTTTGTTTTTTATGAAGAAAGGATCGTAAAAATCCACCCCCTGCACAACCGAAAAGATAATCAGGTTCATCTCTTTCTTTTTGTAAGCTACCCAGCAGATTGTTTGGAGAACAGCTTTGACGCCAAAAAGGGAGAAACAGCTTATTATGGTATGGCAGGCTATGGTTGTCATTCAATGACGTACTTCCTCTAGGGAGACAGCCGTGATACTTTTCCCTTGCTAAGGGATTATCTGTAGTAAAGGCTGTTCTCCGAACAATATTGTAAATTTATATTACAGTCCACTTGAAAATAGCGTAACACTGTGATTGGTTAAATTTGGATTTCAGTTTCTTTTTTCAAGCGTTGTTATGTAGCATAGAAAGATCTCGATTTTGGGTGAACAGATGAATTTTTGGTGGGAGAACACGAAATTCAGAATAGTTAATTTTGGTGTCGCAAATCGTTTCTTAAAATGATGGCTTAAAGCAGTCGTTATATTTTGTTATATGTTACAGTATGTGAAATAAAATAATGAATACTGCTCATTTGAGAGGCTGAATGCATGAATGCAATCCTATACCAGTAACAGAAAGGAACTAAACAAACATAGCTGGAACAAAACCTTGGCTGGATTTGAACAATGCACTTGGTTCTAAAATTTGTTCTGGTAACTTTAAGTTGCTATTTTAGAACTTGATTTTGCTGCTGGCAGTCAACTACTGAAGAGTTACAACCAGTACATAAATATTATGCCAATGGCCATTAACAGTATAAGTGTAAATTAAAGGTGTTTAACACCACGCACAGAGGCGAGATCAATAATTGAGTTATACTCATTAATTAATAATATTTGTAGTTGACAAACAATTATATATAGCAATTGATGTGCATGCTATACGCATGGCGTCAGAGATGAAGTGAGATCTAAGTAAGAGGGAGTGAGGCTAGGCAATGCAAGTCACATGACGTGTACAAGTAAAGTGATTGGTCCTTCAGTCCGATGAGGAGATTTGAGTAAAAAAGTTGCTATAGCGATTTCCAGAGGCAGCATGGGAAAAGTACACTTCCTGTCACGTGACCGATGAATTTCCTTTATCGTGGTGTCAGTTATCTGTAAAACTCAAATCCTCAAGTATTTGAAACTTCAATACAGAATTTTTCCACTTTGATGCTTGAGATTCAGTAATTAAAGAAGTAACTAACAAAATAATGGTTTAAATTTATGTTAGAAATATTTTAGTTCTTGAAATTTTAACAATTGTTTCGGAACCTTTTCAGGGCTTTGGGAAATTCTGGACTTTGCATATATTTAGGGCGCCATCTTATGTTTCAACGTTATTGCTGTTCGCATATTGACTACAACAAATGAATAGAAGAAAAAAGTCTTAAAAATGGCTATAATTGTCTGCAAAGAAAGTAATGGACCAAAAATTAACTGATCTTGGTAAATTAGTATGTAGTACTGGGAAACAATCTTTTTCTTAGAAAAAAATTGGATAACGGTAACCGTATCGCTGTGTAGTCACCTGATGCGAATGGGATAGTTAAGAAACAAATTCGATCATGAGCGGTAAAGATACGATTGCTGTATTTCCTTCCCGAATGTTAGTATTTAATTTTATTAAATGATTTTTAATGTTTTTTCTACATTCAGCGTTGTGACATACCAAATGAAAGTAACTTAATACTTGCATTTGATATTGTGACATAATGAGATGAAATGAAATCTTGTTTCTGTTTCGTTACGTTATTTAAATTTACCATTCATTTGGCTCATTAAGAACATTTAAATTTTGTGTCATTAAAATCCATCTATCAAGTGATTGTGTCGTGAAATAATTATATAGAAGTATGTGGGCTCAGATTAGTGCAAGTTAAAATTCTTTCAGAGGAACATCTGAATACATCTTATGTTATCAGTGTGAAACACAATTATGTGGGAATATTGTTATGGCCAGTGTTAATAATTCTTTTCCTGATAAAGGATTTGAAATAAATATAAATCGCTCCATAAAAAGAGTGTCTTATTTTTGATTGGCCTCAAAATCAATAGAGTTTTATTCAAAATTTATGCTAAACTAAGATTGCTTATTTGCCTGATTTGAAATTTTACACAGATGGGTGTCACGTACATCTGATTCTGGGAAATGTTACAGTTCAGTAGTTCTGAAATCAAATTACTATTTATCGGAAGACTTTTTAATTGTCTTCTTATGTTGATTATATCACCTTGAAAAAAAAAAAAATTGTCTTCCTTGTACTGTTACGTAAATCTAGCTCTCAAAGTGTGTAGTTCAAAAATCTTTACTTTTTGAGACACTTAAATTATTTGAAATCAGTTATTATTGACAGAGATTTTTCTTCTATAGCTAAAACATTTAAAAACATTAACAATTTACTATCCAGAAAGATTTTTATTATTAGAAATAATCATGACAACCTTGTTGTTATTTTGTTTCATTATTTTCACAAATAGAAAATTGCACCCATTCTCCAATAATTCAGTTTTCAAGTCATTTCATATCAGTTGGAAGGGGAATTTTTTCTTTCTTTCTTTCTTTCTTTTTTTTTTTTACTGTAATTTAAAATCCTGGGGCATTTTCAGCATATCTTATCAGTATTTTTAGCTTGATACACACTGACCAAACTAAAAAAATGTTACAGTTTTTCATATAAGAAACTTGAGGCTGATGTTTGACAAGAAGAAAGAAAGAAATCACCAATAGCTATTAACAAAATTAATTTCTTTTCATGAAAATTATCCATTAAACTTCTGCATTTGGTGAATAGGATTATCCGTAAGTTTTATCAGTAATTATGTATTAGAGTAGCTACTTTGTTGCTGCTTGGTGATTTCTGCAAAAGAAAAGAATGATGACTTAACATAGGAAAACTGTATTTATTACATATGTACACTGTGCCAAGAAAAAAAGTTCTATATCTCCCGTTCTACTGGGTCAATTCACAAAATTCAAACTACGTTCTTCATGTCTCGAAAGCGCGACTTATGATATATACTAGATTTATATACAACATTGTTCATATAGGTATTTTAACACAAAAGTGGACTTTTTCTGAAATGACATGCTAATGTTTTTCCATATTTCGATTCTAGAACTCAAATTATGCCAAACTGCCAAGTTTTGTAAAAATCGCACGAGTAGTTTTTAAAAACTTAGCTAATCAATGTTAATTCAATTTGGTATGTATTCATATCTCTTTTTTAATTAAACATATTTTACTCCTTCTTACACTGTTCAAAATTTAGGTTCATTCCAAATAAAATTCTCCCATAAAGTAGTTGTATTTTTAAGCATACCTGCAAAAAACAAGAGCTTTTTATTCAAAATTTCCGGAGAAATACAAGTTATATAGTGGCGTGTTTTGCAATTTGGCGTATTTGTTGAAAGCGATAATAACAAAAATGTGGTTTATGCACTATGGTAAAATTATTTGAAAGTAGAACGATGTGACTTTTTTCCCTCTCTTCCACAATGTAAAAAGCAGGAACGATGTGACTTTTTTCTCTCCCCTGCACAATGGAAGGGAAGGAAAATAGGTTGCCACATATTAAGAAGTTCGCCAAGTGAATTATTCTTGGCTCAAACACAAAAAAATTCGGCAAGTTAAGTTTTTGATTTTCTCCGAAAATTTCGCACCAAATTTTACAAAATTTAATATTTAGGCATAATTTGAGTCTTGGAATCGAAGTGTAGAAAAAATTTGGTATGTTATTTCAGAAAAAGTCCTGGTGAAAATGCGCTTTAGCCCACTGCTTGGCGATGTTTTGAAAATTGCCAATTCGGCACGTTTCTGCAAAACGTCTTTGCAATTGCAACCTTCCCGACACGCTCCGCGAAAACCTATTGTAAACAAAACATAGAATTCTAAAGCATAAATTAGTATGGAAACTGTTGCCACAAAAAGATAATAAAATAATATGCAAAACGAACATTATGATCATTAAAATATTTGTCAGGTTTAAATTAATTATTTACATTTTATGTTGTAATACTTACACATTTTATGCCGTTACATAACCTTCCCGACACGCTCTGCAAAAACGAAACCAAAATGGCATCAGAGAAAGAAGGAATTTTTTTTGAAAGGGCATTAAAATTACAAACGATACCATGTACACACTGTTCTGTTTTAACTTAAAAAAACATCTGCGAATTGCACAATGTAGGCAACGTACACAAATGAACAAAATAAGCTAAAATAACGAAAATAAATTACAAGAAAATGCCATGTGCACAGCGTTCCTTTTAACCTTAAAAAAAAGTTCAGCGAATTGCACAATGTAGGCAAGTACAAACAGTCAGCCATGTTGGCGGATATACGGAGTTACCCATGTTGGCGTGTTTATTGCTCATTCAAAAACAATCGCCGCCAAGCAGTGGGCTAAAGCGCATTCCAACCAAAGTCCGATTTTGTGTCAAAAAACCTATATTAAACAAAGCTATATATAAATCTAATATATATCTTAAGTCGCGCTTTCAAGACATAGAAAGCGCAATTTGAATTTCATCAGTCGGCCGAGTAGCACTGGAGATGCAGAACTATCCCATTTTTTTTCGCAGTGTGCATATTATTACATACATATTTTATGTTTTAAGTATGTATTTATTTCAATCTACTTAAATGTGGGTTTTTATTTCTCATGTTTTGTTGAAATAACTTTAAGAATTTAAAGCAGTTGTTCCCCTCAACAGCTTTGCATTGAACTGCTATATTCCTGCAGAAATTTTACTGCAATACCTTTCCTTGCAGATAAATTCTAGAAGGTCATATTGTAAAATTTTGTGTAAAGACCAAAAATGTCATGATTTGTAAAAATGGTTGTGACAAAAGGAATGGAAGAAAAAAAAAATATTGCAAATTTGTTTGTTAAAACATAAGAATTGTTATTTGCATGATTCCCACAGTTTTATGCCTTCTAAAAATTTGGCAACTTCTTCCAAGATAGTTTTACTAATACATAATTACCAATTTATCGTCTTTAGTTAATGATTTTAATTCCAATTGAATTCTTCCTAATGCTTTCGTAATTCAGTACCCTTTCATTAAAGCCATATAACTTAGCACTTTTTTTTTTTATTTTGTGCTTTTCCTTGGTCATAAGCATCACTAGTTATTTGCAGTAATTGTATTTAGTAGTACCACTTTATTTTATTTCAGTGGATTTCATGCTTTAGGATGTGCCAAGAGAAGAAAAAGTGACTGATCTTTTCTTTCTAGAGGAAGGTGTTCTCCACAAAGAGGGAGTCTATTTGAATAACCATCTGATGATATTAAAATGATTCAAAATAAAAATGCAGCCTTCACGATATCCAAAAACAAACATGGTTTGCTGAATCTTGCGTCCCTTTTGTTACTGCTGTGCGATTTATATATTTATGGTGTCGAGAATTAATATCTGAGTTTTGTGAGTTATGGCATCGAATGAAGTGTAACACTAGTATTGACTGCACTAATTACATATAAGACATACAGGGTAGTCATTAAAAAGCTTCCCATAGTGGCTTCCATATAGTAACCTGTAGTGGCCTATTTGCTTAGCGAATCAAAATGAAATTTCAGGTACTGTTAATTGAAGGTATGCACTTGAAATTGTGATTGTTTAAAACAATAGAGCTCTTGCAATTGCAGTTACAGTAAAAGAATTTAAAAATTTTTTAACGGGAATCTCCACTTTTTTTGCTGCACAAATTGATCAGCACATTGGAAAACTATAAATAGCTTTGAGGTGCCACACATGTGATGAAAATTGTCAGCGTAAAACATTTGCAAAGAAGAGCATTTAAAGGACTAATGATAGTGCAAGAAAGGAGAGGGAGAAAAACTTATTGGACTTACAGCATTTCAATGTGCCCACCCTTACATACAATAATGCGTTGCATGTGGTAGCTTGTTGACAAAAACTGATGAGCATATCATAGGAGGAATCTGTATAACATCATGTTTATGCCATCTTATATTTCTTACAAATCTTGTGGATTTGATGTATGCACATAAGATTTTAGCTAACCTTGGAACCTGAAATTCATTGAGTTTGAGATCAGGGGATTGCAGTGACCATGAAATTAAGTTACGGGAGAATATCTTGAAATACTGTACACACTAAAAATTTGTAATTCCAATGAGAGTTTTTTTCCCCCCTTCTCCTCTCTTGTGCTAACATTGGCTCTTTACAATGCTCTTTTTACACAAATGTTTTATACTCTCAATTTTTGTCATATGTGTATCTTTCTAATGCCATTTATGGTTTTTCAATTTGTTGATCAGTTTTTACAGGAAAATAGTGGGTATTGCCATTCGAAATTTTTTCACCGTGACTAATTGTGAGAGCTCTGTTGGGTTAACCTATATTTTAGGCTGCCCCCTGGATTATTACCAAATTCTTTCATTTATGGTAACCTGAGTAGTTGAATGTTATGGAAACCCTATTATGACGTGATTGGTTGCATGATAGTTGGGAATTTGGCTGATGGGAAAATATATGTAAGGGCTTATTTCTGCGTTGGATGTCAGTTAGGAAGTACGTTGCTTATTTTATATCTCTAAACCATAAAATGGCTGTACGTGATGAGATTAATGTGAAGTTTCTGTACAATTTGGAACGAAAGGGAAAAAAAGCATGAATTGATTGGTGTGTAAATGGAGGCTTACTTAGTAGTTATTATAAGTGTCCTCTTTGTACGAAGGAAATGCATATGGTCAAAATATAAAGATCGTTCAGATGACTTTGAATAGGTTTGTCGCAAGAAATGCCGCTGACAGTCCGTCACTGTGGAAGATATTTTTTACTCTTATTTTTGTGAATTTATGTGTTGACAGCAGTATGTATATTCTATTTGCGATAATTTTAGAAAGTTTTTGGATGCTGTTAAGGAATTTTGTGTGCCACAGACTGAAGACTCAGAAATTTCTAAATATAGTAAATTGATATTTCCTTTTTGTAGTGTGTATATGCAATAAGATGTATTTCCTTTTTTATTTCATTGTGTGATTTAAAATGCAGTTTATTGAGCTTCAGTTGGCTGCAAATTTTGTTCAATTTTGGTGATGACTAACTTTGTTTTAACATTGTGTGATGTCATCATTCTCCTGATTGATCGATGTGTACATGGACAAAGTCAAGTGAGTGTGCAGTGCCGAGTTCGTGCAGTTCTCTGATGTTTTTTTAAGTGAAAATAGATGGACACCGAGTCTGTGCAATTCTTTGACTTGTTATTTTGGTTTTGTATAGCAGCCACCTTTATAGTGTGTCTTCTGGCCAGTCGCCAGTTTTCGCCAAGGGACACCCTGAAATATATTTTTACCCTCTCTTGTTTTAAATCATCACAGTCTTGAATGTATATCTTCACATAACAATATCTGAAATTTAACTTTGATTTGTTCAGTGGGTAGGGTACTGGAAGCCTCCTACATCAGGAAAGTCTTTTTTTATGATCTCTCTGTATGTGCTAATTTCTTATTTAATTACTCGCAAGATATATGTGCCAAATTCATGTTGGTTCATCCTAATATTAAAAACGATAGATGCAACAAAGCTTGTAAAACAAGCCTCTTCTTGAAAAGAAAACATGATATAGGCTATGTTTTCCCCCCACCATGGATTTTGGGTGGGTTGTGTCGTGAAACAGGAATGTTTTCTTGTTGCTGTTCCCAGCTATGCTGTTGATAGCTGGAGCTGTAATATTTTCCAAGTAGTTAAGTGAGTACAAATATCTCGATTTGCGAAGCTGGATAAAAACAACATTTCGTGGTCAACCATTTGTATAACTTTGTTGATCCGAATATATTGGATGTCATACCCAGTCTGTTGAGCACTTGTGAGGTAATGCAAAAATGGCACAGTAAGTGATAAAGAGGCACTGCTTGTAAACATTTAGATCTGTATTTGTTTGAATTTAGTTAGTCTATATTTTAGGGTGTCCCTTATATTATCGCCAAATTGTTGTTTCATTTATGGTAACCTGAGCAGTTGAATGTTATGGAAACCCTACTGTGACATGATTGGTTGCATAATTGCAGTGAATTTGACTGATAAGAAAATATTTGCAAGGGGTTATTTCTGCATTGGATGTCAGTTAGGAAGTATGCTGCTTAGTTTGTTCATTACATTGTAAAATGGCGAATTGACTGGTGTGTAAATGAAGGTTTACTTGGTAGTCATCGTGACCTGTTCGTACAAAGGAAATATGTATGGTCGAACATAACTAGCATTGAGATGGCTTTGAATGGGTTTGTCACAAGAAAGGTCCGTGCAAGAAATGTCACCGACAGTCCGGCACTATGGAGGATATTTTTCACTCTTATTTATGTGTCGACGCCAGTATACAGATTCTAGTTCAGATAATTTTAGGAAGTTTTTGGATGCTGTTAAGGAATTTTGTGTGCCACAGAGTGAAGACACAGAAATTTCTAAATAAGGTTAAGTGGATATTTCCTTTATGTGATGCGTAGATGCGATATGATGTACTGTGAAAATCATTTAACGTGAAACCGAAGGGACTGAAATATTTTTTCGTATTAAAGGATATTGGGAAAAAAAAAAAAAAAAGGTCAACAAAATTAAATTTATTAGAGTGCATTTTATTTACAGAGATATGTATATATGCATTTATTTAAAAAAATCAGTTAAACATCCACAAGAACATAATGAAATTTAATGCAAAATTTTCAAGTTTTTCGAAAAACGAAACATTTATTCAGTTTTGGAAAAATAATCTGATCTTTTTCTATGCACTCTCTTTTCTAGCATCAAATTGTTCAATGCTGTCCATTTTGTTGTTCATTTCATCATTGGAATATGCATCTAAATAATTGCACATACTTTTCATGATGTTCCTCATTTCGGATGAAGTTTGAACATGAGCTGCATCATTTGTTTCATTTTCATCGTTGGAATCTGCATTAATGATATTTTTTTAGCTTTGAACAAACTCCAAAATGTCTTCATCTACTATAATTGGGGTTGTACACACATTATCATCATCTACTGCAGCATATTCTTCCAATGATAAGTTATGATTATGTAGGATACAGTCCAATAATGCAGAAACTTTCTCAAACATTAAAGTGTCCACTCAGTTTCAATATTCTCCTTCTCCATTTCTTTTGGTGCCAAAGAATCTGATACTTTTGAGAATCCTGCGGGATGAAAACAATTTTCAATCGTCCTTGAAGTCGCTGAATTCCATGCAGATTGCAACATATGAAGAGCACCTATTAAATTGATCGAGAAATCTTCAATTGCAAGCAAATATTTTTGAAGCAGTTGCTTCCGGTAGAAAAATTTCATGTTTTGTATAATCTCTTGATCACAAGGCTGCTAGACATTTGTTGTATTCGTAGGCAAAAAGATAAGCTTTATAGTTTTCACGTTAGGGTGAGCTGAACAGTTATTAACATCATTGCAACCTTTCGCTTTTCTCGTAAGAATCACTCATCTAACTTTACGATCCAATTAGTGAACATTGTGAATTCCAAGCCCAAATGATGAAAGACGAGACGCTTTTGTGTGGCGTTTGTAGGGGGTGGAGGGGGAAAGTAGCTTAAATAAACAAAATTGGCTCATGTCAGAGGCTATTTCGAGGATATTTCAAAGCCAAGTTAGCCTTCTTTCTAGGAAATATGTGAAGCCACCTATCTTTCATTTCACACCCTTCTTAAATATTCCCTGCGCGGCTAGTGTTTCTGTATTTTGTTCATTCTGGGAAGTGTTTTCGTGTTAAGCAATTTTCGTTTCATGTTAAGAAAAAGAAAAAAAAAATGCATTGTTGGGACTGTTGCATTATTTCGTGTTAGCTGATATTTCGTCTTAAGCGTTTTCATGTTAAACATATTTCACTGTATTCCCTTTTTTTTATTGTTTGATTTAAAATGCAATTTATTGAGATTATATATATATTTTTTTGGCTCTAGTGTAGAATTGGGTGCTCTTTTGATGTTTAAGTGAAAATATATTGATGTGTACATAGACAAAGTTAAGGAAGTGCTCAGTGCCGAGTTTGTGCAGTTTATTCTCTGATGTTTTTTTAAGTGAAAATAGATTGATGTGTACATGGGCATTGAGTTTGTATAATTCTTTGACTTGTTATTTTGGTTTTGTGTAGCGTCCATCTTGAAATTGTGCCTTTCTGGCCAATTGCCGATTTTTGCCAAGGGACAGCCTAAAATATATTTTTACTTTGAATTCATATTGTTCACATGATTTTAAAACAGATGTGTTTTCTGCTGTGCTAAATGCTATTTTTAATTTTATGTCTTCCTTTTATTTAGATTAAACTTCTATTCTCCTTTATTATGATAATTATATATATATTAGAATACAAAAGATTATAATTATGTAAACTTTTATTACTTTTAAGGGCAATGACTGTCATGAAGGGTCGATTGAAAGCTGCACAGAAAGGACATGGACTTCTGAAAAGAAAAGCTGATGCATTGCAACTAAGGTTTCGGCAGATACTTAAAAAGATTGTAGAGGTATGTTGGTTTATAATTCTAATCTATATATTTTAAATTAAACATACTGTTATGAAGTAATGTAATGTTCTTACATAGTGTAAATATGTGGTTAAAAATCTGTAAACTTGTGTTTAATTGGTTTCCAGAATTAACTAAAACAGGTTTCACATGAACTCCAAATTATAGCTTATGTATTTGGACAAAAGTCACCAGATTAATTATTTTGCATTAATTGCCAAAATTAGTGTCAAGAAAATGCTGCTTATCTCTGAATGATTTGCAGGGCCATACCTAGAGGGGGGCAAGGGAGGACATTTGTCTCTGGGCACAGCTTGCAGTGGGTGCCAAGCTGATGTTACGAATTTTTGGAATGAAATGTTTTCCACTCGCGGCAAACAGAAGGGGGACGTGAGATATTCAGCTGTTCCCAGGAGCCGAAAACCGTAGCTACGGCTCTGATGATTTGGATACCAAAGGGGAAGTAGCAGCAGAAAGCAGTGAGGGATGTAATTGCAATTAATGCTTTCTTTCTACTGCTGTCCGTGAAAAGAAGGAAAGATTTTTTTTTTTTTTTAAACTGGATAATGGTAAATAATTATTCACAATTGCAGTACGCTCTTTTAGAAAAATGTTGTTTTTTATGACAACAGAAATTTCTTTGTAAATTTGTAAACATAAGTTAAATGAGTAACTTCAGTTACAATAGCCATCTTCAAAATAATGTGTGTAAATTATGATAAGGTTTTAGAATTAATTTGTATGACTAAAATGGATGATGCTATATTTAATATATGTAAACCTGTTAACGAATTTCAGATATATAATAGATTCATAGTGAATATGTGATTTTGAAATTGATTTTTCTACTCATTTAATTATTTCCTGATCATATATGAGGAAAGTAAGTAATTTAATTATTGGTACTTACGTACTATAAAGACTACCTTGGCGACATTTGGCGATAAAAATTTTCATTGGCAATTTTTAGTTTATCTTTATAAGTTCTTTTAAAAATAAATGTCCTAATTATAAAGGAACAAAAACTTAAAAACGAAAAATCTCGAATATATATATATATATATATTATAAATAA
>KK118699.1:384895-417964 GCA_000611955.2 Stegodyphus mimosarum | reverse complement strand
GCGGGAATAGTTTTCAAAATAGTATCAAAAGGTATTTCTTGTTTTTCCGCCAAATTAATTCAGCTAAATAGGTATCGAAATGATGGCATCTTGTTCCATGTTGCCGCTTGTTCCTCCATTTTGCAGAACTCCACATCTTTTCCACGTGTTGAGTCTGCGCAGATGGGTCAACAAAATTGTATCTGTCGCCAGTTTTGGCGAGATATCTAGGTAGTCTTCATAATACGTAAGTACCTAATTATTTTAGAGGCAAATTAATTAAAAATTTCTTATAGGTAATTTAGTAAAGTCATGCAAATTAAACATAAAAGCAATGCTTTCTTTCTTTTTTCATCGTAAAAAAATGTTTAGGGGTATTTTCAGCTTAACTCAAGAGATTCATTATTTCAAGTTCAAGTGGGAAAAAATAAAGGTTGTTGATGAATTACCATTTTTACCACGAGCATGCAATAAACCTCATATTACACAGTTCACAGTAATTTCCAGTTTAGCATAAGGGATGTTTGCTGACTGTGTTACTCCTGATTCTGCTCTTTCATCCGTGCTAGATGTTACTCTTTCAGAAACTATGAATTTGCACATTTTGAAGGTTTAACTTAGTCAAACAGGGTTCGTACGGTCCTTAAGAGTCCTTAAATGTCCTTAGTTTTTTAGAATTGATTTTTGGTCCTTAAAAGTCCTTAATTTCGACAAAATCAGTAGAAGGTCCTTAATTTTAATCATCTAAAATTTCAGTCCATTTTTACGACTGCCATTTCAAGTGCAAATTAGCATTTTCGAGGAATATTTTTGGGGATTCACTGACAAATATGGTTATTGTTTGAATTTGTTCCTACTTCTAATATAAATGGTGTGATACTCGAGTTCCTAGGCATAGGCAAGAAATGAAACATAGGCATTTCGAAATTGTTTCTTTTTTCTAACGAAGAGCTCTTAAACAACCTTTCCTTTTTGGCGATTTGAATTCTTTTATTAAATGGTTCTAAATTTGGCTACTTATCAACATTTTGGCGTCTGTACAAAATGTTTAATTCGGAGATCTGAATTTGTTTAGAACACTGTAGCATTAATAAATTTCGTTAAAATAATGGTAATATATTGAAACTATATTTAAGAAATAATATTGAAATAAAACATTTTTTTTCCATGTTAAAATGTAAAGTGGTATTTCTTTTCATTTTTTTCAACTTATTACAACATTTTGAATCCGAAAATAAACAAGCTAATAAATACTGAAAAGCATAATTTACAAAACAGTTCTTAGCGAAAGTAGAATAACTGTAATTATTTTAAAATGTCTTCTTTTTTAATTTTTTAAATGGTAAGAGTTTTTCCCCATGTAATTTTGTCTCAGAATATTCAGAACTTTTAGAATGTGCATCCGTTTCCTCTATAAAATTCATTTAATTTTTTTTTTTTTGTGTGTCTTAATTTTTTTTTCAAATACTTCTGGCCTTATGCTGCCGCAGAATTGGTAGTAGTAATATTTCTTTCGGATTTTAGCCATTGCACTTTGGAAAGTTTAGAAGGATTTGAAGGCAAGATTTATAGATCTAAGATTCTAGAAGATTCCAGAAATATGTGATAAAATGAAAAATGTTTTCTTAGTATTAACTCGTAATGGATGTATTTTACAGAATGTCTGTGATGAATTACTTAATCTTTGAAGAATTTTTGGGAGAACAATGAAAATCTAATATTTGAATGTTTTACTTCTGATCCTAGAAATTTTTTTCTTAACATGATTATTCCCCCCTTTTTTTTCTTTTCCCTAAGCAAAAGTATGGAAAATGTCAGTAATGCTTCTAATTTTGGCACATGGACACGTATCTACAGAAAGGAATTTTCTTTTAAAAATAATTGAAAATTAAGAATTAAAAAGATTATCATATGTATTTTATATATCTCAATGCATGACATGCAGGGCTGGCGTTAGGCATTTTTGTACTTGATGAAGTCTGTGTGGGTTCTAAGTTCTGCCCCTTTTATATATCTCAATGCATGACATGCAGGGCTGGCGTTAGGCATTTTTGTACTTGATGAAGTCTGTGTGGATCCTAAGTTCTGCCCCCAGTGCCTTTCCTAAATTCTAAAAGTTTTGCTATTTCTATATTTTATTGCTCTGTGCATCACTAAAATTCTAAAATTCTGCCACACTGGCTCTGACCATGTATCATTTCATATTTACTCTCAGTGTTCATATTATTTAAGGAATAAAATTAGCAGTATATATTTTAAATACAAATACATGTGGTTTTTAGAATGACAGAAATCTTTAAATAAATCCAAAAATTCTGAAATTCAGAGGAAACTTATTGAGAGAAGAATCTGAGTGCATAAAGTGAAAGAAAATTATTATTTAAATATATGTACAGTTAGTATTACATAAATTAGCCATTTGTTTATAATTTCAGCCTTTACTATAGCTCCTCCCTTCTTTTTCTGACTAGAATGCAAATCATTTAGATAGTATTTAAACTGAGGTTTTTGTATTGTAAGACAGAGAGTGTTTCTGGCTTCTGCTCGCATGCTGCATTAGTTTCTGCCAGCTGTGATAATTTGTAATTAATTATTCAGCTTTGCGTTATCGTTACCGATATTTGAATCTGTTACGATTATGAGTTACTGAGCCAGCTTAGATTAAAATTAAATTGTGTTGTCTTTGAGTGCTAGTCCACAATTTGAATTTGAATTTGACTCTTCCTGTTTAGTTGCATCGCCATGAGCTGTAGTTCATTCTGCTAGCATAAGAACACGCACTAATATTCTAAGTTCTGTTTAAATAAAGAGGTTTACTCTAATTTTTATCTGACTTTATAGTTACTTTCAGACATGAAGATAATTTGCTTCATGTGTATCTAGAGTTTTGGAATATTTAACTTTTACCAGATCATATAGAACCTCATAGGTATAATGTCGAGACATTGACAAGTTAGGAGATGAAGCAGAAACTAACGCGAACATTAGTTTGCTTATTGAAACAAATTTCTCATTGTTAGAAAAGGTGCGTAAAGAGAAGGAAATTGATATAAATTAGCCATAATATCTGTGAGGGCTTCTAATTAAAAAGACGCATAAATATTTTGTTGAGTATTGTTGCTGCAAAACACAAACGTGTTGTAGCTTTTAATGTATTATTATCCTGATGTCGTTTAAGAATCAGTGTCATAAATTACATGTATTTTAAACTGTGAAATGTTATTAGACTGTGATTTTCATCAAATATTTTTAAAAAATAAATAAAATTTAATAGTGGCCAGGTAAATCTATAATATATGCTACCTAAGGGTATCTAACTACCTAATTCAATTATTGGTAACTAATTGCTCACCTTTAAAAGTTATCTCTACATCGAGCCTTTCATATAGTCACAAGATACAACACAAAAATGTAAAAATTACTATAAAACGTATTCCTTACAGCTAGTTAATAATAGTGCATCCTACTTACGGATCTATTTTTTATTAGGTTGGTATAACGAAAGTGAAGTTCAGGCATGGGCTTTTAATTGAATTTATGCAGTTCCAATTTGCTGATAGGTCATTAATTTTTTTCTTTAATAGTCCTTAAAAGTCCTTAATAGTACTTAATTTTGATGTGCAGAAATGTGTACGAACCCTGTCAAAGGAAGGCCTACCAGCTGTATAAACAGTGAGTGCCTAAATGTAATGAAGCTCCGAAAGTAGAATAACTTAGCCAAGTTTACAGGCCTGTATTTCAGTCATTTGAGAATCTTGTGCTAAAATTGGCTCTGTATTTGAGTTTTCAAACTGCTATAAAATTTCATTGTATTGTTATAATTTCTTTGCTGTATTTCCCATTGACACTTCTTTTAAATACAAACGTTTTTGTTTTGAAGGCTTTCAGATAAAAAGACTCCATATTTTTTTTAACAGTTTAATTTGATTGTTCATTTTTCTGTGAGCAGAATAAATATGTCTGAAAATCTGTACTAACTTCTCTTAATTTTTGAAGACCATCACACATCAAAGCAAGATCTAAAAAGAAACAGATATTGTTGATTTTTTTCAGCCTAAAAACAGTAGCCTAAAAATTTTGCAAACAGCAGAAATACATTTAAAACTGGGAAAAAATCATCTAGAATCTAAAATCCCCTTCTTAAAATTCTCCCTATGAATCTGTTCTGCATGGTATTTTAATTCTTTTGCATTCTTGAAGGTACTAGCAATATAGAATATACAGTTTATCAATAAAAGTATGGAAGTGGTTTGCTTGTGATGTAAAGTTATTATTTATCACATTGAGCAAAGTTATTATTTGTGATTACCAAAATGCCAAAGTAAAATTTTTAGGGACATTTAAGTAGTGCCATTACACCTTCATTTCAGCCACACAATTGCAACTGCCAAGAGAGTTCCTTTCAGAAAATCATCATGAAAACCAAATTACCTTTAGTGGGTCATGAATATTTGTGAATATTCATTCAACAGTAACATTTTGAACAGGTAGATAGCTCATTCATAATTTCAGGAGTCATGAATGACTTACTTTCAGTCACTTACGCCTGGGAGTAAGATTCTTTTGTAAATATAGAGTGAGGAAAACCGATTTATCACAGTGCTTTCTTCTGTTACAGGCATGACCAAATTTTTATTTGGGAACTGTATGAAGCCTTTTGGCCCCTTAAATGTGATTTAGCTTAAGCAAACAGTTTTATTTTTAAAATACAGGTAATTGCTTTTTGAAACAGAAATTATGCAATGACACGCTTTTTTTATCAATTAGTAATTCGATTTCTTAAATTACATTATGTGTGCAATAATTAATAGGTTTCAGACTGTCCATTGTCATGTGAATAAAGAAAATTGCAAGTAATTCTTCTGCAAATTATTATAATAGCCATGTTATTTTTAAGTAGACAGTGGTCACTGGAGTATGCTAAAAGGTAAATATGAAGGGGTCATTTAAAAAATAATGGTCTTTAATTTTTTTTCTTCAGGTTTCATTTTATTTCTTTTATCTCCTTCTGAAGTAGTTCCTCTGCCTCTCAATACTCACAGTCCAATGTCTTAGAAGAATTTAAGGGTGCCGTTTGTTTGTTGTTACTTGTAGGGTATTGTTATTTTTCAATCCTTCAATTTCTTTTGAAATCATCAAAGCAACCTCTTTCAGGAAAGAAAAATACTCTCCACACTTGGGCTTTTTCAAGTTGGGGTAGGGGGAGAGGAATTTGAGGTCTGGTTGACTCGTTTAAATAATTGGAACTTTCTCTTTGATAATGGTTCTATGGTACATCCCATATAGAGATCATCGTTTGCTACATGTGTAATAGTGCATGTTGAAATTTCTGTTGGTAATGGAGAGTAATTGACTACAGTTTTAGCTGTGGCTTAGATCACTAATCCCTGTTTCTTCAGATTAAAGACAGAAATATTTCACTTTATCATCAGTTCTTTGTTTCAACAAAGTCACATTAGACAATGAAGAGCTCATTAGTCACCAACTTTCTTCTTTTACAATACTTTTCTCAAAACGTTATATACAGATGCTAGTGAAATTATTGTAGCTTGAGGTATTTCTTTGCATGTTGTTTGAGATCTTCTTTTCTGGCCCATCGCTCTTGCTTTGTCTTTTGATATTTTTGGCCTTTCTTGCCATCCATCATCTCTCATGTCTTAACACTTTTTTCACAAGCACAGGTAGCTCAACAGAAAATTGTACACCAATCAACTGCCTGAGTAATGTAAACTTCATGCAGTAAGTTGTAAAATTCTGTTGGAATTTTTGCCATGTAAATTTTTAATTTTGAAATATGATACTTGATTTTCTATTTACAATATTACAGAAACCTGCAGATAGCATTTCAAACATTTCTCACTTTGAAGTACCACATTCTACTGTAGAAGATTCAGGTGGACAGTGGCTTTTGCCTGAATCTTTGACTACAAATAATATAAATGGTACAGTTTTTCATGCAATTAAAAGGATTACAAGGAATTAATATAAGACTTCTTAAATGGTATGCCAAGTGCATCTACCAAAACTGTTCAGAAGATTTATGATGACAACTTCAAATCTAGGATCCAGCTGGCATAGCATCAGACGCATGCTGAAATATATGACATAACATATGGAAACTATGTTGGAAAAAAAATATGGAAATGTGAGGAAAGTTTTGTATATATTCTTAACTTTTACTTAATATTAAAAGTTTTGGTACTTTCTGATTATCCGTATCCCCATCAAAAAGCTGCAAAAAAGTATTCACTATGTGAAGCAGTATGCTGTTGAAATAGTTATATGGTAACCTCAGTATGAAAGCTTGATAGGAGTTTAAGTAAATAATTGTTGGGAAATTATTAAATAACTAGTTAAAAAAATGCCAAGTTACAATTCTAATTGATTTTTTTAAAAATTAATGTGTTAAAATACTTAGTTCAAATTCATTAATTGTCTTCTTGTATTTCAATAATATCATGTCAATAATGACATGTTCAATAATATCATCATTAATGTTAATCTAAAAGTAATATGTTATGAATTATGATTTAGAATGAAAACAATCTATGCCTTGATATGTTAATTGTAGGATATTTTTTTTGACTCCCAGGGGCCATAAAATTCTAATTGTTAATAGTTAAATAAATTTAAAGGTAAAATAAAAGTCTCTTTCACCTATAAATTTAGTATGATGTTTTAATTTTATTTACTGGTAACTATACATGACACCAACACCAGATATCATTGGGTTGTATGATATTTAAATTAATAAACACAACACAATTGATTTGTTTTATGTACTAACCACTAAAAGCTGTAGTTTATATTTTGTGTTCTTTAAAGGCACTAATATAACAAAAGTTTTTAAATAAAACAAAATTTTAAATCAGCATTTAATGAAAAATACTTTAGATTATCTGCATATCCACCAAAAAGCATGTGTGTTTGAGTACGCATGAATTAGTACTTTTAAAATTGAAAGGTCATTTTTCTGATCAGTATTTGTTTTTGCATTGATACATTTGTTTTTATAATATCTGACTATCCACACCACCACTGAAATGTTGCAATGAGTTTGCAACATTTCACTGGTAGTGTGATAGTCAGAAAGTGCCAAATACATTTTAAAAATTACCCTTATATATATTAAGAAGATGGAAAGGAAATTAAGTAAATGAGGTTCATAATCAAACTCTTGAATTTTGATGCTTATTTTCTCAACATAGCTTGACAAACATATTTAAAAAGTATATCAGTTTTCAGCTGCAGCATTTGTGCAGTATGGTTCAAAAATATAAAGGTAGGTAAAGGGGACCAAAATAAGCGGGCTTTGTATCATAGTATGTTTGAAAAAATTTCATGTTAAGGTGCTACAAGGGGATGTTGTTAGTAATATTTGTGAAAATAATAATAATTGGTATAAATGTTCTGCAATACTTAGTGAAAGTGAATTTTGTGCATCTAACTACATTCTAAAAATTAATTTAAAACTAAATGCTAACAAAAATGACGTATTAATCTAAAGATAGTCATATTCAAATTCAGATTTGTAAATATTATTTATGAAAAAATAGAAAGAAACTCTAAAGCTAATACAAACACGTTTTATTCTTGTAAACTACAAATAATTTATGATTTAAAAAATAATAATAAGGTAACATTATAAAATGTCAAGCATTTCATATTATCCAGTGAATTTTAAATATGTTTCAAGTTATATAAATTCTAAATATTTAATTGGAAAAGCTTTTTTTTTTTCAATTACTAATGCACATTGCTTGGGCATACTACTCAAAAGTTAATCAAGATTATTCTCTGAAATAAAATGAAACAGCATAAAATTACACCCTCAGTTAACTTTTACTTTATTGCTGAGGTCATCTAAATATTTTCAGTTGGATTGAGATCTGGCAATCGAGTAGGTCGTTGCAGACTTTTATTTGGTTTAGTGAAAAAACCATCTGTTAAATATTCAAGCTTGATGGCATGGTGCCTTATTCATCCAGAAAGATGTCAATAACTGAAACATGTTTTGAAACATTTAATAGCTGAAATATACATTAACTTTTTCTTTCAAACACTTTCATATATATGGCTGTATTCATTTTTTCTTCTGCGATGTGAAATGTGTGGTGAAGTATAGCTCTGTATCACAACTGCAACAAGATGTTCTACTGTTGTTATCGTGCATTATGATTTACATCTGTCATTTTGATGGCTTACAAATGTGGCTCCCTTATTGAATGTCAAAGAAAGCATTATTTCATCACTCTAGAAAACATTATGCTATTCGTTCATAATTTATCCTACATGATTGCATGCTCAGTATAGTAACTTGTGCTTTTAATGAGTAAAATCTTTATTCACAGTAGTTGTTCGTTTTTGTGTAGTCTCCGATTTATAGTCACATGTGAACTGGACACATAAACTGATTGTTGTTGTTACTTATGCTCACTTGTCTAACAGCAACATCAGCCCAAGCCCACGAAATTCCTCGTGGCAAGGAGCGCAAGATTACACCTGTTGTCGGCAACAGCCTTGAGCATCTTACAGGTGACAGTGCAATTTAGCTCAGTTCCACGCTCATTTGTTTGCCTGGGATGCTCTGACCCTCACGATGGTAGACTATCCCTTCCGTGATCCATCGTCGCCAACACTGAACAACTACCATATCGTTCCTGCCGAGGTTGCAGCCGATACACCTGTTCAACCAACATACTTCTCTGAGGCCTACTATATGCTCCTTCCCCAAAGTCCGACAACTGTTCTTACTGCCACTGGGGTTATGTCTGAGAGGTATCTCTAGTCACAGTGCCATCCATCCAAATTGACAGATTCCTTTGAATAGCCCTATGACATGAGCAGTCATGCTTTTAAATTCACCAAGCAGCGCATGTCATATATGCATAGCACGCTCACCTTTTCTCATTGCCATTGAAATTTAAATCATTTGCATAACTTACCAGACTACATTCCTGCCGAGTTTCATGATTGTGGCTCGATTCCTTCTTGGTACATATATTTTTTGTGACAGAGTGTATATGTGTGTTAAAAAAGATGTAGATCATGATGGCTTCATAATCTGGAATTGAAGCAATCAATATGGTGTACAGTTACTGCAAACTGGCATGCAAGCATTGTAGTAGCTTTACATAGAATTGACTGTGAATTAAAATCTGTAGAATTTACACCCACTCTTTTAAGAAGCTAATGTAGAACTACAGTGAAGGGGCTGGTGAGATATATTTGTCCACATTGAGATACGGTAAATAAGATTGAGCTGTAAAGTATAAGCTGATTCAATTGGAGTTCAGTTGAATAATCTAATTTTCTAATTATACAATTGTTCAAATCAAGAATTTTCATACATTCAGGACAAATCTGCTATTGCAACCTCTTAAAACTCTCAGTTAGGATTAGCAACTTGTCTTTGGCTGGTTACAGAACTTTTGTTATAAACAGAATACTTAAATTATATGACAATTTTAAGTATGCTGTGTAAATTCTTAAATTTAATTTGATTTATTGCAGACCAAGCAAACTATGGGTGATGTAATGAAAGAGGCTGCTTTCTCATTGGCTGAGGCAAAATTCACTACTGGAGATTTTAACCATATTGTGCTTCAGAATGTTACCAAAGCTCAGATTAAAGTCAGGAGTAAAAAGGATAATGTAGCTGGTGAGTAGTTTTGTCATATATCAGGTTTTTTCCCTTCAGTTTGGTCTTTATTATACACTCTGTATTTACTGTTCTTTCTCTTTCTGCAAGATATAATGATTAAAAAAAATAAAGTAATATATTATTTATTAACAATTTTTTGTTTTGTTTTAATTTTTGAAATATATGATAATTTAAAAGTATGTATGGGTGCATATGTTTTTCCTGCTTAATAATTGTATACTTAATTTTCAGCATATGAAGCACATAAAGGAGTTCAGCTTAGTTACTAATAATTCTTGGTACATTTTAGTGTGTTTTAGATCAGAGGTTTTCAGCAGGGGTGCTTGCATCCCTTGGGGCTGTGAGGTAGCATTTTAGGGGGGTTGAGGTAATGCAGATGTTGCAAATTATAGTCAGCTCATTGTATTGATGGGGTTTAGAGTTGGTTGATTCGCTCACTTTACTGAGCAAATGAACAATTAATTTCAGAAAACAAATTGGTAGCTGTTTTAGAGTTCATGGCGAGCTCTTATTGGAAGTGTTGTGGGTATAGAGATTGCTATTCATTCACAAACTGAGTCACTCTACTGACCATGCAAATGCTTGATTCACAAACACACACACAAAGCAGAGTTCTTTCAGAGCTCATCTACCAAGAGTTCTTGTTGGAATCATGCTAGGAAACCGATTTTTGGGGAGAATGCTAATTCTTTCGTGTTAAAAAAGAGTGTAATTGGTACTTACATAAAAATCCGTCGACCACAAGAGATGGTGCCAAACCAAAAAACCCATTTATTAAATGCAAGAAAAAACATTTTATTCTTATTTTTCTTTCAAATTTTATTATATTATCATTTATTTATATTTAATTTTTCATTAAAAATTTCCATTATTTTTTCCATAATATCTCCATATTGTGGCCATTAACTAATTTGTTTGAGGCTGTTAAAATTCCATAATTTTGGAAATATTCAACAGCATGCTCTTGTGTACTAGGCGGGTCCCAAATTTTAATCTTTTTTTTTTCTTTCAAAAATGTGTGATAAAGGGAAAAAAAGGAGTCTTTACTCAAGAATAATAACTAATACTTGTAATGAAGGTTACACCAAACCCAGCATGTTTGAAGATTTTTCCATTTTTGCCGACAAATCACAGTTTGGCGTCTTTTCTTTAATAGGCAAAAATGGTCAACGGGTTTTTACGTAAGTACTGTGTAATTTTCATCATTTCCCAAATTTTTGAAATTTTTTTTATTCTAATATTTTATTATTAGTTAGGTATGGAAAGGTGGTGGAATCTCAAAATTGCAGTTGAAAGAAATCAGTTCTGGGAGTTAGGATTTCATTGAGTCTATTCTCACCACTTGTTTGATTCTCCAAATCCAGTAATCTGTTGGAATCAATATTGGATAGCTTCATCAAAATGTCGCCAAATTTGGTGATTTTTGGCGGTTTCTCGACAAAATTAATTCCCAAAACCATTGCCAGCTCTGTGATATCTCATCAAATTACAGAGAAGCACATTTACTCAATGTTAAATGGACTTTCACTTCTTGTTACTTTTTTGGCATACCTTGTCTCTCTCAATTTTTCATGTTACTTACGCAGAAAAATAGAACAATTTCACACGTAATTGCACTCAAATCATCTGTCTATGTACAAACTTTGTAACTATATATAACTGTTTTTAATATATATAATATGAAAAGTATTTATTATATATTACAATATTAAAAGTAATTAATAAAAACATAGGAACAAAAGGTGTAAAGCTTGCCTTGAAACTGTATAGTAAGCAATAAAATTTATTATATATAAAAAAAGAAGAAACAGCCATCTCATAGGGAGAAAAAAAAAAAAGAAAAGAATTTGTGCAAGGGCAAATGCAGCAGATTACAAAGTTCAAATGAAAAACCAAAAATTGCAAAAGACAAAAAATTATTGTAAAAACCAAAAAATCCAAAAGAAGAAACAAAAAACAGAAACTAGTTATTTCAGTTGAATAGAGATTAATTGAATTTTCAAGGGAACACATTAACCCCCATTCGACTAAAAATAATCAAAGGGAGTGATTTGTTTTTTCACCTCTATTTGCAAGGTAAAACAAATGAGGACTTGACTGAGTTGAAATTTAAACAAAGAGCATGTAAAAGATTCTATAAAATCTGAAAAGCAAATTGTCAAAAATAGAACAAGCAAAACAAATTTCCAAACTATTAAAGTTGTTATACACGTTATACCTTATATATATAGATTATTTTATAGAGATTATCCCCCGAGAAACTGTCATGACAAAAACCGAAAAGATCACAAGTGATAAAAACATGACAAATTTAAAATTGAAAAACTGATTAAACATGCATATAATACCAAATTAAAATTTAAAATGCAAGAATATACAAAATTACTAAAAAAATATTTAAAACTATACATTAATTAATAAGGCCAGAACAATAAATTAAACTTACATGTTTACAATGCAGGAAATCCAAAGCAAAACGACGAAAAGTGATGATGCTTGGAATGTGAAAGGGTTGACATAAAAAGGAGAATTAAGACAAGTTTGAATTTATTTTTGGAAGGGAGGAATTTAAGAGTCCAAGCTACCAAGATTTGGCAAGAGAAAAAAAACTTGCCAAAGTAAAGGTGAGAGAGTCATACTTCAAACATGAAAATTAGTTAGAAACTTACAAGCAATAAAAAATGGATATTTTCATTGAAATATGGTACTCAAATTTTTTCATGATTACAGTACTTCCTTTACTTTGTACAAGGAAGTAAATATGGGAGTTTGCAGAATGACAGTACACCAGTCTTATCCTCAAAAATGTGTTTTTAGCTTCCTATACAACAAAATAGTGTATGTCAGCATGTAACTTTCAGGATTAAAATATGTAAAAGCTTCCAGTCATGGTGGAGAATTTTGCATGTAAGTTGTGTAAGTAATTACTTAAACATGATTCATTGCAAAGTCCAAAATTCATATGTTCAGTATGTAAAATAATCTAATATCCATAACACCAGCAATTATAATTTTTTAATTAAATTAAAAAAATTATTTAAATTTTTAATTAAAATAAATTATGAATGGAGAAAAACGCAGGTGTGTTGTAAAGTGATTTTTCTCCCAACTACTCAATTGTAGTTGAAAGTGTGGAATGTCACTTTCAAACACATGCTGGCTAGGGAATCACCATGGCCAGTGATGATGCACTGATTGACATCAGCTGCAACTACTCTTGAATCATCGTAGAGGGAGGGGTTAATATTTTTTTACCTGACATACGTAACAAGCGAGATTCCAAGACATATTTGTTTGAAGTGGATATAGCTAGTACTGGCTAATAATTTTGTTGGCATAACAGTGGTTAGAGGAAAAGGATTAGATTCGAAAGAAATTAAATAAAAATGGGAATTGTCCTGCCAAATTGTGCTCTTCCTGAACTAATTTGATGCAGCTTATTATCTTTTTGCAAGTTATTATTATTACAGCTATCTTACCAAAATTAAAGTTTGAATTTTTGATTATGTTGAAAGTACTGTCTAATTCTAAAGCTGAAGCATAATCAGCGAAGTGAAAGCAGATTTGGTATTTTCCTTCTGTAGTGCCCTTGCTGTGTGAAAATGCCATTAGCTCAATTTAAACTTAAAAAAGTGCAATTTCAAAGCTAGGCTAAGGAGCAGTCTTGTTTTGGCATAGTTTTTAAACTCTTCAGAAGGTGAAATTTTCCAATTAATGAAATTTGTGAAGAAATGTGATACTAAACGAAGAGGATACAACAGAAGTTTTTCATTGCTAGGTTTTTCATTGCTATCTGAATGCTGATCAATCAGCACTCAGATAACAACTGGCAAAATCTGTAATATGGTTTTAAATTAAGAAAATATTGCTACCAGTAGTGACAGAAGTGACAGGGAGGTTTTTGAGGATGGAAAGATTTTGGTTAACAGTTTTGTAGGAATTAATTGCAGGACTTGAACAGTGAAATTTTCTTACTGAACAAGAAATTTTGTCTGTCTGTAAAATTAAAGAGAAAGTAGCTTGAAAAACAAAACAGCTTAAACAGCTTATATTGAAAAAAATATTTAATAAAAAAAAGAAATATTGAACTTTTTTTGTAAATTTGGATTCCCTTAAAATCATGTTTCATAATTTCACATTTTTAATCTTATAATTTCTAGATGTCTGGAAATAATGATTATTACTAAATTTTAATCTAGATTATTACTAAATTTTAATTCAATGTAAAATCTGGACATTTCCCAAAGTCACAGCGATTCCAGATCTCGGACGAGTTTTATCAACAGAACTAAAATATTTTGTATTTCCTTCATGAAACATTTTCTAAGGATGAAAAATTTTTCTTGTATGCATACATAGCAACTTTTAAATAAAAGTACATAGGATATTTAAAAAAATGAGCAAAATAGCCATTATACTTTGAATTTTCTTTCTGGTCATTTTTGAATTTAAAACATTTTGTTTTATGTACAGAGACAAGGAACATTTAAGAAAAATACATCATTTAAGAATAACTTAAACCTGAAAATATAGCATCATAATGAAAATAACTGCTAGATTGTAAGGAATTAACTCTTTCCTGCTATATGTTTGTATAGTGTAGCAATTAGCAAAATCTATCTGGTGTGTGGAAAATCTCGTGTTTGAGTTATCAAGGGCACAGCTTATTTTCAAGTATTTTTCAGGCCTTAGCTCCTGCTAATCTATATGTGGCATCTGTACTAAAATGTGGGGGATAGTTATTCAATATATCATGACCTCATCAAAGGATGGCTCAGGGGAGGCTTTTCTGTCACTCATTTGGCTTTATGCAAGGGAATGTGTGAGGAAATAACACATTCCTCCCACTATGCTGTAAAAGTTGCTATTTATGTTGCTACTATTAGCATAAATTTCATCTGCCTAATGCATTTTATTATCATTTATTTATTGTTCATTTATTTCCAATTTATTCAATTAAATTGCTATCGTAATGTAGGTATGCTGAGAGAACTTGTTCTGAGCAAACAAAAGTTGCTGTTGTAGAGACTTTTTTTTTTTTTTTTAAACCTGATTACTTTATTGAGATTTCAATCAAAAGAACTTCTCACTTTAGGGAGGAAAAAAAGTATTTTTAGATTTATATATTGTGAAAGGAATTAAAAATTATAATTCAGTGAGATCTTGAATCTATATTATGTTTTTGTACAGTTTAAAATAATTTAGAAATATAAAGAGATTATAGGAATTAAAAGAAATAATTTGATGAGCTCTTTAACCTACGTCATATTTAATTGGAATTTATTGAACTCTAGTAATTGAAGAGAATAATTTGATAAGTTCTTTATGAGATATAGTTCAATGGAACTTAATAAATGTAAGTTATCTGAGAACAGAAGGAAAATTTTATAACATGAGAATATCTTTTAAAATTTTGAACTAATAATGAACATGAAGTGAGTCAGACCTACTGAATGTGATTTCAAGCTGTCTGAGCTACAGAGGTTCACCTTTACATGGCAGTAGTTTGTAATTGGGAAGTTATGGAACATGTGCTAATTTGAATTTTTGGTATGTGTTAACTCGTGGACTATAAGGGAGCATAATATATTTTAAGTTTGAAATTTTTAAAATTGAGTTTGTATTTTGCTGCAAGCTAATCATTACTGCTGAAACTATATATATAAAAAAAAAGAGTTACGGATTGCTGATCTAATAGTTATTGAATAATCTTTTCTTAGGTTACTACTGAGGTTATGCTATATAAAGCAAAGTTGATTTTATTAAAATACTAATCAAAATAGTATCTATTTAACAGTTATGTAATTTTTTAAGGTTCTCAAAACAGTGCATAGATATGTAAGAGACTAAAATTCATATTCAGTCTTAGGGATATGAGTAACAAAATCGGTATTTAAGAATAATTATTGCATTGTACCAGAGAAAGGAAAAAATAAACTTTGTTTAATTTAATGTTATTCATTGGAAGTTAAATACTAAATATATATTAGTAGTATATATAATATATATGTTCAAATGAAAATGAATTTAATAAACATAATAAACCCATTCCAACTCATTTATAGGTGTGAATCTTCCAGTTTTTGAAAGTTTTCAAAATGGAGTTGATAGTAAGTATGAAAAGTTTTTTTAATCCACTTGATTATCTCACATTCCATTGTATCATTTTTTAAGAGGATAACTAAGTATATATATATATATATTTTTTTAAATAGCTTATGAGTTGGCAGGTTTAGCAAGAGGTGGCCAGCAACTTGCTAAATTGAAAAAAAATTTTGCTAAAGCAATAATTTTGCTTGTTGACCTAGCATCTCTACAGACATCTTTCATAACGTTAGATGAAGTCATCAAAGTTACGAATCGAAGAGTTAATGCACTTGAGCATGGTAAGCTACAGACTGTGTTATGCATTTAAATAATGAATTCTTCCTGCATAAAATCTTTATTAAAATTGGAATTTGAAATCATGTGTTTAATCTTCTGTATTAAGTTTTATAATAATAAATGATTTTTATTGTTAGTGTAATGTTGGATAATATAATATTTTGTCAAATAAGGAAATAAAAAAACAGTGTCTATAATTTTAGATAATTCACAACACAATGAAAGAATCGTAAATGTTTTCATATGGTGTTAATATGGAAAGTTTCTTAGCTTCTGCATATAAACAGTAGACTTTTTTTTAAATTCTTTTTCTTCTGTGCAAGAACTCTGCAATAATGATAACAACATCCACTCCAGTACATCTTGTCAAATAATCCAGTTTTTATCCATATGCAGTCTTTAAATATTGGAACAGTATAGTAATTTAGTGGAACAAAAAGCAAACATGCTGTGCAGGAAATGAAGGTATTGAAATACCGAACACGAATCCATGACATAAAAAAACTAAACACAAAGCACTTTGCTTACTGTTGCTGTCACTTAACAAGTCATTTGCAATGCTATAATAGCCTCATGATATCATTTTTCAGCTCCATGGCGAGTAGGAAGTTCAGATTTCCAGTTTACTTTAATAAACTGAATAAATTATCTTCTTATTTACTTAACATCCAACATAATGTGCATGTTGAAATCCAAGACACTTGATTATCATTGATGAAAATATCAAGATTAAACATTCTAAGATATACTGAGCTTTTCTTCTTCATAAATCGGGAATTTTTTTATTAATTGAAGAACATTCAACTCATTACAAAAAGGCATTTCTAAATAATAATCTATTTTAATATACAATACATTATTAACAAGGTATATACAATACACAGAAGAAAGTTATGAATTACTTGTTGCATTTACATAGTCATTACTAGTTCTGTCAAAGTCCTCTTTTGAGGCAATTATGCTCGGATCACGCAATGTTAATCATTTGACAAGAATTTCTATGGCGAGAGTTTCAGCAATCATTATAAGTATTATTTGAATTAAATTGGATCCATATTGTTTGTTTGTTAATCCATAAATTAAAATTTTGAGATGTAACTGTAGATTTGATTTATTTAGTATTTAAAGTAGTTCAGTTAGATACTGAAATTAGGCTTTACCCCCTTGCCTTCCTTTTTTTGGATGCTTTTAATACACATTTGGCATTTTTGTTTGGGTTAAGGAGACTCAATTTTAGAGACCAATGTTATAAATATATATGTTTATTTATGCTATGAGAAATACAGAGAGTGTTTGCATATATTTAGAAGATTTTGCTATTTAATGTTTTTAAAATGTTTGATCTGATAGCTTCTGCCCCCTTCTGAGCTAAAATCTGATTGGATTTTCATGAAAGAAGGGCCTTTCATAAGATTTCCAGGGGTATTGATTTCTATTCCTCTTCCACTACTTTGTAGGGTCCTTTTATCTTTGTGGGTTTGTGCTTAGAAAGCTGTTTCCAAGAGACCAAAAGCACAATAGACCATAGGTGAAACATCAGTACTTCGCAGAAATACATTGAAAGGTATACCTGCATCAGTCTTCATTTTTTCAAAAATATTAGTGGTGTTTTTGAAAATCTGACTTTTTGTCATGATGAAGTTTCACTTTTTGAAAGTCACTCGGATAAAGAAATGGAATTTCTTGTATAAATATTGAATGTAAAACTTTTTCTTGATAGTATGCTGAGTTAATTTTAACATTTTTTTCCTAGTCTTCTTATTTTTAATTTCCCATTGTACGATAATCTTATGACAATCATAAACCCTTTACTGAAACTTTCTTTGTGTTGATGGAACCAGATATATACACTTTTTTGTCCTTGTTTTCAATAATAAATAGATTTTTTTCCGCTTTTAGTCATTTAGTTCAACAATATATTCCATCTATCTCTTGTTAAAGAGCTTTCATACAGGGTTCTACAATCGTTGGGCCTTATGCCTCTGCAAAAGTTGGTGAACATTATATTTTTTAGTTTTTTTAAGTTGTAAATATTGGTTATCATTTTATTTATTGTATCTACAGATGTATTTAAAAGCTTTGGAATTGATTTCTGTGTCAGCGGATTTTTCTCTTTTTAGAAACATAAGAAATGATGCATATTTTTTTTGTAGGTATTCATTTGGAGTCTTCTTTCCATGTGGAAGTAATGATTGATGGTTTTTACCTTTTATATTAATAATGTTGTTTATTATGTATGTAGATATCTTAATGCCACACAGTATCTTTTCACAGTATTTTTGAGTTATGGAATAGGAATTTTTCTTTTCGGAACATACAAAAACATAGCCATCAGTCCACAGCTTGTTAAAATGGATGGATAATTTTGAAAAGAGAATAGATGTAAATTAGCAGACTATGCTTTTTATTTCAAATAATAAGCTGTTGCCAGAAATTTCTATTGGAAAATATTTGCAATTTTAAAATTTTTTTATCGAAATCGTTCTAAAAACTGTATAAACACCAAAAGTAATACCCACTTTTAGAAAGATTACTCATGTCCTGTCTCACTATAAAATATTTTTCAGATATATTTCTTTATGTGTTAGTTTTTAACTCTGAATAAAGCAAATTTAAATATATTTTTAATGCAAAAATAAGCATCTTAATATTTGAAGTTTTTTTTTATTTAATACTTTTTCAACTGTTTTGTTAAAAATCTAACTATTAGACATTTGCAAAAGTCTGATAAAAAATTGAGGGGATCACAGCTAAATTCGCAGTGGTATAATTATATGAATGGTTGGCTCACTGATTACTTCATAAAGTAATTTATATTCTAGAAGTAGACCTACTTTTTTTTTCAACTCAATTCAGCTACTTTTTTTTAATAGATTAAATAGACACGCCAACTCTTCTGAATTTTGAAAGCTCCTTTGTCAACCTTATTTAAAACTTTAAAATTTCTTATGGTTTGTAATAGTTTTGTTTAATATTTTGTCCTTTTCACCCAAAAGCACAATTTCTCATGACTGAAATCATTTGCTTTTTCTTTTGATTACCCAACTTTTAAAAAGAAAAAAAATTCATCAATCACTAACATTAGGCGTTTTCAGTAGATGTGTCTCAAAACATCATAATCCAGATCTGCATTAGGCATCAGGTGTGGTTTGGTAATGTGCAGGTCATCTGGTGCACATTAGCAAACGAGCAGAAAACATTATTGAAACATTTCACTGCATTTCTCTTGCTAAATGATGTGAGTTTTGTGTGCTCATTTAAGTTGTTCAACGATTTATGATTTTTTTTTTTTTTAGTTTTGACTACCCCTCCCCCCAAAAAACTTGGTTACTTAAAAAAATATTCATATGACTTCCCTGATATTATTTATTTAATCAAGAAAAGGTAATATTTTTGCAATATGTAGCATTTATCGTAGCACTTTTTTGATTTTGCATGGTAGGGGTAAGCCGATATACTAAAATATGTGCATACATAAAACACAAGGAAAACATAAGTTATGTTGAAAAAAATGAAAGATTAAGTTTTTCTCTGGAAACAAAGACCTAAAACATTATTAATGCAGAATGTCTATTTTCTTCTTTTTCAACTTGAGCAGAATTTGCTTTTGAGTGTCTACTGTTATGTTGCAGCTCTATTTAGAAAAATGCTTCGCAGCAGAAAAATTGCTAAGAAATATTCATTGGTAAGAACAAAAGCAACTGCAGTCTTAAAAAAAAATGGTATAAAAAATAAATCTTCAGTTATTAATTGCATTAAAACTGCTCCTTTCTATCTCTCTATAGATAAAAGTGATAGTACCAATGAAAAATTGTATCTAATTATTATTACTTTTTTAATACCATGGTTTCAGAAATTGAGTATAGTTTACTTTGGGTTTCCATTTTGGAAAGAGATGTTGCAGATTTTAATATAGCACAGTTAATTATTCCAGTTTTGAATGAAAATATAGTTCCTCTGGAAAGTGTTAAGCTAATGCACCAGTAATATTAGGCTTGAAAACTGGTGTTGCTTGGGGGGGGGGGACTCAAGATTTGCAGATTATAGAGTGTACTTACCATCTTTTTAAGTTTAGCTGAAAAAAAAAATCAGCTTTTTAATCAGTCAATATAGATAAGTCTTTGTTAAAGTTTATTACAATCATGAAAAGGGTTCTAAAAATAAAGAAAAATAGGAACAATTCCAACAGCTGCATAATATTGAAGAAAGAAAATTGTAAGTTTTTTAGGCATATATGTACAAGTTCATTACCTTTAGAGAAACATTTTACCTACAGTCTTTGAATGATGCAACCCACTTCTTACACTTTTTAAAGAAGTAAAGGCACCTAGAGCTATAATGAAAGATATAAACTACTTCAAGTTAATTAATATGTGTCTACTAATTCCATTGTTAAAAATAAATGTGAGGGGGGAAGTAACTTCTTCAATAATGAGTTACTTGATTGTCAATTCTGAGAAAAATGCAACAAAAGTAACCATAAAGTTTTCACACACACACACGCAAAAATTTGCTGTGGAGTGAAAACTTTTATCTGTTACTGTAAATTTATCTAGTGAAGAATAATTATTTATTTATCTTGAAACTTTAATTAGGCATTTTGCCTTTTCATATGCTTCATTTTGCTGTCACTTGATGTTCTTAACACAGTTCTGTAGTAAAAAATTCCATTAATATCAGTTTTTCATTCAGTGATTAGCAATTTGTTTAGAGAGATTTTATTAAAGTTTGTAAAACTAACTTTTGTGTTGCCTTGTGATTCTGTATATCATATGAATTCTAATAAAGTGTAAAATAGAAAAAAGAAACCAAAGATTTGTTAATGGGGGACTGCAAGCTAACAAAACAGTGAAAGAGCTTCTAAATGAAGATAAAAAGAAATTTTATTTACATGTTAAAACTTTCTTCTGTTGAGTATGATTACATAGTATGAAAAGTTCTAATTAAATGTAAAGTTATTTTACATGCTAAAATTGTATGTGTTTCTAATTTAGCGATTGCATCTTTTTCTGATATAAGATATTTTTCAATAGATTTTCTTTTAGTTTTCAAAGACAAAGTACTGATGTTGCAATAGATAAGTTACAGTTACAATTCCGCAATTTTCAATTAAAAAACTTGGATAAAGCTATAAAATCAAGAAAACTGATACTCAATGGAGTCTAATTAGAAAACGAAAGTGCTGATGGAATTTTAATGTAAAATGAACTCTAAAATAATATTGGCCATCATGGTAATTCCCCACAGCAATACTGTGATGACAGAATTTTCATTATTATTAAAATTTGAACTAAATTGTGATCCAATATGAATGATGATACACTAAAAAGGCTTCTCTCAGCAAACAAAACTTTTATTAACACCTATGTTGCCATTCCTCTGAGTGGCATTGTGATGCTTTTTTCATAAAGAAAGCAAAATCTGCTACTGTTTTTAATAATTGTGTGAAAATGGTTTAAACTGTTATTTTTCTATTATGTATTTCAAATAATAGTATTTTTTAAAAATATTTGAATATTTTTGTACCCATTCCATTTAAAACTTATGACTACGTTTACAGGTATTAATCACATAGTATTTATGTATATTTGTATTATTTGTTATTTAAAAAAAGAATTTCCTTTTTGTATGTTTTTACTGTTTAAAAATTATTCTTGTCAGTTAAAAAAAATTCTGAATTTTAAGGTTGGCATGTCTGAATATATCATAAACTTAATATTAATTAGTTATCTGTAATTATGTATAAATTTTCTTTCAATTCAATTCATAAAAATTTTTACACTTTTCTTATGTATTGGACATGGTAAATTTTGTTTTTTTTTTTTTTTTAAAGTTATGACATGCGTCTTGTAGCAGTCAAGTGAAAGGTTATTGGTTATAAGTATTTATGGAATTATTATGCATCTCAAATCCTATTTACTTTCAAAACTGTAAAATGTGTGCTATATAACTAAGTTACATATGCTAGCCATACAGTCCAGCAAACTTGGCTCCCGATACCTCGACATTCCCATATAACTCAACAACTTTTTAAAGATATCTCTAGGCCAAACAGAGCAAATATTGCATACCTTAAAAAAAAAAAAAAAAAAAAAAAAAAAATAGAGTGTCATGGCTGGCAGTGCCCTGATATCTGCTTTCTAGATTGTGGGCTCCGGGGTGCTTGTGCATCTTTGCCTGGACAAATGGTCAGCCTTTTGATAGACCCCCTGGTGTTTAGTCTTCAAGCGAACTTTGTACTCATTTGATTGATCCGCGCAAGGAAGAAACACTGAGTCAACCTTTGCTGAGCTTGAGGATCGAACCCCGGACCTGTGGTGCTGCTGCACGGTGCGCTAGCCACTATGCTATTGGGCCTCTAATATTACATACAGTACATATAATTATTATTTATGTGTATGTGTTTCCTGTTCTGTTTAAAGATTTGAGTGTTCTTTTTCTGTAATTTTTTCCATTTTCGCATTGTGCCATTAATTCTTGTAACTCTCTAAGAAATTTCAAGATATATTGTAATACTTGGCAACACTGTTTGCTTCTTTTGAGCATATGAAGAAAGTTAAGTAGCGGCTGGCCACTGGCTGACATTCCTTTCTAATGTTGTGAAATGTTAGGAGACTTGAAGTTTTGTTACTGCATCTTATTGCAAACTAAATTCATGCCAATTCATTGCGGGTGTCACTCCTCAGTTCACATCCAGGCATGTAAGTGTTTCATATTTTTGGGAACTTTTGATATATTTGATTTCTAGAAAAAATATTGGTCATAAAGAAAAGAAAACAAACTAATGTGATAATGGAAATGAAACTAGATGCCTTAAAGAGACTGGACAAAGTGGAAAATGTAAACAAAATTGTAATGGATTTAGGGGTTGGACAGACTACTTTGATACGAGGAAAAAAGAAGAGGTCCGACATCAAATCTTGGTGTATGAAAAGAACATGTACGGATAGTTTAAAGGAAAGGAAAAGTATAAAAGGGTGTGAATACGAAAAAGTGAGCGAGGTGCTTTATTTGTGGTTCGGGCAGCAAAGGCAACAGGTAACACCCATTTCAGGACCAATTTTACAAGAGAAAGCCCTAAATCTTTATGATGAATTTCAAGAAGGAGAGCCTGGATCTATTGCTAGTGCTGGCTGGCTCGACAGATGAAAAAGTGGTACCACCACCCACAGATCAATGAAAAAGAGTAGGTTTTTTTATTAATATATTATTTGTCTCTAGGATCATTATAGTCAATTTCTAGATTTTTTTAGTTAAAATGTTATAAAAATAATATTGTGCACATCAAAATTAACTATTAAGAGTTCTGAAAAAGCCACCCCTTATTCCGTAAAACATGACTTTCTCTCAGTCCATATTATATCGAGTTTTCAGGACTCTTCTGTACTATTTTTTTATCTTGAAACCATGATATAAATTGCTTTAATTAATATTAATTTGTGTAATTTCCTCTAACTGAATTTGCATTTCAGTTGTGATTCCCAAAATTGAAAGGACAATTGCATATATTACTTCTGAGCTTGATGAAAGAGAAAGAGAGGAATTTTATAGGTAATCTATGATTTTGTGTTATACGAAATATTGTTTAAAATATATTTTAAATTCATTTTACTTCCATTAAAATCATAAAATATATTAATAACAAGGGAGATTTTAATCATTGCAAATAATTAGATGATCATAATTAGTTTTATTATAATTGATTATTAGCATTCATAATTATTTCTGTATAAAAATTCCAGTTTTTCATTAAAACAGTTGTCAAATACCTCATTTCTCAGTAAAATTTTGATTAACATTTCATTATTTTAAAATTTTAATTATTATTAAGTATATAAGCTATCAATAAAAATTATGGATATTATTCCATTAGAGCGGCATCAGTTAAAAATGCATCTCCCTTTTTTTGACACCTATTTTTGTCAGAGTTCAAAAGAATAAAAAAAATTGGTTCTGTAAAAAGTAAACATATTTAAATTTCTTAATTCCTAAAGTAAATTTTTCTTTTTAATTTTTTAATCTACAATATTCCACACACAAATAAAAAATAACAAAACAAAACAAAATTCAATCTTAACAGGTGGCATAAAATTACAAATATTCAATATTGCAGAAAAAATTTCAGTTTTTGAATGGAACCGACGTCACATAAATTCTATGAAACATGACTAAATGGTTGCAAGCAGTGCCCAGATGACATTTCTTTCTCTATTTAGCACTGCCCTACAATTGCTGTATAGTTTCGGTCCTGTTTTGGGGTCTACAAAATTATAATTGTGATTCGCAGTAAAATGTTCATACCCAGCATATCTCAATTCCTCTTTCTTGTATCCTTCCTAGCAGTCTGAAAATATAGTGGTGCCATCCGTGATGTTTTCCTGAATATTGTAGCACAACGGTCGGGAATAGCGACCAGAAAACAGTCTTTGCTTTCCCGGCATACCCATTGTCCCATAAGAACACATCTAACGTTTTTTTCTTTTTGTGAAAAGACTTTAAAGTAGCTATTCCAATCTATTGTCGTATTATGGCTGCTTTCTAACTGAAATTAGCATAAGAAAGTACGTAGCAGCATCATGTAGGAGCTTTTGTTTGAGTTAAAAGTTAACTTCATTGAATGATTTTGAGAACAAAGTCTGTTGCTATGAGTATTCCTTTGGCCTGAAAAAATCTTATGACAGCATCTTCATCATTTGGTAATTGTCAAATTGTGTAATCCATCGTACTGAAAAAAATGGTGAAATATGGCAAAAAAAGTAACAAATGATGATATTTTAAATGTTAAATTCTCGAGTCACGATATTTAGCATGTTGTTTTCATCTAATTTTTTTCTTAATTTTTAACTATTAACTTAATTAATATTTTCTTAATTTTTAACTATTAACTTAATTAATATTTTGTTAATTTTTAACTATTTAACTGACACTGCTCTAACAGAATAGTACCAAATTATGTATCGTTGATGCATATTTTTATGAACATATTGCAGTCATTTGATGTACATATTTTTAGTTATGTATCATAAAGTATATAATTATTTCTGTGGCAGTTTTATAAATAGACAGATTTTGAAATTCTAACTTGAAAGCAATTTGAAATTTAACCTTTAAACATTACTGATAGTAGAAGTCAAAGTTTACTAAAAATTTCTCACTTACACCCAAAAACTGTTCCTACTGGTAAAATAAAAATTCAGATTTGAGATAAATGTTACAGTATTTTATTAATATATACCGGGTGGCCATAATTAAACTGACAGTGCTCACAGTGTTCTGTAGCGCGATCTATTTGCGAGAATTACGCCCCATTTTGTACGAAGATTAAACAAGACGGGGGGGACGAAGGGTTCCCCGAAAAAACAAATTAGTTCCAAAAGTCACCGCTAGGGGAATATTTGACGCTGTGTAATAGAAAATACAGTGTTAGCAAATGCAAATCAATACGGAAATTAACTTTTATTTTGCAATCAAATGAGGTTCAATGTGGCTGCCGTCGTTGTGGACCACATATTGCATTCTGTGCACGGTATGCATAACAGCAGAAAGTAACATGTCTGCAGGAATCTCCCGCACAGTCCGTGATATGTTATCCTTCAACGTAACCAGGTCCTGGACCACTCCTTGATAGACCTTGGACTTAAGATAACCCCATAGCCAGAAGTCGCATAGAGTAAGATCAGGCGACCGAGGTGGCCATGCAGTTGGAAAGTAGTGACTAATGACTCTTTCTGTTTTGAATTTCTATTGTAGCATCTGTTGCACCAGTACAGCAACGTGTGGAGTGGCTCCATCTTATATGAAAATCATTTCCCCCAGGCACTGTCTTTGCTGAAGTGCTGGAATGACAAAGCTGTTCAACATGTGGCGATATTACTCTCCAGTAACAGAACAGGTTTCCGGTCCTGTCGGGGTAATATTCTCATAGAAAAATGGACCTATGATAAATTACGCTGTGAACCCACACCAAACTACCTTTGGTGAATGTAAGGGAATTGCTGTGGCTGCATGTGGTGATTTGTCATCCCAAATTTGGCAGTTCTGGGTATTCACAGTTCCATTCAGGTAAAAGTGGGCCTCGTCTCCCCGTAAGATTTTCCACGGCCAAGCAGCATCCACCTCCATTCTGGCAAGAAAGGTGAGAGCAAAAGTCAATCGCTTATCATGATCGGGGTACAGTAACTCCTGTACACGGCTGATCTTGTGCGGATAGAAGTTGGTAATCTTTCGTAAGATTTTCCATACTGTACTGTAAGGCATATCCATATTCCGAGCTACTCCACGAGCGCTAGAGGTGGCAGCAATATTGTCTGGTCCTCTGTCAAGAATCGCTGTGGCAACTACTTCGATTGTATCCTGTGGTACAGATTTTCGTCCTCTGCCTGACTGGACCTTCAGAGAACCTGTTTTCTCAAATGTCGCAATTATTGCTTTTAGCCCATTAACTGACACAGGACCGTTACCTTTACGCATTTTTTGTGCGTTCTACTGCATGGCCACCTCGGTCGCCTGATCTTACTCCATGCGACTTCTGGCTATGGAGTTACTTTAAGTCCAAGGTCTATCAAGGAGTGGTCCAGGACCTGGCTACATTGGAGGATAACATATCACGAACTGTACGGGAGATTCCTGCAGACATGTTACTTTCTGCTGTTGTGAATACTGTGCACAGAATGCAATATGTGGTCCACAACAATGGCAGCCACATTGAACCTCATTTGAATGCAAAATAAAAGGTAATTTCCGTATTGATTTGCATTTGTTAACACTCTATTTTCTATTCCAAATATTCCCCTAGCGGTGACTTTTGGAACTAATTTGTTTTTTTGCGGAATCCTTCGTCCCCCGTCTTGTTTAATCTTCCTACAAAATGTGGCGTAATTTTCGCAAATAGATCGCGCTACAGAACACTGTGAGCACTGTCAGTTTAATTATGGCCACCCGGTATATATATATATGTAATTTATGGAATAGAAATTAAACAGAAGACTACAAGCTTTCTGTTATTTGCAGGGCCAGATTTACTTAGTTGAAATTATAACTTCGGTCTTTTAAATTTCTACCTGAATGTAAGTTGATACTGAGCTGCTTTTAGAATTGTCCGATTTAAACTAACTTCAACTGTGCAAATCTGAACTCAAAAGCCGAAAGACAGCCTTAGTCTCTCTGCTTACTGACATTGATATTATGGAAGATGCATCACTAGTCATGGGTGTAACTGTTAATCTCCTTATCTAGTTCATTCATTCTCTACTTAATTAGTTTCCTGATTTGCAGCTTTTGGAAAGGGTTGAAATGAAGCAAAGAATTGAAAGGGAATTAATGAAATATGAACAAAACTAGTTATTTAAATTGAAACTTTATAAGATTCCTGTAATATTGAATTCATGTAATATTGTAACATTTGATTCAACCAGCCTCCTTCCCTCCAGTAAAAGTGAAACAACGTGAAAAGCATGCGCTGTTAAATCCATGTATATTGTATAATTAATTAGCTTATAGTACAAAGGTAAAATAATTATATTATAGCTCAATTTATTTGGTAGAAGATACAGAAATCAATGCCTTGTATATCCACTATGCACAATAAAAGATGTAATAGATGTGTATTTGTGGTATTTAAACCCATGTTCTTCATTATATTACTGAAGTTCATTGACTGCCATTGATCTGTGGGTGCCAGTTATTTATATTATGGATCAGATGTGGTGAACTTATGGGTAAAAAGGAAGCAGAACCAAGAAATCGCTAGGCTTTGCATGAGACATGTAGTTACACATTATTCTAATAGTAACTGATTGTGTACAACCTTTGAAGATAGGGTCATCAGATATCTTCAGCCATATATAGACACATAATGATGGCTTATGAATTAGGAATGTGTACTAGACATAAACAGAACTGAAATCAAGTTGCACCCCATAGTATAACTCTAGGTGCTAGATCAGTATGGCAATCACGATATAGAATTCATTCAATCCTTTGCCACAATCCTGTTGACATGAATGCCACTAACATGATGCTGTTGACAGAAATAGGATTTCTCAAAAAAGGCAATGTCATGCCATTCCTCCCTCCCTTTACAACATTCTAATCACCAGTACAGCAACAAATGTCTGTGCTATGCAATCATAAATAATCAAAAGAATTAATGTTTTTCAAAAATTCCTTGATGCTGCCGATGATGTTGAATCATCTATGTAGGGATTGTTTGTTGAAAAATTTATTGTAATTATTGAGCTAGGTTTCATTAAAGCAAGACAGCAAAAATCCGTTACAGTCAGTCTGTTCTCTTGTTTGATAGTGTGGCAAGGATTGTTTACGTCTGTGAGTCTTTCCCAACTCCCCCCCCCCATATTTATGCCAATGTAGCCACATTCTGTCCAACATCAGCTTCCGTCATATGGAAAGATAATCTGCCGTCTCAGCATTCTTCTATAATCAGAATTGAAAACCTGCTAATATGGTTGCTATATTCTTGAGTGCAGTTAAACCATCTATGCACAAAAATATCAATCAAACACAATTTAGATAACTGAATTCTTATCTCTGTTTTCCCCAGCTTCTTTCAGGGGGAATTATTTTCACACATTTATATATATTATATATAAATTATATATGTCAGTTATTTATGTAGCCCACCTTATGATATGATCTGCTTATGCAAATTTTGGTCAACTGTCCTTTAAATGCTGCAGTTATGCAGGCAGTGCACAGGTTTTACAATAAATCTAATGGACCCACTGAAGACATGTTGGCAAACCATTAAATTTTTTAAACGTGGGATGTTTCTATTTTTATACTTTATCTTTAAATTTTTAGTATGCATTTCTAATTTAATTATGAATGTCACTACCGGCAAAATATTTTTCAAATAATTAATTATGTTTCTAAGCTTTTTTAAGTTTTATTAAAGAAATTATCACTACATATTTTTCACCAATTAATATTACATTTTAGAACATTGCATTTTGATAAAGTTTTTGTTTCTGAAATTTTTGGAATTATTGATATATAAGAAATTTAAACTTTTTTTTAAAAAGTATTTGTTAGTAAAACTGTAAAATGTAATTTATAAAAAATTCATGTTGTATTTATTATTTTAATAAAGCTTTCGATGTTAATTGTAGGTCTGAGGTCTTGTCAGTAGTTGTATTTGTGGTTTCCCTTTTTATATAATGCATATAATTGATCTTCTCTTTAATAATTGGAGATCCTCAGGTGGAAAAATATTCCAACAGATTAAAAATTTTGGTACTTACATATGGCACAATTTGTCAATTTTTGCAGCATTTTAAAAAATGGTTCACAAGCTATTGATATTTATTGTAAGCTGGGAAACATTACCAGCCTACCAAACAAAAACACACTTTAGAAAATTTAAATTATTAAATGTGTAAATAGAAAATGTTAAAATTTTTTCAAGGTATCTTCTGTAATTTTTTTCCCCCTGTTCTCCTTCCCTCGTATATGGTGATTTGTTTTCACATAAAAGCATCGGAGTATTGCATGAACATGACATTAAACGCAACATCACCACTGCATGCTGGCTATCTACCAATGCATGTCATCAATATTCTTATTAGCCATTTTTACAGCAAAGTGATGTATTCCTGCAGGTATTTTACCACATTTTTTTTCTTTGCTGCCAAATTCTGCAAACACATATTTTAGAATTGAGTTTAAAGCATAAAATATCATGTTTTGTCTTTAAAAATTGTTGAAACTTAAACTACAACAAAAAGAACAGATATAAAAATGGTGAGGTTGCTTGACTGAACAATTGTTATGCACATAGTTGCCTGAAGAATGTTTATTTGCATGGTTGTCAGAGTTTGACACATTCTGAAAATTGGCGATTTCTACTTTTGTGATAATATATACCAAAATTTTTTAACTTTTAATTAAATTTAGATTTACATGCAAAATAATAAATGCTTTTAAAATTTCTATGTTAATAGCATATGAGTTGTTTATAGTTATATTTAAGATAATAGAAAAAAACAGTTAAATTTTTATTTATTCTAGTGTAGTGTTTTGTATTTGCTAAAACAATAAGAACAATTTTAAAACTACTTACTTGATTTGACAACTTTTCATGCCATAATGCAGTATTGCCTTTATCTAGTATTAAGAATATATTCAAATGTTTCCCAAAGATATTGAGTAAGTTATTTTTAGCTGTCATTTAAAACAAAATCTAATATTTTTTATTTCAAAATTAGGCTTATTTTTCTCATTATAAAAATACTGGAATAATGACTTCTATGTAAAGACTTTGTGTATGTATTTTTTTATTTAAGATTGATTTTATTTATTTATTTATTTTCTTTTATAAGATTGAAAAAAATTCAAGGGAAGAAGAAGGTTATGAGAGATGAGAATGAAAAACGCAAAGAGGCTCTGAAAGCAGCTGGGGTTGATGTTGATGCAGTACCTAGTTTACTAGCTGAAGATAATGAAGATGATGTTCTCTTTTAATATAATATTTTTAATTGTTTGAACATTTCAGAGTTTATTCGTATGAGATATGGTGTCAGAAAAACTCAATGGAAGCTATATAGAACTCATATGTAATCCAGAACACATTTTAATGGCATCTAAATGTGGTATTTTTGGTTTCTGTAGAAGATTATCCATGACTGAAAAAACCATATAAAATCAATTAAAAATATTTTATGTCTATAGCAAATAGTGTTATTTATAAATAAATATCTTAATGATTTAACTAATCAATTTGATTAATTTATATAATCAGATTTGTGCATATCTTTAATTACTGAATGCAGATAGTGATAAAAAAAAGTGAAGTTGTTTATTATAAAACATAGATTTTTAGAATAATTTGAATATTGTTTTATAAAACAGCAACTGATTTGTAATTAAATCTGAAATTTAATATCTTTAAGTTAAATAACATCTTTAGTTTATTATGTTTGTTTTTCTCATTAAAATGTTTTAAGCTGCTTTGAATATAATTTCATACTTAATTAAGTGTTGATTACATTCCATCATTGTAAGGTGATAAAAAATCATCCATAATAAAGAATATACTAAAAATGATTATTGTTTAGATGTCTTTACAGTGTTGCATATAATTATTTATATAATTGTTTGTCATATAATTGTTTATATGAAAAATACATGCCAGCATTATGAAGTAATTGTATGCTTTAGTTTTCAGGGGCCTTTACAGGTTTTGGTATACAGTGTTAACAATAAAATTAAACAATGTCCTGACAGGAGAAAAAAAAAGTTAATGATATGTATGCAATTATCTGGAATATTAGTAAGCTGACTATTAAAAGACAAAAATTAATCCTGAAGACTGTATGTTTTATGTAAATATAACACATTTGTGACATTTTTGCATCTAAGGTATGTAAACTTGTTTTCTGTAGAATGTATATTTATATGTTGATTAAATGTGTGAGGTAGAAAGAGTGAGAATGGTCTGATACAAATTTTGTGAAAATGCTAATAGTATTGTTAAATGATGACATTGAAGATAATTTATGTATTACATTGGCTAGAACAATACAACTAAGCAATGTATTCTCGTGGTAGATTACTTGGAGATTGGGAGAAGGGGGATTCCAAACTCTTTTCTAGTATCAGATTACAATAATTTACTGAGGGAATAGTATCAATAATATTACTGAGGTATAGAATTACTCAGGGAATATTGCTATGGATGATCGTAAAGAATCAGTTCGTATGTTTTTATGCTACAGTATATAATACAGAATGTATAAACATAAAATTTTTACGTTTTTATTATATTTATTGTAATTTTTTATGGAAATTGAATTTTTAACAAAAGTATTTTTTTTTTTCATGAAGTTTTACATTTTCAAATGTAATTATACCTAATACTCTAAAAAATAACTTATTCATAGATATTTTTAGGAAATTTTTTATTATTATTTACATGTTCAGCCTTAAGGCACTACACGGAATGGATGCATGCCTTCGTGGAGGACTTTCTAAGGAAAACTGGCTCATATTAACACACTGAACATGGGGAAAACCATGAAAATGCCCATGCAGCCAGCCCATTTGTGGTATTCAAACTTCGGACTGAACTACCAGCGTTCACGGACTTTACTGCTCGGCCGCTGGTGGGCCCCAAAATAATTATTAATAATATAATTTTTAAAGAGAATTTTTTCCGTATTTTGTTATTCAAACTGATTAGGTTTTTTACAATATTTGATATGTTGGGAAAGAGCTTGTTAGGCATCATTTTAATGTCTATTTGAATATTTTTTTTATTAATTATAATAATAGTACAAATTTATGTAAAATTTTTAACTGAATTTATTATAAATGACATGTATTAAACATAAGAATTGCATTTTATTGTGCATTTAAAATTTTAGTGCGATAATTTTTAAAGATATCCTGCAGAATTTCTTTATTATCAGTAGGAATAATGCTAAGAAATTCTTAGGTGCTTTTGAAAGTTATTTTTACTATTGTAAATGAAAATCATTACAAGCATATACTTCAAGTGATATTTCAAACTTAATATTTAAATCTGTACTATATCATGATGGTTTATTCTGCAAAACTATGATATGGCCATATTTTTAAAACCATTGGCAGCACAACAAAGTGTTACATAAGACAGCGATCTCAAGCTAGAGGTCCCCGGCGCATTTTGTGTGGCCTATCCAAATTCATATCAATTATGTATTTCTTGTAAATATGGTGTTGCAAAAATTTCTAAGTTTGTAATTATTTATAGCCTGAGTCAAATTATCATTAAAGATGAGCATGAGTAATACACCAGAAAATTTATAAGGGGAGGTAATTAATTTACAATGTGATATAAATCTTATTCAGACATTTAAAGATAAAAATTTTATTAAATTTTTTTTGTGCTTGTCAAAGGGTAAATAAAGAATAATCGTGAATTATATAAATATAAATAAAGAATTATATGTGAACAGCTTTTTTTCACAATTGAAAATTAATAAGAACCCAAATGGCCAGTGAATACAGATCCTTAGACAGAAGATAATTTCTAGTTTCCCTTCAAA
>KK118699.1:198382-384817 GCA_000611955.2 Stegodyphus mimosarum | reverse complement strand
AAAAAGAAGTTTATAATTGTTTATATTCAAGTATACATATTTTTATTTATCTGCCATATTTATAAAGTGAAAGAGATTAGATTGTCACAAGTTTCGTCCCTTTTGGAAAGTTCATAATTTTTTATTTTTATTTAAATTAAAGTAAGTTAATGATTGATTAAACATGCTAGAATTATTTCAAATAAATGTAGGTCTGAAAAGTTTTAAAAAGTGCAGTCTATAAAAGTGTATTGCAGTTACCAAACTTTAGATTTCAGATTGAAAATGTTCATAAATTTAATTTTTTTCTCTTTGCGATATTAATATTGTTTGTTTAGGTTTTGATAAACATTTAGTAAGCAAAATTTAAGTCTTATTTAAAATATTTTTTACTTTGTTAATAAAAAAATTTTCTTTTTTTAAAAAAAATTATGGCCTATCAGCTGCTTTCAAGGTATGCATTCCTCTCATGTGCAATTTGAGTTTGTGAGCACTGATACGAACTGATTTCAGATATTTTATGGTGGGTAATAAATTGAAGCAGGTAGTTGATCAATATGATCATAAATTATGCTTCATAAAAGAATTCACTTATTCCCTTTGTGTATTTCAATTTTATATATTCACATCTTTAAAAAAAATCAAAGAATTGCAAAAAATTCGAAGAGTATAAATGATATGCAGTTAAATCCCACCTTAGGAACGTGGTTTATTATGAACTGTAGATCTAACGAACGAACATTTTGGTCCTGTTCAATCTATTATGAATTTAATGTTTTTTTATATTCCAATAGTGAACTTCTGAATGCATGAAAATTGGATATAACAATCTTTATGGACATCTTTACCTGAATTTTTTCCAAAATTTCTGCAAGTTTTAATCAAAAAACCACTAGTTCTTAAAATCATCCAATTTTAGGATGTTAGGATTCCATCCATGTTATGTTATGTTATGTTATGTTATGTTTACATTCTATGTTACTGTTTTTTTTTTTCTATTCTCCTCCAGTTCTCTCTGTTCTGTAAACAAAGGCTATGCGGTACAGAAGTAATATGCAGATCTTGGAGAACAGGGACATACAATAAGCATATCTCAGGATGCTATAGTGGTGTATATCACCATTGAATTAAAGAACTTGAATGGATTCACTGGTTCAAGTTCTTTCTTTGAGCTCTCAGATGGGACCTTGTTCAAGTCTGATGGAAATTTTGGAATTTTTGCTATTCAGAGAATTGGTGAATAGTTTCTTATGAGTTTAGGGCTATACTGGTGATTCCCCTTTTGAGGAATGGAAAATGTGGTACTTTATGGATTGGTTTCGTTTCAGTAAAAATGCTTTCAAAGTTCTGTTATTTGAATGCAGGGTTTTGCATTGTTTAGATCTTTTGCAAAGTAAGATTAGTTACAGATTATATAAAAGGATTTAGAATATTCTTTAGAAGCAGGATTGCTTTGCAGCAGTACATATCTGGGGGAAAATGAATGCATTCTCATTAGATATTGGGTCAGATTAGTGATGAATTTATCTTCATTGTTCATATTTCCCAGAAGAGTGAAAATTCATATATTCTTTTACCTGACTTTGTTCATCTTGTATTGGGAGAATTTTAAGTGTTAAAAATTCATCTATAATGAGTAGTAAGTTCATATTTCCCAGAAGGGTGAAAATTCATATATTCTTTTACCTGACTTTGTTCACCTTGTATTGGGAGAATTTTCAGTGTTAAAAATTCATCTATAATGAGTAGTAAATGTATAGCATTCTTTATTGAAGGTAAAATGAGTATTAAATGAAAAATACAAAATGGTTGTAGTTAAATCAATATCTGCCAGAAATATAGTTATCCAGATCTAAATTTGGTACCATATTGTAAGAATGGAGACTCTCTAATTTCTATGCATTGAAAAGAAATTGGATATCAAGAACAAGTCTAAACAAAGCCAAGCAAAAGGATGTTGACTTTCACCTGAAAAGATTCACCATTCAAAGAAGCTGCAATCTACTTTTATCTGAACAAATGCTAATTATAAATATGTGTTTTAGAGGGGAGATAGGTAATTGCAGGGAGGGTTTTACATTTAAACCATGACCTTTATGTTAAAGTAATTTGTTGTGTAAAGTTATTATTGTATGATGAAAGTAGAAAATGACAGAAATAGTTAGTAATTACAGATAATATTAATTGTAATTACCTCCAACCTCTTCACTCCAGATGATGTGCGAACAAAGTTCCTCCACGTGCCCATGACTTTGGAGTGTTGAACATTGCTATGTGCCCGAGTGCATTTTGGAATTAAACCTAACATTCAAAAATAATTTCTCTAAAAACCTGCTTTTTCATCTAAATATATGGATTCTTGCATATGTTATTTCTTGTTTCATAAACAGAATCAAGCATAAAAAAGAACTGTTATTGCTAAAATCAAGGATTTCTATTATGATTGTTGGAAAGAGAAATGGAACATTTCAGGGAAAAGGAAAATTATTTGTTGAACTTTGAAGTTTCTAAAAATATGAGAATGATATGTGATTTTGATTACAATAAAATAATTACTGAATATGGATGTTTCTTGGCATACCTGAAAAGATTTAATTTACAAAAAAAGTCTTAGTCTTAGTAGTAGTAAAATTGCTGAAGGCAGTGCACAGCATTTTGTTGAAGACTGTGTATTATTGTTACATGATAGGGAAGAACATAGTAACATAAAGGAATTCTACTGCCGCAACAAAAAGTTTAGATTTGCAATGGATTTGATAAACTGTATAAGTGGCAAAAGCGCAATACTGGGAATTTTTGTTTGACATTTTTTACTGTATTTCTGTTTTAATCTTTTAACTGTATTTTTGTTTGTGTGTGTTGAGCATACTGTGTTAACTATGAGGCCAATTACTATCGGCCAGGAGGGTTGCAGCACACTTATGCATTACATTACATTACATAAACAGAAAATCCTAGTACCTAAAATGAAAATTTCACAGTAAGTTAAATTTCAGTATTAGTAATAATGATTATATTCCCATATATAAATTATTTCTGTGCAATAATGAAGTAAAAAACTTTTAAGAATTAAAACAACAGTGCTTATTGTAGCTTATTGGCGTATTTAAAAAAATTAAGCAACTTTAACTGGATAAAACACTTATGAACACACTTAAGCTAAGCTTAAGGGCTTAAAACACTTAAGCAACTTTAACTGGAAAAAATTATGAACATGTCTTGTTAGTGTCATGCATTTTATTTTCATAGAATAAAGTAATAAATAATATTCATCACAACAATGCTAATAGTCTAGAGATTCAGTAAGTTTTCATAGCATTCTGACATAATTTATGCACATTTAAAATTTGAAATAAAAAGAAAATCTGAAACGTTTCAGATTTTAAATTACATCCAAAGGGGCTTTTTTTTTTCGTTTCGTGTGCTACCTTTTTTTTATTAAATATCATGTTATCATGTTCTTCGCACTTAAACCATAAAATTCAGTTGAAGAACAATATTGCAAAATAATTTTAAATTGAACATTTCTTTAGAATTTCCTATACACGCTGGAGAAAAAATGTTTTATCTGTACAGTGTTGCCATTGCTCGCTTTGAAATCCTTGAGTTTGTTAATCAAAAATTTGTTAAAAGTTTTACAAACTATGAAATTGATAATAAGACAAATTTCAAATTTGGGCTTCCAGATGCCCATATTCGCAGCAGGATTACGCCATTCAAAATTCGATGGCTCTAGGTACCGTCGTTTTGTCACAATGCGAGAAACTTACATACATTTATGCACATTCTTCATTATTTAATTTCTTTATATATAATACAGGGCTGCAATATTTGGTGGCAACAGTTTGAAAAGTGAACCAACATTTAATGTTTCCGATGCAAAATGAAAACAATAGTCATTCAGGGACAAAAGCCTCTTTGGACTAATAAAACGTTCCATTTCAGTCTATGAAATATGATGTGGTAGACCATCAGTTACACTTGACTGCTGTGTCATGTTTGATATGGTGGGCTCTCGATTTATACGATTTACATTTTACACAATTTTGGTTTTACACGGTTTAAAAATTATCGGATTCTAAAACCTTGGTAAAAATGTATATTTGGCTGCATATTTAAAAATACATATGTATGAAGTCATTTTTGAATCTCATTCCTTTGGTAATAGTGGGGCAACTACAAGGATGGGGATTCCCCGTGTTGTAACATAACATTATGATACAGCTCAGAGAAAACTGAGCTGTATCATAATGTTACGTTGGAGCAAAGAAGTTAATATGATTCTTTTTAGTTAGAATTGTTATTTTCTTTTTATGTGATAGCTGACTATCATTTTTCTCCCTTGTGATTCGTATATCAAGTTTTACACTATTTTGTTACATAATGGAATTTTTTTCATATCAAATGACATATAGCAAACCAAACTTTCAGTCCCTTAAAATTCATTACAGTGAGGTTCAACTGTTTTGAAAAGAGCATGGTGTATTATTCCTGTACCCCCTTTTTTCTTCTTTTTAGCTAAAATCTGTGGAGGAAATGATATCCAGATTGGCTTGTTCAGGTTTGAATGATTATTGTCTAGTACACATAGGATTTGGATAAATAAAAGCATAACAAAATCAATTTGCTGAGTAAAATATTGAAATTTATAGAAATTTGTGTAGGGATCAGGGTTGTAGACACAAATGTATAATTTAAATGTGTGAAAAAGGTGGCTAGGAGTTTCATCTTTAATATTAATCTTAAGTTATATATTTTTTTGAATGGTTATTTCTTTTAATGATAATTCCATATATGTACTTTCAATTACAGAGCTCCTTAGAATAAAAAATAGAATTTATGAGGATGATTTCGCTGCTGTTGGATTTTGTGAAAAGTACTAAAAAACAAAATCTAACTTTTTATAGAATACCTTTTGAGTATAAATTGCAGTTATTGTAATATTCCATGTGTTTATGTTTAAAAATTGTTAGCATAATAATAAGTGTATATGTTCACTCTTATTCCTAAAATGTGTTACTGTTTTACAACTCTTTATCATATGATAGTAATAATAATTTAGTTTTAAAAAATCAGATTTTTAGACTGTATATTAATTCGTTTCCTAATTTATTGTTTGTGACCATGTTTGACTTTTCAGTAAAAGTCAAACATGCAATGTCAAAACATGTCAGGATCAGTAAAAGTTTTAATTACATGATATAAGCATTGTGCTACAGTTTAACCAAAATGTATATTTTGTTTTAAAAATATAATTTAACTGTCAATTTTTGACTACGACATTTTAAATAATTTAGTAAATAAGCCTAATTGAAATTCATAAAAATAAAAATCACATAAAGCCTAACTGCATTGACTTCCTTGTCATTTATTAAAATAAGGCTGTAATTTCCTCCTAAATTGTGTCCACAAGTTCATCACTGTTCCAAAGTTTACATTTTAAGTCGTCTTCACAAGAAGAAATTGCTAATTGTGAGATTTGGTGAATATGCCCATCATATGCCATCACATGATGATATAAAGTACAATGGAAGGAGATCCCTTCTGGATGTCAATTAGCATCACTGCACATTACTATGATAGATCTGTTTTGATGATGAAAACTAGCAACACTTGTTCCTTCTATTTTTGCAATAAAAATGTGTATTATGCCTCTGTTATTTCTATTTCATACTGGGTGAATTTTTCTACTGGAAATGATATTTTGTAAATTTTTGTATTCCACCCTGTATCCCTGTCCATATGTAAAGCTTACCTTCTTCAGTTTTGGTCCACCTTGCTAACACCTCGTTGCAAAATTTTTTTCTAATTTTACTTACCCATGGCTCATGTTATTATTAAATATCTGTGTCAAGTGTATTTTCAGACATGAATATACACTGTAGTTAATATATAAGTGGGTCTAATTTTAAAGCAAAATAATAAAAATGAATTATGATATATATAACAATTCTATTTATTTGAAGTGAAATATTTAATTATTTTTATGCTTATTCATTATCTTGGTTTTAAGAATTAAAGTATAGAAATTTTTAATTAAGAAACTGTATCTGAAGTTTCATATAGTGCATGTTTGAAGTACTACAAAATATAATAGATGAATTTGCCAAATTAAATTTTAAGTAATATTAATTTATTATATCTTAAAATGAAAATAATAGTTGAACAGTTATGAAACCACTTTTATAAGTATATATTTTATTATACCAAAACCATTATTTCCATTGAAATATCTCAAATACATGACTAGCAGGACTCATATAGGATCAGCATAAAGTTGATTCCATTAAACATTTAAATACATTGACATAACACATGTGAAATTATGGGACTTTTGTTTGGTGCAAGCCATAGTGTTCATAATTTTATGATTTGTTTGAGCAGTTTATATCAGTAAATTGCACCACAAATGATCAGAAACTGTGTACGTCTTCCAGATCTATAGTAGCTACATACAACTATAATTGCAATTGTATCTCTGGAATAGTTTTATAACATTAGCTGAATCAATGCTGTAATTACTCCATTCTGTATAATAATATGTAAAGTTACTGATTTCAAAACCTTGTAATATATGACACTGAATTTCTCTCTTTCCTTGAAATGGTCAATAGATCTTCAAGTCATTTTTACGTCTGATCAATTGCATGTCATGCAATAATAAAGGTTAAAACATATTATTTCTTAAGCATTGTTCTTTGTATAACTTGCAGGTTGCACTTATCTGTCTTTAACTTAAAATTCTTCATCTGTTGATTCTGCAAGCAATCGGGCGTGATCTGATGGTCTCAGCTTTTTAGCAGATTCCTAAAATGGGGTAATGCAGTTATAAATAACATATAATTATAAAATGGTCAAAAAGTGTAAACTGTAAGCATTTGCAGTTATTGCTGAAATAAGTTAATATTTTATTCAAGGCAATGAAGAATTTCACATTTTATTAAGAAAGTCTTTACCTAATTGCAAAATACATGAAGGCCATATGACTAAAAGATGAGATGTTTTAAAGAGAAATTGGCTTATATTTACATTGTGCATGGGGAAAACTATTAAAATACCTGTAGAAGAGAATCTGTTTTTGTTTTGGAGTGATATGTGCTTCGGGGGTCTGGATAACATAGCATTTAAATGTGTTAAAAAAAATGGTATTTTTCATTATTTGCATGGCTACTGGAAATCATAAAAAGTATTGATGAGACAATGTACAATGTCACCAAAAAATACTTTTGTGGCAATTCTGGTATGCATGTAATGTAACTCCGTGGAGATAGAAGTAATGTCAGTAACACTTGCTGTTGGACTGGTTATAGCCTCATCGCTGACAAGTTTTCTTGCCCAGCTTGTCTGTAGAATTACATGTAACTGTCTATATTTTTCACTGCTCTAAGCATACTGATAAAAACACCGCTTTGTTGTTAAACTAAACATTTTTTGTCACACTATCAAAATGCCTTTTAAACTCATCATTACATTTTAGAAGCATTAGCATTTTGCAATAAGTGTAAAATAAGGCTATTAATAAAAGCCTTTAAATAGCAATGATAAGCATGGGGATGTAATTTCAAGGCAATTAGTTCTTTGTGCTACTAAATGTGGGTGGATAATTTGAATGATATTACCAAAATCAAAAATGTATGTAGATATAATATTAATAAAATTGATGGTAAATATGTTTTTTGGAGTGGGGAGAATCCTCAAACTGGTAAAAAAACAGAAACAAAAATTGAAGAAAATAATGATTTGCTTCTGGATAAAATAAATACATTTCCAGAATTATTTTCTGCATTAATGAAAAAATATTGTTCTATGAAATGTGAATTGTACTGATGTATAACGAAAATATGAATTCAGAAATTCAAATATATTTGACTAATAAGTGTAAATTATTCTTCTTTATACGGAACTAATTTATTAAATATATATTTCATATTTCTTTGGAATGTAATGTTTGCAATACCAGTATATACAAGTCTTAAGAGAGATCAAGAATATTTTTATCACGTAGTTTTGTTATTAATGTTCCTTTTTCAGTATTATAAAAAAAAAAAACTTGAACATATTTGACTAATAAGTGTAAATTATTCTTCTTTATACGGAACTAATTTATTAAATATATATTTCATATTTCTTTGGAATGTAATGTTTGCAATACCAGTATATACCGATATATACAAAGTACATTTTCCAATAAAGTGTTCTAATACATTGGTAATGTGCTTTGGTACCCATTTTTATTCACTGTATACCATACTCACTTCTCAAGCAGCTTGTTTTCTGCGACATTCTTATGAGTAAAAGTGTTGCTTTCTGTTTCATAAGTAACTAGTCACAATAAAATAGTGCAGTATTTGTCTATGATACTGAACGTGTTTAGAAGGCATGAGATGAAAGAAAGGGCTAGTTTCATCAACCCTGAAAACATTTTTATCTGTCGATAAATTCATGACTCTTCTACAAATTCGACTGAGACATCCTTTGAATTCTTCATATATGATGTGATATGAAGTTCAGTGGCGTAATTTAAATTTATACAGCCGTTCAGTGAAAAAAACACTTGCCCTTCGTGATGTTATTTCTTATTTTTCGCTGGAATATTTGATGCCTTGTACTGAATGAAAAGCGTCTTCAAAATATAATTTGAAACTTCAGATATTTCTCCTGGACACCCAATTTCTTTGAAGTGGTTTTCTGCAAACTGATGTCCTTTCTTCTTTTCTTTTTTTTTATTTTTTTTTTTTTTTTTTTTTTTTAGAAACATTTGTTTTCAGTGTTGACGCAAGAATATTCAGTTTTTTCGACAGTTATATTTCCATAAATTTTGTATTCTTATCAAGTTTTTTTTTTAAACTTTAGTTGTATCTTTCATGAAGACTGCTTTTCATTTTTTTGACATTGCAACTGTAGATCTTTTGTGTCCCATCTGATAATTCAATATTAATATCAGGTGTAAATACTGTAAATCATATAATTTTTCAAATCAATAAGTGACATGTTGAAAACTATATATTTTTCTAATTATCTGTAATGATGTAGGGGGAAAAGTGCTATTTGAAACTCTTGTAAGAAAGTTTATATAAAATTTATATTTTTACTAAGAGATTAGATATGATGAAGCTGTCAAACTTTTAAACCTAATTTTTGCTGTTAAATAGTTACTTACTTAGTTTTACTACGCACTACAATATAGGTATATTTTGCGTAAGATTTTCTCTTTTATGAAAAAAGTTGAATATTCAATCCAAATACAGTCAAGTTATAAGCCAAAATTGAAGGAAAACACCCCTGAAATGCTATGGCAGTTACGTAGTGAAAAGAGTATCAAAAAATTGGAAACGTTGCAGAGTTTACATTGATGCAGCTTCCTGTGTTAGTTTTCAAACGCAACCTTGGCTGGCATTCTACCAAAACATAGAATCGTCCAAACGGGGCGTTAATTACGGTGTTGCGAGGGCAGGGGTCACGTGAAAGTGCTCTCTTCGCCGGAAAAAGGGAATTTGTACGACAGGAGGGAGGAAAATTCCCCATGTCATCGGGTTATTCGATCGTCAATTGCCTTTCGCACGTTTGGTTCATATTTGCAAAAAATAATGCTAAGATTCTCATTGGTTTGCCACCCAGAAAGCAAGAATGTTGAAATTTTTTTCATAATTTATGAATCTTTTTGTATATTTCATTGCTTAATTTTAAAGGTAAGGTCACTAAAAATCATGAGACTATATTCTTTAGAGGAAGTACTCTTTTTGTAATAAAAAAGAGAATTCGGTCAGTGGATTTCCACTCCATCTGCGCGGGATTTACCTAGATCGTATTTGATTTTAACCTGATAATTGCAATCCAAAGAGTCTGGCCTTCTTCTTTGGAACTGTTCTTATTACTGCATTGGTTTCTGTTTGCTCGAAGGGACAGTCATCCTCTGCGTGTTGGCTGAATGTTTTCCGGAACCATCTTCAACCTGATCATTATCTAGAAAACTGCTTTCAGTATCTTGTATAGAGTATCCGCCAAGGTTGACGTGCTTCCCTCTGAGCTGCATAGGGGCCCAGGATAAATTTCATGCTGTGGTGGTCTATAATACACTCTTAGACAAAAAAAAAAAAAAAAAAAAAAAAATGTTTCGGCTTTGATACGGGGGGGGGGGGGGGTGGGTTTGTGTAAAAAAAAACACTAAAAAAAAAAAAAAAAAAAAAAAAAAAAAAAACGACGCACCGAGAAGATACAAAGCAAATTGGATACAAATAGATATGCATACGGATTTCGACGGAAAATGCAAAATTTTACATTTTGGCTGCCATTGAATGAACGGTTGTCGCTACAGCGCATCTGATCTGCGCAACTGGCAGGATATTTAAGAGGAGAAATTACGATTCCAGGTCATAAATTCTTCACGAATTTCATTCCATGTACTCTGGTAGACAGTAACTATGTCTCGCATACAGGTGCGCGAACGATATGCGCAGATGTCAGAATTTGAGAGAGGTCGTGTAGTTGGCACAAAGAAGTCGGTTGGTCTTATCGGCGAATAGCTCGACATTTGAGCAGAACCGATGCCACTAAACGATGTTGGCAGGAATGGCTGAACTATGGCCACCCACAGCGTCAAGAAGGAAGCGGTGGGCCTAGAGAAACGACAGAACGTGAAGACCGAGCAATCGTCACAGCGGCACTTACAGCCCCAGATGCATCATTATCATCGATTGTACATGCAACTAGTGCTTCAGTGACCGCAAGGACCATTCAGACGGCTCACAGAAAGGGGGCTGAGGTCACGGCGCTCCTTTCGCCGACTACCATTGACCTCTGTACGACGTCAAGCGCGTCTGCAGTGGTGTCGGGCTCATTCGCACTGGAATGTCACTGACTGGAGTAGAATAGTCTTCAGTGATGATTCAAGCTTTGAACTGAGGCCCAATGACCAGCGAAGGCGAGTCTGGAGACGCCCCGGACAGCGGTGTGATACCAACCTGACTGTCTTCCGGCAGACAGGCCGACAACCAGGAATGAAAGTCTGGGGTGCAATTTCATTTCATAGTAGGACCCCTTTGGTTGTCATCCGTCGCAACCTTACAGCGCAGCGGTACGTCGACGAAGTTCTAAGGCCCGTTGTGTTGCTCTTCATGTGACGCCACCATGGGCTTACATTTCAGCAAGATGATGCCCACTCCCACACTGCACGTTTCTACTGCTTGCCTTAGCGCTTGCTGAACATTACCTTGGCCAGCGAGGTTGCCAGATCTCTCTCCTATTGAGCACGTTTGGAGCATTATGGGCAGGTCCCTCCAACCAGTTCGGGATGTTGTCGATCTAACGTGCCAGTTGGACAGAATTTGGCACGGTTTCCCTCAGGAAGACATCCGCAACCTCTATCAATCGATGCCAAGCCGAATAACCGGAGGTAGACAAACGCGTTACTGACTTTTTCACTTTGTGAAGCTCTATCACTTCAATAAATCATCCAATTTTTCTCAAACTGTAATCATTTGTTTTTCTGTACATGTACATCACTTCTACCGATTTTCGTCCCATTCGAATAACTCCTTCTTGGTGCGTTGTTTTTTTTTTTTTGCCTAAGAGTGTAGATACGATTTTGTGCAGAATCCCATATGGCTGTCTGTTATTGTTGCAAAATCGCTTCTAGTTCTAAAGATTTGAGTTTAATATAGCCTCATATTCTGCTTGAGCTTTGTTGTAGATGATAAAGGCTTGCTGAACTTCGTGGTCATGCTCTGCCTTCGTTCTTCTGAGCAAGGCCCTAATCCTGCTTCACTGCGCGTTTAGATCCTTATTGCACCAATTAGCAGCATAGAGCATCCTAACGGTCTTCGTTTGAGCACATTCTTGCAGGTTCTTAATTATTGAGTTAGGGAGCATGTCGACATCTGTGGGCTGCTGGCATTCGTCCAGCTGCTGTTATATGTAGTTTTAGTAGCTGACTTTCCCTTTCTCTGATGATCTTTAACCTTCTTTTGGTTAGTTGATACCTTCGATTTGCCACTTTGCTGCTGTCTTATGGTAAAAGTGGAATATTTTATGATTTGAGCTGGAGCGAGAGTACTATACTGTTCAATCGTGGAGCTGTTGGCCTAAGGCTGCAGTTGCTAGAGTAAAGTCTGGCCAGACTTTCCCATTGATAGTTTCGAATGTTGGGGAGCTGTTCGGATTATTTGCTAGTGCCAGGTCGTTTGCTGGAGATAAAAATCCTCCACCTCGTGGCCCTGTGCGCCTGTGCTGGAATATCCCCACGAAACGGAGTGCACGTTATAATCACCAGCTAGGAAATGCTGTATACAAGGTAAGTTCGACAAAATCTGCTGCATTTCTAGCGAGTTTTGCATGTTGGCTGTTGGTGCGAAGTGAACGTTTGTATTGATGAGATTCAGGCCCCTTGTTTCTATTGTTATGGCTTATCACATATCTTGTGTAAAAGATGGTGCTGGGGACCTATTTGTGTCTGGGCCTCTCGCACGCTGACAATTAATCTGGATGAACCTGATTCCTGGGCAGTCAACTTCTTGCACGTTAAGGTCTTCAAATTCTTTGTTTCCTTGACTGTTGGGTCTTAAGATTGTCTTAGGGACTATAATTTAGTCTGTGCTGTGTCTAAATGCTGAAGACTCTCCGCCGCTATTCGTGGCAACTCGGGTGGTAGGCTGAGTGTTGAATGTCGTGGTGGGCACTGTAGCGGTTTGCTTCGTTGCAGTTGATGCAGTCTTGGTTCCCAAAGCAGAATGTGCGATGTTACTGCTTCCTCTGACACACTCAGCTTGCATGTGCCCCAACTGTTGACACCTGATGCATCGTTTAATGCCGGTGTACTCCTTAACGTAGTGTTCCTTCGATCCCACGAAGGTTTTCCTGATGCTAAGTATTGCAGGAAACTGGTGGGATCCCACTCAAGGACCCATTTAACTGCTTTACCTCTGTGCATCTTGAGCTTGAAGAGTGAATTGATAGCTCGTTCTGTCACTCTTGCTGCTGCACAAAGTTCCGCAATGATATCTCCTGGCATTGTTGTGTCCACAAAATTATAGGCAATGCATCGTGGCTTTCTTCTGCTTCGGCGTTTGTGCTCCCCTTTGATGTTTGCTTCCTGAAGGTGGATCTCATTTTTTTACATCTTCTCGTGACTTACGATGGACTTAAAAATCCTCCTTTATTGATTTTGAAAATCTTCTCAATCGTTATCTTGAGTCGGAGAGTTGGAGCTTTTGTTCTCAATTGCTCACGCATTTCATTTGCCGTGGTCTTATCTGCCCTGTTAATGACCAGACTCGGTTTCTTCCTTTCTCTGAGTATGTCTGAAACCGTAATTTGTTTCTGAAACAGCAGTGGAAATGTTCTTTGAGTTGTGGCTGGGATTAGAGTGTCTGTGTTCACGGCTAACTCTGCTGTTGGAATGACTGCAGTGTTCACTGGTTCACAGAACCGGGGGCGAAGTGTAGCTTGGGGCTCTAAGGGCCAAGGCCTCGGTTCTGCGGGGGGAAGGACCTGTAGTGCAATTAAGTTTGCGGAGCAGGGAATGCCTATATGGTTGTGCAGGGCTGCTATCGTCACAAAGAGTTGCTCCCTGAGGCCTGGACGGAGTAAGTACCTATTACCCCGTTTGCTGAAAGTGATGGTCTTAGCTTCTTAGGAGAGCACTGATTTTGTCCTCGTAAGAGATATTGCTGTATATCAAACGTAGAGGGTCAAACTCACTTCGCTACTCTGACGTGTCCGCGTCAGTCATATTAGGTCTGTGAACAATGCTATACTGGGCCCAAGTATATTGCAGTACAATCATTATCTAAAAGATATACTTACAGCTAGTAACTCACTTTGCTCTTTGAATGCTTTAACAATTTGTAACAAAAGTTTTCATGCATGCACGATCTATGATTCTGTACAATGCGTTAAGAGGGCTCAATACAATACCTTCAGAACAATAAAAATAATATACAGATGGTTAAACGTATAGGAAACTTATTACTTAATGCTGGTACTGTTGCTCTAGACATGGACAGTACCACAAAAAAATCGGAAATATATAATTATGTAGGATAACACGTTGCATTTATGGAATTACTGAAGGATTGTCCTCTTGTTGTAAAAATAATTTAGAAGTTATTTGTACGTCCTGAAGACGCAGAAAATAAAATATTTGCTGGATTGTGCTAGTGCTAATGGTCGATCACCAAATTTAAATACAGCAATATTTACGGTTCAACACAAAAATATTAAACAAGCGATGAAATAATCAATATAGAGGGTATTGAGGTAATTGAAAGAAAAGATTGATTAGATTGAAAGAAGGGGATAATTAGACGCGAATTCAATTGTAGAAAAGCGCTGAGGATCTGAGATAAGAAAAGAGATGGATTCAGTGAAACAGATGCTTAAGTGTAGAAAGGAGGGGAGGCGAGAATTGTTTGTTATAACTGAAAATAGCACTTATAGGAATAAAGACTACTCTAACTATGCAAAACAAACATGAATTAATAATTAAACACTTATAAAGTGAAAAATACCCTTGATTTGTAAACAATTAATAAATAAACATTTATGTAGCGAAGTGAACACTTAATAAGTAAACAATAAGTAAATAATTATTAACTAAACACTTAAGTAGATATTTATCAGAATCATTTGTAAGAAGCTCGCGAATATTAAATTTTGTAGCTGCTATGAAAATAGAGCTAGCTGGCTTTAAATACAAAATGACGCTACATAATTGATATTAAAAGCAAAGCTAGAGAGAGAATCAGAGAAATTCAATTAACATTGAGAAACTAAAATTTGGAGACTTAATTTTTTAAAAACTCCGGCGATTTTTATGAAGCTGTGCACTTTGTTATAATTTGAGGCGTGGGATCGAAATAGGGGGAAAAAAACTAGTATGTCATTTCTAAAATGATGATCCTGAAATGAAAAAGTAACCTTCAAAAAAGTTCGATTTTGTGACAAAATTCCTATGTTAGAACAATGCTGTATATAAATCTAATATATATCCTACGTCACGCTTTCGAGTCATGAAAAGGGCAAGTTGAGTAGTTTCATCAATTGGCCAGTAGAACAGGAAACACAAAACCGTCCCATTTTCCTCTTGACTTGAAAGATTTTTTTTTTAATTTTTTTGATGCATCAGTTCTTTCTGAACATCCGGTAGCGGAATAATTAACCATGTTTTCACTTTAAACGGGAAAAAGATCGAAAATATTGCTCAAACATCGACGCGCATTGTGATGCGGGCCGATTAAAGAAAGGTAGCGTGGGACTAAAAAGTGATTCGTTTCTTGGGAGTCCGGTGCCCACACTATATAATTCTTACCTTCATTTAACATTCCCCCTCATAGCTTTTAATTTTTCTGCATATTTTTATCAATGTGTCTGCAGATTTTGGTCAGTCCTATGGGAATTTCAACGTTTTTAGCTATAGCAGTGGACTACATGCTGCAGTTTTCATCGTGTTCGGCGAAACCTCGGACTTTGATTTCTGCCCGTGTAAAGAAAGCGTAATGTTGCCTGCTTAAAGGGAGTGTAACTCCTTTTTTCCTTCTCATTTTAGATCTTCAGTATGTGAATCCAACTAAGGAACTGCCGATTTCGCCACGCAAGCGGCTGCACTTTTGAAATTCAAATGTGGTTTTTTTTATTAGTATTTCTTTTTTAGCTGAGTACATTTGTTTTTGTCGTAAGGAATCGTAATGGAACTGCGGAGGTTACTCTCTATTATTTTCATTACGCTGAAGTTTTATCTGTTTGTGGGCTATCATGATGATGAGCGGAGGAAACTTCAGTCTAAATATGATGCTGAGTTTGTTGTGTTGATACAATGGTGAGTTTGTTGTGCAACCCTCTCTCTCGCTCTTTTTTAAAGCAAAAGCATGTCATAGGCAGAAAAAAGTGCAAAAGAAGGAAAAATTACAGGAATTTTCGAAAAAGTTAAGTAGTTAGTTTTTTTTAATGATTTAAAAAAAATAGACACCACCGGATGCATTGTTCTCTCCAAAGTCGACAATGAGTTCGCGACTTCTCGATGGACTTGTGAACAATCAGAAATCATAATAACAAGAAAAAGATTTTGTTAATTCGAGTTCAGTGTCTCAGGGTTTCTAAAAAATCCTTGGATAGCCATGGGCGATAAGACCGGTACGCAGGCACGGCATCAGAAACAGTGCATAATTTAGGAGACTCAAAGATTGCATCGGGCAGCGAAAATTCTAACGTTACTAAATGACGAGGCACTGGAATCCATTCCTCATAAACAATGTGGATATCAGAGATTGTGCTATTTAATGAAGATTTAAAGGCAGGTGCCAGCGGCTTTATAAGTATCTGAACCCAATGCAAATCAAGATGTAAATGTATCTGAGCACACAGTTCATCAGATTCTATTGCATATGGGACTTCGTAGAGTCATCGACATTACGACTACAGTAGGCAATGAATACAGGGACTGGATCTAACGATACTGAAAAATTGTATGACAATGTTGGATGATGCCTAATTGGATGAATCATAGTTTCTTTTGCATCCTTTTGATGGCAGTGTATCCGGATACGCTGTCTTTCAGACGAACAGCTGACAGGCCAGTAACGGAGATATGCTTAGAGACGTTCTCGTGTGCGTCCCTAGGACCGACAGTCATTGTGAAATACACCATGAGAAATGCAGATTATGTGCACGTCATTGTTGACCAGTTATTATTAAGTGAACACCATTGCCTTGCACGGTTTCTGTCTTCCTCGTTGGAAATGGACTCTTCCAGTAAGACAACACTGCTTGTTTTTCATAAGAAAAGTTCTCTTTTAGAAAGCTATTATTTCTGGCAGAGAGTTAATGTAAAAATGTGTTCCATTTATTCACCTAAAGTTATATGAAAGAGCCAATTTATTCTTGTGCGACTTGTCAGAAAAATACTTTATTACACTTTTACTTCAAATTTATGCCGTAATAAGATTTTACAGCTGGAAATTAGGAAAAATAATGCATAATAGCTTTGAATTTATGCTGCACCCTAATTACTTCTTAAAATTTGAATAAAAATACAGCTTAAATTCGAAGTAAGGCGATGTTATATTGGTAATAATGTGCAGACCAGAATCATACTTACATTATTGCTCTCAACAAGGTAAGGGCATTATTATTCTCATTTTCTGCAAAAATACTTGGATTTCTTTGACCGTGCTGTTTTCTCCTACCAAAATACTTCTACACTGCAGAGGTCTTCAGGTAATTCAAAATCACGCGATGGCCAGTCTGCTCAGATACCAAGGCATTCTATCTACTCTTCCAAGAACGTCAAGATCGTTAGAGCAAAATGTATGTATTATTTCAAAAGTGATTAATTAGTAATTTGTTAAACTCCAAACAGAACTTACAAGCATATTTTGCGAATTTTTGGAATATAAGGACTTGAACACATATGTTCAGCAGTTGTGAAAGTTTATCTCACAAACTCCGCTAGTCCTCAGTTCGACTTTCTTCGGTTGCTTTACACTTGTCAGTGCGATATTCAAGTGCCTGCTAACGTACATGGAAGCATTAGCTTCATCAAAGCTTTCACTGCTTCAATGTGACTTTTCGGCTGAGTCGTTCTGATTCTCAGGGAGAAGACGTTTATAAAAGAAGTCTTTTATATACCTCCACGAAACAAGTCGTACGGAATCAGCAAGGAAGATTTACGGGGCCCTTTTAAAATATTAATCATTAGTAGCTACGCAGCTAATCCAAAGGTGCAACAAAATGTGCTTAAGTAAACTGAAATATGATGGTGTTAGTGAGAGGGCTTTCCCCTCTTGATAGGTTTATTCTTATATAAAATGCTGGGACATATCATGCTTTTCCCTCTCCAATATCTTCCCTATACTAACTTACTTGTGACAGAACAGTGAGGCTAATGGAAACGGTTTAAGGTAAAACGTTATGCTCTCTTCTATCTGGTTCTTCCTATTTCTGCTTCACTTTCACAGAACTTGTTGTGGCCTTTCAGTTATTTTTGATTAGAGCTGTTATTTGCTCCTGTCAGCAATTTCTGGTAGTAGTATGTTTAACTAATACTCACACATTCGTAAGATGTTTTTATACAATCCAGCAAACAATCAAAAATAAAGAAATGCTACATGTCCAACTGTAACAATAATTGTATATTAGTTCTCGAAAATCGAATTATGATACTGTATAAGGTATTTCTTCCGCCTTCTTAGCATGCCTTCATGGTGTAGTGGGCAGCACACTCGGCACGTATTCCAGAGGTGCGTGGTTCGAGTCCCGACGAGGGCATTGCTCATTTTCCTCTTTCCTGCTTTCAAAAATACCTAATGTCTCTACAGTGGCGCCCGAACTAAAAAAGGTGGTGAAATATGATTCTCCACCACCAGGATTTGGCGAATGGGTCCCCTAATTCCCGGTCGCCCTTTGAAAGGGGGAGTATATAATCTATTTCTCCCGCCTTCTTACCATGCATTCGTGGTATAGTGGTCAGCACACTCGGCTCGTATTCGAGATGTGTGTGGTTTGAGTACCGGCGAGGGCATTGCTCATTTTTCATCTCTCTTGCTTTCAAAGAATACCCAAATGTCTCTACAACCTTAGTGTTCAATTTAATTTTGACTGTATGTAGACTTTTTTCTGTGTGTGGGGAGGGGTACTAATTCTTCTATGAAAAAACATTTGTTTCGCTTTGGCAGCTGAGGATGATGGTTCGGTAAAACCATTGAGACTAGTCCTTTAAAAATTTGCAAATATAACACTGACTTTTGTGGTTTGAATTCTAAATTCACATTTATTTCATTGACATTTTTTTCTAAAGTGTGGGATTAAAAATTTTAATTTTGTATAGTTTTGCTGAAAGGTATGAAATGACCAAAGCTGTCATAACCAGCTTTTTTTTATTTGATTCCTTTTTCATAAGCCAGAACAATGGATCTAAGATCAAGCATTCAATACATACTTTTGGCGTAGTAATTTTTATATATAATTAGTGTTTTAAGCGGAAATCCGAACTTTTTGCTTTAATGTACAAAACTTTATATGATCAAGAATGGTATTTGTTATTATTAGATAAATAATAAGGATAAAAATTACTCTTAATTGGTCTGAAATTTTCTGTGCGTTATAATTGTGTTTCGTCTGATGAAGCCAATCAGAACTTGTGATTTCGAAAGCTAATTGTGCATATACAAAACTAATTGCGCAGGTCAGCTAAATGCATGCATTTATGATTAATTAATTAATTACATTAAGGCAATTTTTAAGAAAAAGGGAAAATAAAAAGATCAATTTAATAAAGGAAAGAGGATTTTGTGCATTCGCTAAAAGCATGGATTAGAATTTAAAACTAGCAGTCTCCCTTCTATTCTACTCTTTCTTTCGGTTTTTTGTTCTGCAGATGGTGCTGTGTATCTAAGATTTTTCGATTATTGAACCATTGTACATGGGCAGAATGCTTCCTCCTAAAGATGACACAGAGCGCATCAGTATCATAAGAAATGTTTATCCCTAAAATGTTAATAATATTACGTTAAACTTTGTCACTGAAATTAATAGAAATTAATTATATATATATATATATAATTAATATATTATATTATATATTAATTATATATACACACATCATATGCATATATTAAGCTTATATATGAGCTTAATATATACATATATGTGTATGTGTGTGTGGTTTGAACATTTTGAAAATTGTAAAGAAGTTTTAGTATTTTTTTTAACTTTACTAGGAATTCATTCAAAATTCGAATATTTTGCATCTTTATATAAGTAATAACACCTGCAAAGAATCAAGTATAGATAGTAATACTTGCTAAGTATGAGTGTATACTTTGTAAGGTTATTATTTTAAATTAACCAGTTATTATAATTTGGATTTTTATTTTAACTTGTTCTATATATCTCACCATGCAAATGAGTAGTTACGCATTTAAGCCTAGGTTTTTGCATCTTGAGAGAGAGAGAGAGTGTTTGTGGTGTGCACGTTATATGCTTAAATTCTGTCAGCTTTAGCTTGTTGTAACTATCTCGGCTTTCTCTCGCCGCCGAAACTTTAATCTGACTCGTTGGTAAATTAGTAAGCCATCTTCTAGCTTAGTATTTAATTGTGCAATATTAGACTACTAATCAATATTTAAATTTATTTGACTGTTCTCATTTATTTGCATCATCAGAAGCTGTGGTTATTGTAACACAATGTCGTGCTCTTATGTTCAGAGTTCTGTTTAAATAAAGGGTTGTTTTATAACCTTCTTAAGACTTTATGGTTCTGTTTCAGACATAGTCATAATTCGCTTCGCGTTTATTAGGGTTCTAGGACTAAACGTTCCAGTACTAGACCAAGTATTAGCTTAAAATTTTCCTTCGATAAGTGATTTCTTAGATTTAATTCAGAATTTTAGTACATGACTGAGAGCATTCTGTCAATACTGATAATTTGAATATGGTAGCTCAGCTAACATGCTAAAACACAAATGTAAAGCAAAATATTTCTTTAAGTATGACAACAGAAATATCTTTATAACAATGAGAAATGCTGCTTTTTATAAAGTATTGGCTCAGTACATTATTTAAAAAATGTCATTAAAGAACTCATCTACGTCTTGATAAAATATGGAACGGAAACGTTTAACTTACTGGCAATGCTTTTCTTCTGAGTCTACGACGACGACATCTTCGTCTGATACATCTACATGTGGCTATAAATACTATTATCGTTGATGCAAAGACAACACCAGCAGCAATCGGCATAACAATGCTAAGGGTGTATGCGTCTCCCTTCAACAAAAATAAATGTTACAATATAATTATTTAGTTACAGAACTTTATCATAACCACAACAACAACAACAATAATAATAATAATAATAAATAACATGAAAAAGCATTACTCCGATAAGATTGATACGAAACTTGTTGGTTACAAACCTCATTATTTTTAAATATTTAGCTATGTAGTAAACCTTTTAGTTATGTAGCAGGTCAAATAATAAAATACGATAAATGAAGCAAAACAGCAAAAGAATCATCTATGAAAGAAGCTATTGTTCAGTAATCTTCGAGATCACAAATTGACCAGAAATATATCGAACAATAATTTACAAGCAGTAGATAAGCAAATTAATTTCAAATCACTAGCATTTGATATCATACTTGAATCTGTCATGAATATCTCTTTAAACATATCATAGCTTTTTATTTTTATTTTCTTTCGTAGACAGTTATAAATAATAATGTGTAAGGATTTAGATATCGTTGCTATTTTTTAGACAAATGCAGTTAAATTATATGCATCTAATATTTCTCATGTATAATGTTGCAAGTTTTAATAAACTGATTTCATTTATTGTTTTTGTGATGAGTTTGTATATAGAATCAGAGCTTAAACTGCGCCGGAGCCCTAAATAAGAAAGCTCCGGCTCTTCTTTTCTGAAACTCAACAACAAATTCAGCAAAAATTCGATCTCGTTTAATTTTTAATAATAAAATTATGTTAAAAATTGATTGTAACTTCTGAATGCATGCCTCTCTTTCCTTGGGAAACAAACCCTAAACACAGTTCGAGAATTTTATGAAAAGAAAAGCCTCCACCCACATGTCAAAAGCTTATACTTCAGAAAGAAGAATAGATTTATGATAGGGGGTAAATTTTTCGTTTCAACTCTAGTATCTATCCGCGGAAAAGTGCAGCTGCAGACTTTCGGAAAGATGTAACAAAAACGGGAGGGGGGAATGAAAATTGTCATTGTTGTTTTTTATTAACTAAACTTCAGATTCGTGAAAAATTTGTTCCCATGTCATATTCTGCTTGACCGCTAGAATTATGTTGACAGAAGATCGTTGTTAGATGAAATGTTGGACTCTTCTGTGTTTGTTTTCATATTAATGCATCATACATTAAAATTTTCTCTATATTCTGTTACTATTTATAGCATTCTCTCTAGTCTCATTTGTGATGCTTTAATCATTTTAACGTTTTTCATTGGAGTGCTGGAAAAAGGAATGGCCTTTTTTTCTATCATCCTTTGAAGTAGTACATTATATTCAGGCATTAAATTCAACCGGAGACCGGTTGAGCTATTTCTCAGTTTTTGTGTAAAATTTAAGTTCCAGCCGCAACGCCAAATAAATCAAGGTCCAGTACTTTATTTTATTATTTAACTATTTACGTAGAAACCTTTTTCATTTTGCTCAATGTAGCACGTGCCTTTCCATTACACTTTTGCATTTTCAAGCTTAATTATTTAATTATTTTAATAATTAGTTATTTAATTTTTTAATTAAGAATTATTATTAGTCATTATATTTATTTTTCTTATTCTTACTCCTGTTTCTTGACGGTCTTCCATAGCGTTCCGGCACTTCTAATTTTAGAAATTCAGCCATGCATAGGATTGTCAGATCCTTCCCTCCTGTATCTTGCAGTTTAGTCAGTTCAGGCTTTTCTAACTCATATTTATCGTATGCTACTCAGTTTTTTATTCTTCTTTCCCATTATTCTTCTCCAAATCAATCCTGTTGTCTTTAACGCAAGTCAGTGCCACTCTCAGTCGAATTGAAAAATAGTTAATAATTATATTGGTTTTCTCCATTTAGTTTCTTCAATTTAATGTATGGCCATCTTTCGTGCTCAGTTTCTTCTATCACTGATTTTTTTCTTCGATTTTACATATAATTTGAGAGTAGGAATAGTATCTATAGCCAAATCGTTTTTAGAATTATATGAGCACATTTTGTTTGGAAAGAATTTAACAATTCTTTTCGTCTTTTACTACCTTCCAGGCTTCGGAGGAAATGAAAACTAATGATTTTTAATATTAAAGGAAGAGTCGATACAGTCTATATTTTATGCAGCATTCTGAAGGCATTTAATATCAGCGGATGAAAATATGAAAATAACCCTAAAATACACTCATGTCCATAAATTAAGGATAATGCAAAATCAGGCAAAGGAAGAGTTAGAAGCAAAACAAATTTGACTTATTTGTAAAGCTTATTTATTAAACAAAAGGTACAGAGCAAAAAAAGATGCTATAAGTTTGATATTATTAAAAAAATTAGCGATTTTTTCTCCCTGGAGCAAATTACAAAAACAACCTATTTACAAAAAACCAATATTACATGGTTGGTATGATTGTTAATACATTGTATGTCTCCCAGACGATGCAATACAGTCCGTACAACGCCTAGGCATGCTGAGTATCAAATTATCGATCTGATCTTGGGGATATTACACCACTCAAAAAGCAATGCTCTCCGAAGTTCCGGTAGACATCTAGGAGGAGGTTGACGGGCTGCAACTCGTCAGCCAAGCATGACCTAGACGTGGTCTACTGGATTCAAGTCCGGTGAGAATGCTGGCCAGTCCATACGGGTGATATCCTCCGATTGAAGGCATTCGCTTACGATGTTTGCACGGTGAGGACGGGCATTGTCATCCATAAACACAAATCGTGCGCCCATGGCGCCCCGAAACAAACGTACATGTTGTTCCAGAATGACGTCCGGAAGATTTGGCTTGTCATGGTTCCAATTTGAACATGCAGGTCAGTTCTGGAACCCAGAATCATTCCTCCCCAAACGAGCACTCCTTCACCACCGTAACGTTGTCGTTCAATGATGTTTTCTTGGTGGTGACGGGTACCTGGAACAATCCATATGAAAGTCCGGCGAGAATCAGACTGCAAGCTAAACCTGGACTCATCGGGAAACATCACACAAGCCCACTGTTGCGGTGTCCACAATGTATGCTCTCTACTCCAGGCTAACCGCAGGCGACCGTGAGTTGTAGTAAGTGGAACGTGTCTGACAGGTCTACGAGCATATACACCAATCTGCCCTAAGCGTCTGTACACGGTCCGCTTTGAAATTGTCGTACCAGTGGCTGAAGAGAGCCGACGAGACAGGTCTGAGGCTGTGCTCCGCCTGTTTCTTTTGGCAATAACTGCCAAATACCGGTCCTTATTCGGCGTTATAACTCTGGGGCGACCTGTGCTGTAACGTCTACTCACATTACCATCATCTTGGAATCGTTGCCAAAGCCTGGAGATGACACTTTGGGCAATTCCAAGTTCGTCTGATACTTCCAGTTGGGTACGCCCACATTCCAGACGGCCGATAATTCTACCACGTAAAAAATCAGCCCAATGAGTACTTTGTGTCATAACTATTCTGTTATTGAACTGAAATGCTTATGAAGCCCCTGCGAACAATTTTACTTCTTTGCCTGTATTCCTTATATATCACTCTCTTGCACCCTCGTCATTGTGACGTACCATCTGTGTCATCTGGTTACTTCCTGAAATTTCCATATGATTCTTGAAGATGTGTGTAGTGATTTTACAGGTGATATATTTATTTTAGAGTTCGATTTCCGCGTGACTCCGAATAATCCTTAATTTATGGACATGAGTGTAAGTACAACCTTTTTTAGAGGAAGAGGTCAAGAAATAGCGGTAGAAGTGCCATCATTACATTATAAAGCTTGAAAACAGATAACCTGGTCTTCTAACTTGAAGCATATCATTGCGTCTAGTCTCAGCGGCTATGGGAACTATGACATTAAAATACTCGTACAATAATCGAGATGAAAACGCGATTAATCCGACAAGGGCGCTAAGTACAGTCGAAGGTTCCCAATTCTATTTTCCTTGTTTTCATAGTAAAAAAGAAGACTACTCGAAACTTTAGGATGATTTAGATTTAGAAGCTTCTTGAAATCTGGAGCGCCGCGTTGAGTTACACAGTAATGGCACTGTGACCAAGATGACCATCTGTTTAGAAACATGCACGAAGAAAAGGAACTAGTAGTTATTCCCCGGTTTTTGCTCGTTGAAAGTGAGAAGCTAGCAGACATTCGTTTAAAAATGAAGAGGCAGTATTGGGGATGCTTAGATTAAGCTTGTAGTTTCAGCAATTTTACCAATGGATCTACAAGAAAGCATTATCTAGATCAAGAAGCTCAATACAGGAAAAACAAAGAAAGAAATCGTGCATCAGTGATTCGTAATCAGGTGAAAGAGTTTTTGCAGAATCTAGAGTTTAAACTGAGCCGAAATTACTTTTTCATTTCTGAAATAAATCGCAATTTTAGCCAGTGCGTACTGGAGCCCAAAATAAGAGGGCTGCGGCACTTCTTTTAGGTAACTGAATAATAATTCCAGCAAAAAATTCATTTGCCTTCGCAAAATTTTATTTTAATAATAAAATTAAATTAAAAACAGATTGTAACGTCTGAATCTATCCCTCTTCTTCTTGGGTGAAACCCTTGGTCGGAGGGTGAGACTTTTAACGAAAGTACAGCCTCAGCCACATGTCAGAAGCTCATTCTCCAAGAAGAGCAATTAATTTACGCCGGCGGATAAATTTTTCGTTCGAACTCTAGTGTCTTCTCGTGGAAAAGAGCACTTGCAGATCTTTTGGACCTAATAAAAATTGTCACTTCTCACTTTGTTCTCAACGGGGGTGGGAAATATATTGCCTTACAGGCCAGAAGAAACAGGCGGCAGACAGCGGGAGAAATCGCTAGACACACGACACATGCGACTGGACGACCGATATCGCGTTTTACCGTGTCCAGAAGACTTCACGGTGGTGGTCTGTTTTCACGACGCCCTGTACGATGTGTACCTCTAACGCCTGCCCATCGGAGAAGGCGTTCTCTGTGGTGCCGGGAACACCATAATTGGAGAGACAATGAATGGGGACGAGTACTCTTTACAGATGAGAGCAGATTTAGTCTGAGTTGCGATTCTAGACACATATACATCTGGACAGAGCGGGGAACACGCAATAACTCCTTCAACATCATCAAAAGGGACTGTTTTAGAGGTCGCGGAGTTCTCGTTCAAGCAGACATAATGTTTGGTAGCCGGACTTACCTTCATATCTTCCAAGGAGGTTCGTCTCCATGGGACTGCTATTGTAACGAGGTTCTTCTTCCTTACATGCGTCTTTTCACAAGGGCTATGGGTCCTCAGTCCCTCTTCATGGACGACAACGCTCCACCTCATCGCACAGTTACTGTCGAAGAGCTGTTGGAGAGTGAAGATATTGAACACATGGATTGGTCGGCAAGGTCTCTGGATCTAAATCCCGTCAAGCATGTACGGAACTTACTAGGGAGACCCGTAGCACCACGTAACTTATCGCCAGTAACGATTCCGAAACTGCGATTGTCGCTACAAGAGGAACGAACAGCAGTATCTCAACAGCTCATTGACAACCACATATCCAGCATGCACAAATGATGTGAAACCTGCCTAGCAGTCAGGGGAGATCATATCTCCTATTAAAGACCGGATGTTTCTTGCTGGACACTCATCACAGGGATGTTTCGGCCTTCAGTCGCATTGCGCTCCATGCTACTTTTTCAATAAAGCTTCTTTCTATCCCTCTGATTTCTCTTTTAGTAAGTGTTACTTACATTACTCATGTCCTTACTTATTGGCGATCTTACGGTATTAAATGTGTTGATTTGGAAAGCTTTTGTACAAAGTTATATTGAAAAAACCGTCTCGTCCTTAATTTTTGAACACCAGTGTATATTATTATATCTCTATTCTGATTAGTGACGCTTTAACTTTTTAAACTTTTTTCATTGGTGTGCTGGAAAAAGAATAGTCTTTGTTTCTATCATCTCTCGAAATAGTGTATTAAACATATATTCAGGGCTTACCTTCAACCGGAGCCCAGTTGAACTACTGCTTAGTTTTAGAGTAAAATTGCATTTCTAGCCGCATTTACAAATAGCACGAAGTGGAGTATTTTATTTATTATTTAACTATTTTCTATTAATTTGACAATTTATAGAATTTTGATTTTTATAGTATAGATAATATGATAATTTTTGTCAGCTATTATTTTTAATAGTATAAAAGATAAAGCTTTGCTATATAAATCTCTTTACAGTATCAACATTCACCCCCTCAGATTTTATGTAAATTAATTGTTTTAAGAAACGCATATTCATTTCTTTTAAAGTTGTATGTTTTTGGGAAGGGGTTGATTTGCAAGTCTTCATTAAAGGAATGAAATTAATGAACTGCTCTTTCCTGCTGCCTCAAGATAAAGTTAATATTTTCAAGTCTGAGTAAATTTCACTTTTAAAATACGAATTTCAGTTTCATAACAATACAATCACTTCCGTATAATACTGTAACTTAACACTAAAAAATAATGCTTGATGATATCTGGAGTACTGAGTGTAAAATAATTTTTAGAACAATACAAAATATAATAACGAACAACAAAAAGAACTAAACATTTACACATAGACTTATAGTACTCACCATTACAATATTAATCGCATTTAGGAAAATCACGCCTCATATTTTAAAACTTAGATGTTCATAATTCTTGTGACAGATTTTCATTTAAGTTATTAAAATTTTATATGATAAAAGATTTATATAAATTTCTATGAAAAACTTTCATAGAAACATGATTAATTCTTATAACAAGTTAAAGTTTTCTCTTTCGTACACAAATCTTGTATTGTTCTTTTATTGTTTCTAATTTTGTATTATGTAAGTATTATATAAATATCTCCTTCTTCGAACAGCCAAATGAAATTATGCAGCATTTTTTCAGCTTCGGTTAGTCTTTGGAAATCACATTATTTTGCTGTTTCTGAAGAATGCTGTCTTATCTGAAAATATAAATTTTGCAGAATTGTAGCCTTCTCTTCCTCTCTTTATTAAATGTGGTCTACTACTGGGTGAGGGATATAAAGTCGCTGAACACTGGTAGTTTAACTTCGGTTCAAAACCTGGCGAATCAGCTGGCTGCCCTCTGTGGCTTTCTCCGTGTGTAATGGAGTCATGAGTTATTTTTCCTTAAACATCTCTTCTCTTAGGTAGATAGCTCCCGCATGTTTTGCCATAATCAAGGCAAATCTTTATTGAAAGCTACAACTGCTTCATTTAGAGCTGTATCAGCGATAGCTTTGCTTATGCTGCTTTCTTTGGTAAAATTCCCATAAATTAGAATTAAAGGATTCATTGGGCAAAGTTTAAATAAATTTGGCTCTGGCAAGTCTTTAATTTTTAAAATTTTATTTAAAATAATAAAGACTTATTAAACAAGTAAGTCTTCACCTACAGCACTAAAATTATGATCAATAGTACGCGTTTTTTAATGTAAACAAACTTTCATGGCAGCTCATGAAGAGTATTTAAATCAGAAACCTTTGACTGAAGTTTTACATATCCGTATATGTGTATATATATGTATACAGAAATTCTTTACACTAATAATATCCCATATCCTTTACTCTCAAAATGGTGTTGGAATATTAATTAATTATGGACAAAATGGAATAAATTTAGAACATAAGCAACAAAGACATTAAAGAAAGGAAATATGAAACCAGTACAATCCCATATTTCCCAATAAAATTGTAAAAAGGCCCGACAACTTAGTGTATGGAAACCAGAAAAAACACCGATAATAATAGAAAATACATAAAAATACAATAGAAAGAAAAGGAAGAGGAATACAATCAAAATCTGATTTAACTCGATTAAGAGTTTAGAGGAGCTCGATTTAAGAGGAGCTCGATCAGATCCCAACTGAATCATCTTTCTAGAAAAACCACTTTGTTTCTGTTCACCCAAAATTAGCTGATGTACCATTTTAAATTCCTTAATCATTATAGTTCCTCTGAAAATTTCGAAAGTCTCCTCTATGCAGTCGCCCTCCTATCAATAATACATAAAAACAAATTCCAATGAAATAAATTCAGTTGCCTAATGAAGCATAAAGTAATACACAGTCCAGTCACATTAATGTGACCATCTGTCAAAAGCCAGAATAACCACCTTTCGCAGAGCGGACTGCTGCGAGACGTGCAGGAAGAGAGTCACATAGGTCCCTGAAGGTGTTCTCTGGGATGTTGAGCCATGCCGACTCTAATGCCGTGGCCAGCTGCGCTAGATTACGCGGTTGAGGATCCATGGCACGAACAACTCGATCGAGATGGTCCCACAGATGTTCGATTGGGTTTAAGTCAGGTGCGTTTGCTGGCCAGGGGAGGACGGTAAACTCATCCTGGTGCTCTTCGAACCACGCACGTACACTGGCAGCTGTATGGCACCTCGCATTGTCCTGCTGGAAGATGCCATCATCCTGAGGAAAAACAATGCGCATGTAGGGGTGAACATGGTCCGCAAGGACAGATGCGTACTTGTATTGATCCATTGTGCCTTCCACAATGATCAGTGAACCTAGAGAATGCCAGGAAAACATTCCCCAGACCATAATGCTCCCGCCTCCAGCTTGGACCGTTCCGGCAATGGTTGCAGGGTGGTTCCTTTCAGAGGTTTCACGCCTTATACGCCAACGTCCATCTGTCCGATGGAGCATAAAACGCGATTCATCCGAAAACGCAACCTGTCGCCACTCAGTGGACGTCCAGCTGCTGTACTGGCGTGCAAATTCTAGCCTTCGCCGTCGATGAACAGCAGTCAGCATAGGTGCACGAACCAGGCGTCTGCTTCGGAGGCCCAGACGCAGCAATGTTCGCTGAATAGTACTTTGGGAGACACTTTTGGTAGCCCCTTGGTTCATTTTGGTGGTCAGTTGCTCAACGGTAGCCCGTCTATCTGCCCGAACGCATCTCCGCAACCGTCGTTCGCCTCTGTCATCTATGGCCCGTGGTGCACCACATTTGCCACGTCGCTGATTTTGGACAGTCCCATTTTGCCATGCACGGTACACTTTTACCACGGCGGCACGCGAACAGTTCACAAACTCAGCCGTTTCGGAAATGCTTCCACCCTTGGCCCGAAAGCCAATGATCATGCCCTTTTGGAAGTCGGATAAATCGCTTCGTTTCTGCATTACGCCAACGATTGAAATGTTTTCCGAAGCCCTCACACACCCTTTATATACGCTCAACTGCACTGTGCTGCCACCTGCCTTCTGTGATTGGTTATTTAACTCTGACATGGAAAGTACGTGGTGGTCACATTAATGTGACTGGACTGTGTATATGCAATTACTAAAATTAGGGAATTCTTAGACAATTCTCTAGTTTTATTAAATTATTTCGTATATGTGTATTATAGTATCACAAATTTTTATTTTAAGACAAAATTTTCCGAAAATTATTTCCGCGCAATACGCCGCTGAAAAATTAATTAGTTTTAGACAAAAAATAAGAAACTTAGAACGAAACTCACAAAGACACGAAAGAAGTGAAATTCAATACCAGTAAAATCCAAAATTCTATCTCTAAAAATGTAAAAAATATCAACCAATTGATTGCATTCCTCTTCCTATTTATTTTGTAATTTTCGTATTTCACATATTTGCAGTTTTCTGAAATTCTTCTGGTTTGGTAACAATTAGTTGATTATTTTTTACATATTTGTAAGGAATTTTGGATTTTACTGGTAATGAATTTCACTTCTTTCGTGTCTTTGTGAATTTGGTTCTAAATTCCTTACTTTTTGTCTAATATATAAATACACTGGTGAAATAAATTGAGAGAATTTGCATGTTTTATTGAATTGCATGAAAAGAACTGATGGAAAAACCACTGCTTCTAGATAAAAAGGCAAATCTTGTGCGGCAAATACGTAAGCGTAAACGTGTGTGTAGGCAGAGCCACCAGAAGAATAGGCTTTATAAGCACGCAGAGGGTAACACGAATTGCGTTCGCTAGCACACCTCGGCGAATTTCTTGGTGTTATCTTGCAGCAATCGATTAAGTTCACATCGGAACCGTAAAAATGAGGACCACCAACGTTTAGATGATGGAATGAGTTTGCGAATTGTGGGGAGGCTAGAGGCAGGCCAATCGCAAGTCCAGATATGCAGAGAGTTTAATTTAACGCCCAGCGTCTTGTGTAACCTATGCAAACAGTTTCAGGATACTGGATCCATTGAGAGAAAGCCTGGGCAAGGCCGTCCAAGAGCCACGACGGGCAGAGAAAAGATCGCTATTTCTCCATTTTAGCAAAGCGTAACAGAGAGGCTACAGCTTCTCAGTTCTCTCGGGATCTGCATGCAGCCACAGGAACCTGTGTAACAACGATGACTGTTTCCAAAAGACTGAATGAGAGAGGGCTGTTTGCCAGAAGACCGGCTGTTTGCGTCCCGCTCACGTTTATGGACAGGAGAGTCCGATTAGCATGGTGCGGGCAGCATAGTGATTGGAGTACGGAACAATGGGCAACCGTTCTGTTCACCGACGAATCCCGTTTTAGCCTAAACACTGATTATCGCCGTTCTTTCATACGGAGAGAGCCAGGGACACGCTACCTACCCTCCAATGTCCGCGAAATCAACAATTATGATGGTGGCGGTATAATGACCTGGGTAGGTATCATGCTGGATGGCCTCACACCTCTCCACGTCTTTGACTGGTGTGTGGTATAGGGATGAGATCTTGGAACCCTATGTTCGTCTTTTGGGCTCGAGTTCATCTAAGAGGACCATAACAGGAGGCCACATAGAGCTCTTCTGGTGGACGAATTTCTCAAGAGTGAGGATATTCGCCGGATGGATTGGCCAGGCAGATCTCCAGACCTCAATCCTATAGAGCATATCTGGGACGCTCTGGGGAGGGCAACTGCAACTCGCAAACCCCTCCGTGAACCATCCAGGAAACGTTGCTGAAGGAGTGGGACCAATTGCCACAGGCACTGATAAACTGCCTTATTTCCAGTATGACATCAGGCTGCGAGGCCTGTATGGCTGTAAGAGGGGACCACATCCCCCATTAACCCATTTCTTTTCTGCCTTCTGCAACCTCTGTTTCAGACCTTCAGACTCCTGGGAGTGTTATACACGAACATGTGTGTCTATTATAACTGTTGAATGTTTATTTTGTTTGTATTATGTCAACCTATGTTCACGCCAAATTTTATTAAAATCTGTCCAGTAGTTCTGGAGATCGTGGATCAAATATGAAAATTCTCTTAATTTATTTCACCAGTGTATATTATAATATAATTCACTTAAATATTCATATAATTATTTTTTATAGTATAGACTGTAGGAGAAATAAGAGAATAGTATTTATGCATTCAGAATAAAATGCTCTATTCAATAAAATAAAATTTTAAAAACCATTTTTTTGACAATTTTAAATATAAATTGTGAGTTTGAAATTAATAAATTAATTAAACTTGCACTTGGAGAAGGCCACGAAAAATGTAATATAGCTGACCAGACCCGATTATGGGGAATGAATGCATATGTGTCGGTCTAGTCCTCTGAGTTTAATACAGCAGCAAACAAGATGAATATCCTTATTTCAGAACCTTGTGCTCTTTTCTGTTTAACAGAAATTAAATAAATACCACTGAATTTGACTAGTATGCAATTTTCTTTAGAAATAAGATTTTAAAAAATAATCATTACATATAAGTTGCAAAAAAATGAAAATGAAAATTTGTTAAAAGTATCTTACCATCCATTCCATAGCTTTCTGAAGAGCTGTTTCTAGGGAGAAAAAGTTTAATTATTATTTTTTAGACGCGCTACATGCAGCTAATTTAATGAAGTGCAGATATAACAGAAATTATGATTGAATTTTAAAAAGAACAAAATCGTAAGCGAACAGAAATTTAAAGACAGGAGAGAAATTTTAACAACAATGTGGTTTAAAATGCTCTAATATTATACCATATGATTTTAAAACGTGTTTTAAATTATTAAATTTTTATTGCATTTGCCCTAACTGTACCAAACTCTACTTTCAACCACACTGAAACGGGGAAAGGAAAGTGTATAAATGATCTAATGTAATGTAGAGTCATTAGAATTTTTTTATGCGGGAGAAAAGAAAATGTGTATTGCATTCGCCAGGACTCGAACCTGAACCTCTGGAATACGCGCTGAATGTGTTGCCCTTAAATCACAAAGGCATGCAGAAAAGAGGGAGAAAATACGTTATATACTCCCCCTTTTAAAGGGCGACTGTGAATTAGCAGATCCAGTCACCAAATCCTGGTGGTGAAGAATTATCCTCCACTACCTTTTAGTTCGGGCAACACTATAGAGTCATTAGGATTTTTTTTATGTGGGAGGCGAGAAAAATGTGCATTGCATTCGTCGGGATTCGAACCCGGAACTCTTGAATACACGCCGAGCGTGTTGTCGTTATACCATGAAAGCATGCAGAAAGACAGAAAATACCTTACGAATTTGTACATAGATAGATGATTTTAGTGCAAGTATATGTGAAAGTATTATATTTTCTGCGTAATGTAAAGCGAAAAAAAAAATTTAAAGGGACGAGCTATGCGGAAAAGTAATAATATAGGGGAAAGTCCGTTTAACATTGAGTAAATGGTTGTCTCGGTAATTTGGTAAGATATCGCCAGGTGGTAACGGTTTTGACAACTCATTTTTGTCGCCAAATCTGGCGAGAAATGGCCAAATTCGCCAAACTTGGCGACATTTTTGTCTAGTCCCTGTATTACCGTAATAGGTACTGTAATTAATAAATGTAATAATCCCTATATCAGCTGTAACGATGATTCGACCTTCATGTTGCCTTCCAGTAATTTCGAGACGCAAAAAATAATAGAAATATCTCCGCGGCCGGATGAAAACTATATAAGGCCGGAGAGAGCATCTTTTCTTGGTTGTTGTCGCGAGTTGTCACTTTAGCGCGAGTCCGAAGCGCTGAGGTATTTGCGGGTTAGCTTTCTTTCTAGACGTAGTTTAAGTGTGTACTGCAGTATTTTGAAGTGTGTAGTGAAGTGCATATTGTGATCAGGTCCACGCCAAGCTTAATCGGCGCCGTCCTGCAAATGTCTAGCGAGCGCCTTTATGTAGTGACGATACTAAAGGTACATTGCTTACTGTTAACATTTAAAAGGAAGCATTATTAATGTAATAATATGAAAAACCAAAAGAAAATACATTTTATCTTTTGACTAAATATGCAAACATTTTATGCTTTGTTTTTAACAAAGCATAAAACACACTCAAACATATTTCCTTGAAGAATTATACATACATTTATGTTATAAAAAGTCGCCCAACCGGTACAGTGGTTAGCGTTGCTGATTGCTGTGCCGAAGTCCTCGGGTTGGAATTCCGGAGAAGACATGGTTGTTTGTAAATGTATAGTGTCGGTGAGGCATGGGGACACTCTAAATACGCGAGACGAAAGTCCTCTTGAAAGGTTGGTGGTAGGGGAAGAGGGGTGGGAGTCACTCGGACCCGTCCCCCCCAGGGTGCTCTCCGTCAAAATTGGGGGGCGAAACTGAGCTAAATTGCACTATCACCTGTATTGTGCTCAAGGCTGTTGACAACGAAAGGCGTAACTTGCGTCCCTTGCCAAGAGGAATTTTGTGAGCTGACTATAGACCAGACAAGTGATCATTAGTCAGCAACAACATGTTATAAAAAAGTAACACTGCAAGCGAACCGAAATAATATACTAAACGCATTGCAAACCAAATATATTTCAGAACACTATTTATTATCTTAAAATTAAAAACAAGTTAAATATACATATCTAATAATTTTCCACTGAATAAACTGTTGTTCGCAGCGTAGTTTACGACTAGGTTCAAACTATGATTACAACAGAGCACAAAAATGCTCTAGAGCTGATATCTAGGGATATATCCAGAATTCTTTTCTGCGCACCGCTGTGTTGTCGACAACGATATAGCTTAGAGTTTCAGCCGTCGATGCTACATTTCCTCCAAAAGGTTTCCAAAGGTTTGCGAAAACTGCAGTTCATGCACAAGATCTATACTTTGATTTTTATTAGTTAATGCTTTTTGCAATTTTTGACATAAGTTGAGCTAATTTTGTAAATATATGTGAACGAAACTTCGTGATGCCGATGCGTATGTAAGGGTACAGGGGGCGCCGTAGACGCGTTCGACAAATTGCTTAGTCCTTATTTTGTTCGACTGTTGCAATCGTAGTAATTTGGGCAACATTTATTTTTTTTTGTTAGTAATTGCTTGTTGTTATTGTTATTCTACATAAAAAAAAAAAAAAAAAAAAAAAAAAAGGGTACGCGCAGTTACATATTATGTTAAACTTAGGTTACCTTTTTAATTCAGAAAAGCAACAATTTAAGTATAATTACTCGAAAAATAATTTTTTTTCATGAACCATTTGTTTATTAATCTAAAAGTTATTTCGAGAACAAAGGATTGACATATTTACGGAGTATCACTGAATTTAAAATATACTTATTTGAGATTTGAAGTGAAGTAAAAATATACAAGGTGTTCTGAAATCAAAAATTGGTCATTTTCCGATTTTTAGCTATACGGGAAAAATGTTTCGTTATTTTCATTACGTCTTAAATACATGCTTTAAATTTGATTTAGTTACTTTAATAAACAAAAGAATACCACCACCTCCTTGAATTATTTGGTATTGATCTAATAATTCATATATTTTCCAAGCAATGGTTTTTTCAGAAGTAAAGTAAATTATTTCAAACAGTGATTTTCTGAATGTTTATTTGAAGTGTTTTATGCAATAGTTATTTTCTGCTTTTATTTTTACTTCCACTTTTTCTTTTTTCATTTTTCCCCAGATGTCGGAAGAAAAACAGAAAAAACTGTTTGAGTGAGAGTAAGACTTAATAAACCAGAACTTTAAAATTACTCAGTTTTTTCAAAACCCAAAGAACACCCAAACTGACGCTACTAGCACTAGTTGTCCATCAACGTCTCAGCTGCTATTGAAATTACCAAAAGAATCTAATAATCAGAAAGAGTTCAGAAAGTGTTTTCACGCGAGAATTACCTTTAACTTCAATGCAACCGGTCGAAAAAAATAGAAGGAATACTATTGAAATCTACAATTTCTGCAGTAGATACGCATGTGCCTGGGCCTGATGATTCCGCATTATGCCCAAGTCTATTATTGTTATCCCAAGTTCAGTCCTTAATAGGAAATGATCCTGGATATAACCAAAACTTGGTTTCGAGTTTCAGTTTCCCAAAAGACAAAAATAGACGTAAATTATTTTAGATGTACTCATGTCGAATCTTGCCAAACAACGAAATCGTTAATCCGATTTCTTAGAACGATTACGCAAGAATAAACCTGTTAATTCGGAATTTCGAATTTAATTAAAAAAAGAGACTAAGCATTGGTGCGATGTTATTGAAAGAATTATATATGCCATTCAGTTTTTAGCCAAATAAAACTTAGCCTTCCGTGATTCCAGTAACAAATTATTCCAAAGAAATAAAAAAAGTGTATAGAAATGATCAGAATATTTGACTCTATCATGTCTGTATATATTAATAAAATTCAAACTAAAAAGATCATTACCTTAGAGATAAAATTCAAAATAAAATAATTAGCTTATTAGAGGATAATAGAAAGCAAATTATTTTAAATAAAGTCAAACAGCCAAAGCATTTTTCTATTTTACTGGATTGTACCCCTTATGCCACCCATCAAGAGCAGATACAAATTTGTATGAGGTATCTTAATTTAGAAAATACAGACATGACTATTGGAGAAAGGTTTTTAGTATTTTGTATTACAACAGATACGACCGGTAGAGAACGAACAACGTTCTTACTATAAAGACTTTGCAGGAAAATGGTTTAGATATTAGTAATTTACGCGGCCAAGAATACGACAATGGTTCAAACACGTGAGTTAAACAGTTTTCGAGTTATTATGCTCAAATCGTTGCTTCTCCGAATTAAAAAATTAACCTAAGTTTTACATAGTATGTAACTGCACTTACCTTTTTTTATGTAGAAAAATACTAACAACAAACAATTACAAGAAAGATAAATATTGTACAAATTACTAAGTTTGCAACAATAGACACAAAATAAGGATTAAGCAATATGTCGAATGCGTCTACCCTTACATATGCATCGGCATCAAGTATTTGCACGTTCAAATAAGGCAGAAGAGAACACCAGAGACGAACTCCTGCTCTGGTTATAACTTTCGGTCAAATAAGACAGTGTGCTAGGAGGAAGGTGCACTCAGAGCTGGCAAGCTCGAGGCTGCCTTAACGCAGTTAAACGCCCCAACTCCTAAAGGCGATCCAAGAAGCTGCTAACCTATCGGTCAAGCAGACGAGCTAATCTGAGTCGACAGGAATACTCAGCAACTCACATTTCACATCCTTGTTCTGGAGGGATGGTGAAAACATCTGCCATCAACAGGAGCCCCAATCCCGGACAGCAGAATGAAGTCACTTAAACACTGTCAGACAGACCGGGTAACCAATTCGGCCGGCTAACACAACGTCATGGTATACAGATGTCGGCTTTTGGCGCCCTCAGGGGGAAACCAAGGAAGGATATGAATATGCAGTTTTGAGGTCTCAGGCGTACCGAAAACCTCAAGTAGTTTAAAGGCTCCCTGAATTTGGCAACTTTATCGACGGGGATGTTTCACCCGGACAACCATGAATATCTGACTATATAGCTCCACCACAACCAAAGGAACGGACAAGACAGTACCATACGGTCCCTGCCGAGCCTGAAACAGCCCTCCCCAGAGATGACTCCAATCCTGTGGAGACTGAACCCGTGGCCGAGACTTCCTAGGTATAGATCCTAATCAGTAGCTTCCCAGATTTTACTTGAGTCGATCCCCGGAGGGGCGTTCAAATAAAACAAGAATTTTCTTGTTCAGCCAGGCAGCGAGACGAACTGCTTGTTTCAATGATTGCCCAGCACCGCCGTGCGCCGCACGACCTTCACCTATTGTCGGTGCGAGCCTGCTACTGATTGTACTCTGTGATACTATGAAAAGTTGTACAATTATTTTCGTGGAAATTTCCAGCTCTCTAAAGTGTTTCTTTTGATAAAATAAATTTTATGAACCTATTATCAAAGCTGTATGCATTCTATCTATTAAGAACTCATACGCAGGCAACAGTATTAATAACATACTTTAATTTTTAGCTGTACAATTTCTCATTTCTCTTTACATTTAAATGGCTTGAATAAGAATTTATAAACATAGATACTTAAAAATAGATTAACAAACATTAAAATACTTAAAACAAAATCTAATAATTACGCTTTTTGGTTGTTCTCCCAATGCTCGTTATCTTAAATGAAAGAACAAATCGAGCAATTTTACCATCACAGTCATATACATTTTGCTGACTATGCTGCAAACAAACAAAAAACGTCATACATTAAATCCGAATTCCCAAACCTTTTCTTCAATTGATCCCCTAACTGTTTTCTCTATATTATGCAGCATATAATACAGGGTTATTCAAAAAGAAAGAGCAGATTGCAGACATGTATTTCTTCCAAACTACAAAAGATAGAAATATGATTCTAACGTTAATGGTTAGAGAAAAGTGTACAATTTATTATTAGTACTGGTATAAGTTCCAATTATGGTCGCATTGGTGCTGTTGTTTGTTCTGGTATTATTTGCGGGTTGGTAGTCTGTAGTGAAATGGCGACGACACCACAGCAGAAGTATTTTTGTGTTCTACAATTGGCAAAACTAGAGTCCATTGTTGCAGTTCAGCGAACATTTCGCCGTCAATTTAATAAACAACCACCGTGTCATAAGCAAATTTACGAGTGGCATCGAAAATTCGTAGAAGATGGTTGCATCTGCAAAGGGAAAAGCACGGGACGTCCACGCACATCGAACGAGAATGTCGAGCGTATTCGTACACTTTACGAAAGAAGCCCGAAGAAAATGAATGCATACCATAATTGTAAACTTTTTTCTATCCATTAACGTTAGAATCATGTTTCTATCTTTTGTAGTTTGGAAGAAATAAATGTTTGAAATCTGCTCTTTCTTTTTGAATAACCCTGTATAATCATAATATAAATAATTACAAAAAATAACTTTCACAAAAGTTTGGGGCAACAAAAATCGTTTATTAAATTTATGTTTGATTACTTTTTCTTTTCTTTACATTTTTTTTTGGTACTCTTATTTTTTAAGTTTTCAAATAGAAACAAGTTTTTAGAAATAAAATCACAGATTCTAATTTCACAAAAGCTCAATTTTAATGATTGTGATGTCTACACATGGTATACTGAGGCAATTCTTTTTTTATTAGTTGACATTAAATTGCTTAACTTTATTCTTAAATGACCTCGTCTAAAATTCTTCAACCTGTTTCTTGTTTTCCGTTGTAAGCTGTTGACATGAATAAAGCTCGCTTCCAATAGGTAAGAAGAGGAAAAGTTTGCTTCGATAGCAATTTTTATTTTGGGTATTTATCTCGAATAATTTTAAATTCCAAAATTCTGCGTATCTATGTGTGTTGAATAACACTTGGAGTTTGTATAATATAGCTATATACCAATAAACAATTAATTATAAATTTTATTAATAATTTTTGTAATAAATGCGATATTAATATACGAAATAGTTGCTTATGTATATTTGGCTATCGGCTCTTGATCATCAATAAGCCTCTTTAAAATTTCATCCACTCCGTTGGGAAACCCTTCGTTAAAAGAACTGTGAAATTAAACATTTCTTTTAGTCATTCTTATTTCTATCTTCCAGATTTTCATTACAGTAGACGCCGCTTAATATAGTCACTTTGGTCCTCTGCAATCTTGATGATATTAACTGAATGATAATATTAAACGAGGAGGAAAAAATATCCCTCAAAATAGCAACAGAATTTAACTAATATATGTATATAAAGAAGAATGTCTGTTTGTGTGCTTGTTGTTTGCGATACACTCAGTCACTGCTATACCTATCGTCACCAAATTTCGCAAAATTCTTTTATTCTTTTCCGGGTCCTGAGAAAAGTCCACGTCTACTTAAAAATAAAAAATAAAAAAGATAGAGACATTAATTTAAAACTCTGAAAATGCTAATTTTCACCCTAATTTTTCCCAGTCTTGCACGCTGGAGATAAAAATATGTTTTATTTCGAGAACTGTTGCCACTGTTCGCTTTCAAATAGTATAGTTTGTTGATACAAAATTTCGAAGTTTTACGATGAAATAAAAATAGAATTGCCAAACATTAAAAACAGTATTCCCGATTCCAAATACTCATGGGAAGCCATTTCGACTGTTCCCAACTTCATACGACTTTAATTAGCCGAGATATGAATTAAAAGCTCGGAAAACGCTAATTTTCGCACCCATTTTTTTCCGAATCTCGTGCGGTGAAGATAAAAATGCTTTATTTCAAAAAGTGTTGTTACTGCTCGCTTTGAAATCGTACAGTTTGTTAACAAAAAATTGAAAGCTTCACAAAATCTATATACATAAAGAAGAATGTCTGTTTGTGTTTGTTCGCGTTATTGATTTCTGATCAATTATAATCAATTTTTGCCACATTTAATAGACTAAAATTGAATATAGGTGAAATATTGGATGGAAAACTGCGTGCTATTGTTGCTGATATAATGAGAGAGAATTAGTTTATTTTTCTATCGAAATACAATGTACGTCCAGAAAGTAAGTTCCGTTTGGTAATAAAAGTAAATTGTGTACAGCTACAGAAAAGTTATTTATTGCACAAAATTCAACAACTCTTAAACTACTTTTCCACATAACTGCCGAAATATTGCAGGCATTTGTCATAGCGTGGCACAAGTTTTTGTATACCTTCTTCATAGAAATTTGCCGCCTGTGTCTTCAACCAGTTGGAAACAGTTTCTTTCAGCTCGTCGTCATTGTTAAAGTGTTGACCGCCAAGGAAAGACTTAAGATGTAAGAACAGATGAAAGTCGCTAGGAGCGAGGTCAGGGCTGTACGGAGGATGGTCAAACACGTCCCAGCCAAATCCCTGTAGGAGGTTTTTCGTCACATTTGCAGTGTGTGGTCGTGCGTTGTCGTGAAGAAAAACAACACCTTTTGACAGCAATCCTCGGCGCTTATTCTGAATTGCACGGCGCAATTTCCGAAGTGTCTCGCAATAAGCATCTGCTCTGATTGTTTGACCACGCGGTAAGAAATTAATGAGTAAGATGCCTTTCCAGTCCCAGAACACTGTGCACATCATTTTTCGAGGTGTCAAGATTTGCTTCGGCTTAACCTTTGCTGGGGATGAAGTGTGCCTCCATTCCATTGATTGCCGCTTACTTTCAGGGGTGTCGTAAGAAACCCAAGTTTCATCTCCTGTGACTATCTGTGTCAGAAATTCTTCACCGCTTTCAGCATAACGGGTCAAAAACTGAAGTGCACTACCCATCCGTTTTGTTTTGTGTTGCTCAGTAAGAATCTTTGGTACCCAACGTGAGCAAAGTTTACGAAATTTCAGTTTTTCGGTAACAATTTCATGCATTAGTGATCGTGAAATTTGGGGAAATTCCATAGCGAGAGCACTAATTGTAAACCTTCGGTTTTCATGGATCTTGTCATCAATCGCGTGAACCAGTTCTTCTGTAACCAAAGATGGACGCCCACTTCGTTCTTCATCGTGCGCATCACTACGTCCGTCATTGAACTTTCGGACCCATCTTCTCACCATTGAATCACTCATCGCTTTTGGTCCGTAAACATCGCAAATTTGCCGATAAATTTCACTAGGTTTCACTTTCCTCGCATTCAGAAAACGAATCACAGATCTGATTTCACAAGCGGCGGGATTTTCAATCAACACCGACATTGTAAACAAGCACAACAAAGCGTACGTGACTGACAGCGATCTCCAAATGGCGCGCGTTTCTTCTCCTTGATACAGAGCGTCTACTGCGCATGTGCGGAACTGCGATCGCAGAGCTGCAGCGGAGATAACTTGAAACGGAACTTACTTTCTGGACGTGCCTCGTATATTATATGGTTTCCATATGGCATCAAATTGAAAAATGTATGACAATGAATCGTATTTTTTGTATCCTTATTAGAGAAGGATTGCAGCAGTATCGTTCTCTCTGTTATTAGATACATTCCTCTCAATCGAAATTAACTGGCATTAGGTACTTCCGCTAGTTTAATATAAATATAACTAGAAACGTAAAAATAGGTCCTTGCTTTATCTTGAGGCTGTTTGCTAACTGTATTTACTCTCTTAAGTATACCCTCTCGAGTCCTGCAGGTCGCCTCAAAGTGTGCTCTTAGCCGGCGAGGGGGTGTATCTGGGCGGAACGGGCAAAGTACGTCGGGAGAGTAATCTCCTGGAAGGGTCACTCAAGGCGTGAAGGCCGTTCCATTATGCTCAGACCTGCAGGCAATGGAGGAAAGACAGACCTTCTTCCCTTGAACTTCACCCAGGGGGCTCCAGTCGTTTTGACAAACAGATGCTGCTCACTTCCTCCTCCTTATGGTTTTGTTGACTACCGCAGATGATGCTGCATCGCGCTGAATAATCAGGGACGCGTTCGGGTTTAAGCAGGGGACCCCGTTCGAAAAGTAATGTACAGTCTCCTTATAAGCTAAAAATGCTGAAATCCTACAGTGCAACATAAATGGACTCTCAACAAGAGCTACTAGAGTCAAACTTGAACAAATTTTAGATATTGCAAATACCCACAATGTACAATTTATTTCAATACAAGAAACGAAGTTAAATACGACTTCAAACTTGAAAATTAAAGGTTACAGCATTTTTCGACTTGACAGAGAGAAGGGGGTCTGGCTTTTCTCATCAGAGGTTTCAATTACAAGAGCATTGGTTTTGTGATTCCTAGTTCTGACCTTGAGATTCAAGGCATAGTTGTCACATGGAGAGGCAAACTGTTTCACATGTACTATGTATATCAACCCCCTAACCAATCTCGACTTCCTGCAAGCCTTTCGTTGGCTCTGAAAGACAACACGCTCATTTTAGGTGACCTCAATGCCAAACACCCCTTCTGGGGTTGTTCTTCAAGCAATGGCAGAGGAGAGGAGCTGCTACATTTAATGGATGACACTGGGTTTATGATACCCAGTGACTGTACCCCTATCCATGCTTCTTATAGCTGTAATACCACAGAGGCGTTAGACATTTCATTGGTCAGTTCAAACATCCGTCAATTATGCAAATGGACTGTGATGGACTCTATTGGGAATGACAACCTACCTATTTTATATAATATAAGGGAAAAACAGCGCCCTCAAATGATCAGAGAATCTTTCTGGAACTTTGTTAAGGCTGACTGGAACTCTTTCTAGCAATCCGTTGATAACTGCATTAATACAGAGCGTTTGACAACCGATATAAATGCTAACTAGCTTAAATTTAAAGAAATAATACTATATAATGCCAAGATGTATATTCCTAGGGGTAACATAAAAACATAAAATACTATGTGCCATTTTACATTCATAAAGATCCACTTTTGGAACCCCTTTTAATGAAGAGAAAGCTCCTGCTGGAGCATACCGATAAAGATAATAATCTTAGCTTTAGAGCCGAGCTAAATAAAATAAATGCTAACATCAAGATTGCTTATGCACAACTAAGACAAACTAAATGGAGAGAGCTATGTAATAAGCTTGATGATAGAGTGCCGGATTCTAAGCTCTGGAAAATTATTAAAAGCATGAATAGAGAACAGCCACAACCTGAGACTTGCAATGCTTTAACAAACTCTGTTGACCAACTCTCTCTAGATGACAAGACTTCATCCAATTTTCTGGGTTCGTTGTATAAAGAAACTAGCAGATTGAACTTCTTATATGAAGACAGACATATTAAGAAAAAGGCAAAGAGCATTATCAATGGTTGTCGCAGTACCGATTTTGGGTCCTCCCAATTCACTCAGAGCTATTCCTCTCAAGAATTACTCTCAGCTCTAGCCTTCTTGTATCTTACCGATTCACCTGGTCCTGATGGAATACATGGCCAAATGCTGGAAAACCTGGGCTTAATTGACAAGCGAAGACTTTTGGATATTATTAACCATTCTTGGTCCTGCGGACGGCTTTCGGTAGACTGGAAGAGAGCCACTGTTATTCCTATCAAAAAACCAGGCAAAGAAGCAAGCTCTCTTCAGAGTTTGCTTCTTAGACCTATAGACCTTACCAGTAGGACTTGTAAACTAATGGAAAAAAGGATTCTTGCAAGACTTCATTACTTTATGTATCTCAGTCAGCTGTTACCACCTGAACAATACGGTTTTAGAAAAGGGCATAGTACCACAGATCAAATCCTTTACTTTTGCCAAAAGATCAGAGACGCCCAAAACCTTAAGCCAACTCGACATTCCATGGCGGTCTTACTGGACTTATCTAAGCCCTTTGACACTGTCTGGAAGGACAAACTTATTGTTAAAATCCACGACATTTTCAACATTAGGGGTTCTGCCTCGGTTTGGATAGCTGACTTTCTGCACCAGAGATCCATTAGAGTTAAATTTAATAGGACCTACTCGGATACTTTTAGACTGGGACAGGACGTTCCTCAGGGATTAGTCTTAAGACCTACTCTATTCTCCCTCTTTTGGGCCGGTGTAGAGAAAAGGAAACCAAAACTTTTTGATATTGCTATCTTTGCTGACGATATTGTTCTTTGGCATTCAAGCACAGACGTGAGTAACATCAAAACGATCTTTAACACCACGTTGGTAGCACTCTCTGAGTTTGCAACAGAACATAAATTGCCAGCTAAATCAATAATGAGCTTTTTTACTACTAATAAACGCCTGTATAACTACAAACCAAAGTTGTATTTCGAAGCTCAGCCCCTCACATATGAAAAGCATCCCAAATACCTAGGATTCACCCTTGATCCTGAATTCAATAGCAACAAACATATAGACTATTTAGTCTCGAAGGCCCGTAAGCGCCTAAACATCCTTAAATGTCTAACTGGTAGAGACTGGGGAGCTGACGCAAACACTCTTAGAACCACATATATTGCGCTTATTAGACCTATTCTAGAATATGGCTACCCAATTTATTCCTGCGCGTCTGAAACCAATCTTCAGAAATTAGAATGTGTACAACTGAGTGCCGCTCGAATTATTCTTGGACTCAGAAACAGCTGCCCTTCTGGTATAGCCTTGTTCGAGACCAACTTAAGCCACTTCATATTAGAAGAAGAGACAATCTAGTTGGTTGTAACTCTTTCTCTAATATCCTTTAGTTATCCCTCAGTAGGACTACCGAGAGTTTTCTTCCACTTTGATTTGAAATCCACTGCAAACAAGCAAACTCACCATGAAGACCTACATAGGCACCTACCTCTGGAAATTATTAGTTGCATTCCTAAAGATGCAGTGCAGGTCTATACTGATGGTAGTCGTACAGAAGATCGTACTGGCAGCGGTATCTTTATTAAGACCCCTCACTTTGAAACTACCATAAAGCAACGCAGCCCTGACCTTGGTTTTGTCTTTAGGAACGAGTTAATTGAGATTAATGTGGGGCTTGATGCCATCCTGGTTTATGATTGTGATTTTGGAGAACTATGGATTTTATCGGACAGCCCCAGTGCACTACAACATCTTGGTGGCTGGTCGTCCGCATGCGATGAAACCAGCATATCTATTCTGCTCAAACTGAAGAAGATCTCTCAGACCCACGACGTCCATCTCCAGTGGATCCCATCACATATTAATATTAGTGGTAATGAAGTTGCTGATAAACTGGCAAAAGAGGGTAGTGAAAATGAAACGGTCACTGGCTCCTCACTTATTTACCAAGAACTTTACTCAAATGAAAGATTTAAATATAATATTTCGTAATCCACCAACGCACCAATGGTACACAGAAACATCCCCTGGCTCCCTACTGGAATTTAAATGTGACCGTGGCTCCCAGACTGCTCTGGTTAGACTAATAAGTGGCCACCTTAAATTTCTTTCCTTTGATAATGGCAGAAAAATCTACCCTACTTGTAAAAAATGCTGTGACCATCCAGCTTCACTGGATCACATACTGGATTGCATCGGACTTTCTAAGGAGGACTTTCCAATCCCCTTACTGTTATTGATTTTTTGACGGTCAACAACCTTTGGGAGCTGATCTGACATATGTCAGATCTTTCGAGGATAAGCAACAACACATCGACTCTCTTAAGTATTCTTATCAGAATCGATAGTACTAATTTATGATAATTAGTTACTGATAGTGCTAAATTATGAAAGAGGAAATAAAATTTAAAATCTTTAATTTTAATACACATATTTTGTGTTTCATGTTATACTGCTATTAAAAATGTTTTCATTTATTATTTCACAAAATGCGTCCTATGTTTCTCACAGAAGATATCTTTAAATTTCCTTTTCCACCGGGCATCTGATTGTTACTTCAACGTTAAACTGGATATTAGGAAATTATTAAAAGAACTCCACAACTCTTTGGTGAAGAAGCGAAAAATGGATATTTGGTTAAAGATATGAATAAAAGGTTCTTAAACCGGAAACTGCACAGCGAAATAAAATGACATTCTTCTGAAATTGGCCGAGGGAAAACAGAAGCACAGCACATAGAGACAGTAGCTGATTTAACAGCGGTTTTAATTTTAGAAGTCAGAAGCTCAACAATCTTTTGAAGGTATGACTTTCTGTTACAAATCTTGCAACTTCTTCAGAGCAAGCACTTTTGTTCCTATAAAGGTAACCACTATAAATTCTCGGGATAAAAATAGCATCTGGATCAAAGGAAATTTCATAAAACGCCATTTTTAATTTTAGAAAACGATTAGAACAAACTTTTTTATTGATTGATTTCTAATTGAAGTTAACTTCAATAGCATTAACAGCACTGCTAGCTGGATTGTTTTTTCCACCCGAACAGTCCGATTTTTCGAATAGTCTGGTTTGGTAAGTTATCCAGCTTTTCAAAAATATCTATCAGAAATTTAATCACATAGCTTAAGTTAAACTTTAACTATTAGGTTTTATATCATTTTACATAATATTAAAAAATAAATAAATAAATACCTTCATAAATGATTTGAATCTTAATCACTCTTTATATTTAGATAGTTACCTACGTAAGATATACTGTTGTATGCGTACGGGTTCGTAATAGATTGTATACACAAGTTCGATAAAAAGTTAGCAAAATTTATCCTTATCACAAGAAACAAAAGAAAATGCTGAAATTTTCTTCTAAGATATTCGTGCAATATCACACAGTAGTTCTATTTTAAACTACTAAAACGTTAAATAAAACGTAATCCAAAGCGCAGAGAAATCTGTTCCGATCTCACCGCGAATTCGCTACAGTCAACAATAACAACCAAGTAAACAACTGAACTGAGATGTTTCCCTCCAGCTTTTTAAAGCTTTTTAATCATGCACGAGAACATTCTGGTAATTTTTATTTCCTCGAGGCTCCTGGAAAGCAAAAGAGTACAATTACGAGATATCTATTCATTAAATGATAAATGCGCGTGTTCCTGTATTTTTACTTTTTCGGCGTAGCTTTCTCTTAAAACACGTCACGCGCTTCATTGCACGGGGGAATAAAACAATTTTAATTACAATTCTACTAAAAATAGCTAACTAAATACAAAATCCGTAACATTATAGTAAAACATTTAATCTAAATCGTTAGTGGGAGAAAAATAGCTCTGACGATAAGGTCAAATAATTCCCCCCCCCCCCCCGAAATACTTGACTATACGCTTAACAGTAAAATAGGTGGTAAATCTTCTGAGAAGATAATTTTAAATGTCTGACAGATTATGTCCGTTCGAATTAAGGTTGCATTAAACAAGCTTAAATTTGCTAAGCTACTAAATCAAAAACGTCAAAGGTTCCAATTATATTTATATTCTCTGACGGAATGATGAATCACCGATGTTGATACTAGACTAAACTCTCGATTTTACGTATATGAATTACCTCTGCTTTCGGTTTATAGGCGCACAGTCGCACCGAAATTTTTCTAGCTTGTCCTAGGAATGAATGGAATATATTTGATTTTCAGAAGGAACTTCCAATTTTGGCCAAGTGAATCTCCCTGCTAAGTTTGGGATGAATTGAATTTAATGCTAATTTATAGCTATTTGCTATCACAAGACAGAGATGCCCTGCCGACACCGAGGCAAAAATATCAAGTTTTTTAACTTACTTGTGGTATTCAAAGATTAAATATATCAATGAGGGAAATAAAAGAAGTGAGATGGAAAAAAATATGAAGGATCAATTTTGTAGAATTTTATAATACCACGACCGTTTAATAGCAGTTACTCAATACGAGTTCACAGAAGACATAAAAATGAAATAACAAGGATAGACATGAAGCACTAATACTATTTGTATACGAGTTCTTAAATTACAGGAATGAACCCTGGCGCCACCTCTAAATATGCGTAACTTTTATTATTTTAGTTTCGTTCTAAAGATATTTTACACCATACATTTTTTTAAGCACTTTCTGCCATTACATTTTCTTTAATTATTTTCCGAATATTTATTTTTAAACGCGTATTTATTAATCAGAATTCATGTGATTAAAGATTGATTGGTACTATAGTACCTAAAAAGCGTCTATTGGCGCCCCTTTTCTGGGCGATGCCCACCTACAGTGAAGGTCTTGCAGGCCCAGTTCCATCGGCCTTGTTTCGTGGTGTAGAATTGTAATGGCCAATTGAATATATTGATTAGAAATAAAATCTTAAGCATTTTCTGCCTTTTTACCCAATAATGCAAATTTTTGAACAAATTTTGCTATTTTGCTCTTTTCATTTTCAGGGTAACATATTTTTTCATCAACACAGGCATTAATTTCCAATTTCTTCAGAATAATTTGTCTCCGACAGATTGTTGAATAGTCCCTAAGAAGCCTATGCCGAACACGAATTTTACCTGTAGGCTCATTTAAAACTCGTGATTTACGCAGAAAAATTACTAGTCTTTAACATTTGGAAGCAAAACCCTGCACATTTGACATCAGATTTTTACCTAGATAGAATCCACTGTCACATAATATACGTTATTGTAATAACATCATCTGCGGAAGCCGTACATTATAAAAAAGTGTGTCGTTTCGAAAAGTTTCTATAAACTTCCCTTATGACGTGTAACGTCTCTTTACGTGCAGTATCACATGATTTACACTACCCATACAATGCTACACCTATACAATAGCCGTAACATAATCTATTTGCAAGTTTTACGCAGTGGAACTTTCAGATTTCTTTTTCTGAGCTGTTCTTGAACAGTATAACTTATTTTATTTTATTCAGTACTATTTTCAAAAAACAAATTTTATATATTATCCAGTTTCATTAATTAAAAGCATTTTTAAGACGCTATGAGAACAAAATAGTTAATATACAAAATATCTAAATATTAACAGGTAAAATAATTATATTAACAGGTAAAATAATTACTTAGTTAATGATACTCTTTCTGATATAGACAAAGATTAAAGCATTTAATATTATTATTATTATAAGTTAATGCTAAATTTTATAAATAATATGAAGTGTAAGCAGCTTACTTGGAAGAGGAAGAATATTTTGCCTTGTACCTAGAACAACTTCTTCCTCTTCATCAGATGATGTTGTTGACTCATATGGTTCGCTAGAAGAAGAAACAAAAAATATGGTTGATTTCCTACCCGATTTGGTTCTGCCATCTGCCATAGCGGAGGATTCAGAAGAATTGTCTCCTTCATCTGACAGCGCTTCATTATTGAAGGTTTCTGTTATGGATTCCAACTGTTTCAGTGAAGAAATGCTTGTAGAGCTGCTGTTAGTTACTGCTGACGAAGACTCTTTCGACGATGTCTTCGTTGAAGACACTGATGAAGCATTCGTCAATGAAGATGTTTCATTACTGCCGGAGGAGATATCAGAGTTCAGTTGTTCGCTTTGATTCGAATTTATGTTCGAAGAGTCCACGTTCTCCGTACCAATCCAAGGAATAACCACATGAGACTCTGTATTTTCTTCATTTCTATAGTATGACTTAGTATCATATGATGAAACACGCTCATTCGATGGGAAACTTGGAATGCTTTGGCTTTCGAAGACATTTTCGAAATCAATATCGTCTTGACTGTTGGCCAGATTAAAAGGCGCCAGTAGGAAAACAATGTATAACATCACTGATTTCATATTTGGTTTGGAAACTTCAAATGTTGGATAAATACAGTTACCAAAGTTCCAAGAATATTGGAGTTTAATATTCAGCTGCTGAGCATATATAAAAATCTGCAATGTAAAGAAAATTAATTTAAAATAAACATAAAATAAACACTTCAAAAACAGAATTATTCTAAATAAAGTTAGTTTAAAATAAACCCAAAAATGCAAATAAAAACAAAAAAAATATTGCTTTCCTTTGAAATAACAATACTCCGGAAGTGATGAATTATTATTTATTTCTTTTTCTGTGATTTGATGAACTGCAATATTTTTAAAGCGATCCTTTTTTTTGTTTTGTGAACTGAATTGTGACAGATAAGTTATATTATTTCCATGCATTCTTGATATATTACTTTATTACCTAATGCATATGCAATCTTAATGTAGTCTAAAAACTTCATCCCATAACAGATTCGAAGGAGGAAATCACCATACGTACTCGCATAATTTGTTCCATAACCTGAGTGAGGTATACTTCAGTTATTAACATAAAATTAAATTATACGTGTATCTCTCAATATTTAAGGCACTAAATATTTTGTAATATTTGTACCACGAGTAAACAAATATAATTATGTTGATAGCTAAGAAGTTTTGGTATTTTGTTGAATTTTGATAACATGAATAGATTTGAAATTTTCTTCACATAGAAAAATCGTTAAATGCTGTGTGAAATATACTATTGAACTTAAGGTATGAGGATCACTTCCGTAGAGAATAGTGTGAAAAAAAATGCTAGAGATATTTTGTTTTGACCATTTATGAACAAGCATATAGAAGATAAAATTGCAAAATGTTTGATATGTGATGAATATCAAAGCAAAATGTAAGCCTCCATGATACCACGTGACATTCCTTACTTATGCAGGTATAAAATGACTCAGATTTCTTAGAAAATTTATCGTCTCTGGAGCCCTTAAATTTTCCATTCAAAAAGAAAATACTCAGGATAGCATATAAAAAAAGGATTTCTTTTTCAATCGAGAAACTTCTTTATTAATGTGATACAGAATTCCCAAACTGGCCTAACATCCTATACATCAACGATTATTTATCTGAAGGTAGCCCCACAGGCCCTTAGAAACTGACCTGATGTCTTGAAACTTCGTTCTGTTACTGACAAGCAACTTTAATTGTTTTAATTAGGGTTATTTAGAATGTTGCACGAGCCATTCAAGATAATTGGAAAATTAAGTTCAACCGCACTGCTCGTTAAAAACGATAAAAATGCCAAATTCTAAGTTTCAAAAAAACTTTTAAAATAAGCACATTTTTCAATTTATAAAAACTTCAAATGATATAATTATCCTTTCTAAAATACCGCATCTTTCTTTTAGTCACAGCATTAAAGCATAAAAAAGTGTGCTGTTGTAGGAATAAATTTGGCAACAGTAGGTCTAAGTAAATTTTGAAAGGTGTAATTGTAATGAATGCCATTCGCTCTCAAATAAAGGAGCTGAAAGTGAATTTGACTTCTTATGATCGAAAGTGGCTAAGAATGGATAAATTCAGGCTCTAATTTAACAAGAGACCTATAGTAAAATACGCACCATTTAATTTGAGAAAATAAATTAGTTATGTTTACTTTTCTGTATAAGATATAAAGTAGTACTTCCATATTTATGGGTTACGGCCTCCATGGTGACAAGGAGCCACGGATTTATCGAATATGCTATGTGTAATGCAATTTTTATACACCATACACAATTACATCAAAGTTTAATTAATAAATTATACATAATAAAAGATTACCAACATTAAACAAAATCTTAATGAAATGTACAATAGAGTATGTTGCTCAGTTTCATGATATGACAGAAGAATAAAAGTAATGTTTTCTGTTAAAGTACATTCAGACAAGCATAAGGGACTAAACTCTACAAAATATTGATCCTAGTGCTCTTATGCTTTTCTGAATTAATACGCCGGATTGTTAGAAAAAAAACAGTATTCAGCGCGTTTGGGTTGTTCACTTTAGCTTGCATGTTGTGACCTTGTTATCACTTGTCACACTTTACATAACTTAAAAACATTTTAACTATTTTAAAAATAAAGAGGAGGGGATGTGCGGTAGACTGCAGATGCTGAATTAGTGGATATGTGGACATGTCTTATTTGCCATGTTAAAGAATTTGTATTTTGACAAGAGTTAAATATTGCTATTTTCCTGCTTCTCAGTTACATGGTGGCACACTACTGACTGGTCTTTCATATTTTTTTTATCATCTGTAAAAGCTCTGTTCTCAAGGAATGGAGGATAAGTTATAATAGTTGACAGCAGAAGGAAATCTCATTTATAATAATCAGAGTATATATATGTAAACAAAATTTAGAAATTACATATTAACATGATACAAATTATTAAGAAATTTCAAATTAAGATGACGCAAATTATTCAAGTCCCTGAGTATGCTGCGAAATTAATTAATAAATCAGGAGATAATAATTTAATCAAAATTACATCACAAAAAGTGGGCAGATCTCTAACAAGAAAAAAGTATTAAAAAAATGTTGAAAATTCCTTGTCCCCCCCCCCAAGGAGAAGCGGAAGAATTTTTAACAGAGCCACGCTTCTGAATTAAATCTAGATGACTGTTAATAATGGAAACATTGAAAAAAAGAAAAGAAAACCAATTAATAAAATTTAAAAAATGTCAGTTAAGATAATTTAGTTAAAAGTAAACTCTTTATAAATTCTTTAATCTAATTAAGCACCATGATAAAAGCTTATTTTGGGGAGATGTCGGAGCTGGTTATATCTTGACGATTAATTAAATTAAAAATTTCACATTATTGCACTTTTATAATAATTTAATTTTAACTAAATTATCTTAATTGGTAATTTTTTTCTTTCTCTTTTTTGAAATGTTTACATTACTAACAATCATTTAATGCAATTCAGTAACATGGCTCTGTTGAAATTTCTTCAGCTGCTCCTTGAAAAGAGCAAAGAACTTTCAACATTTTTTTTTTACATATATTTTATATGAGTTTTATCAATTTTATTGAATTGCTTTTGTTTCAGTTTTGAAATATTTACGGTTTTGTTTTAATTTTGATATGTGTATTTCTTGTTAGATAATTTTGATTTAATTATTATCTCTTGATTTATACATAATGAAAAATACAAAGTAAAAGCAATTCGAAACCTAATTCAGTTTGTAAGGTTTTAGTTAAACTAAAAGTTATTTCCGACAATGGTCCCCAATTTGTTAGTAATATTTTTGAGGAAATGTGTGCAAAACTGGGCATACGTCACCTAAAGATGGTCCCGTATCGTCCGCAGTCAAACATAGCGGAACGGGTTAATAGAAACGTAGTTAAAATTATTCGAAGTTTTATTAAGAATTATCACTCTACCTGGGATAGCCTTATAAATGAATTCGCATTTGCCCATAGAACGGCCAAACACGATACAACACAAAAAACACCCGTTGAACTGTTTCTTGGAAGAAAGATTTTGACACCCTTAGACAAACTTTTCTTTGTCCAGGAAAGGACAGAAGAATTTTAGAATGAATGACATTCAAAAGTTGATACGGGAAGCGAAAGATAATTCGGAAATAGCCCAGAGGTAACAAAAATACTATTATGACCAAAAGAGAAGAGAGGGGAATTATAAAGTCGGAGATGAAGTTCTTGAAAATTAAACACGCTTTATCAAATGCCCCAGAAGAAAAGGTGGGGAAATGTTTTCCGCGTTTTGAAGGCCCTTCCTTATTAAGAAAATCACCCAAACAGTGGTAGTGTTAAAAGCCAGGAACGGCGAGAAAATTACTGCCAATGTGTATTAACTGAAGCCGTATTATGACCGTAATAAAATGGAAATCTTTAAAGATTTTTTCCAGGATCCGGAGAGACAGACTTCCACGAAAGATTCACCTCAGCGGCAACAACAGGAACCAGCAACAATTGCAACGAGAGACTAGAAACAGAAAGCCCCTCCTCAACAAAGTAAAGGAAACAAGAAAAGAAAAATCACCAGGGAAAATGGACTGAAAAGAAAGAACGCAGAGAATAGAAATTCGACAAACAGCAAAAGACCAAAGAAGAATGGACAAGGCCAGCCCAAAGTAGTCAAGAGGAGAGCCGAAATGTCAGAAAGGAACCTGAGAAGCAAGCAGCTCCGGTTCCAGCCTGAGGGTCAACGTCCGGAATACAGCAGGAGGCCAGAGCAGCGGCTAACGAGGGCCCAGGAATAGAGAAGGAATCTGCCGAGCAAACGTCAAACGGATCAACCTCCTGCCCAACGCAAGTATTCCCGAGTGGACCGAAGGATCCCTAAGAGGAAGGCAGAACAACAACAAGAGGTCAACGGCCAACGACCAAAATCCAGGAGATTGGCCCAAGCTACAGTTTATCCAAGCTTCAAGGACTGGGTCAAGAAAAGAATGGCTGACTACAGCAAGATAAGTAGTATTTCTTATTTCAACGTTTAGTTAATTTTCGAGTATTATTGCAAGTTGCAGGGTCTCTTTTTACCTCAAGCGAGATTGATTTTTACGCCAAGTGTGTGATAAATGATTACTTATCTTGAAAGATGTTTTTGTTTAAAATTGTAATTTTTGCAAAGAGTTAAAATTACTTAATGTTTGTAAAGTAGATTCTGAAGTATTGTGAAAATATTAGTCTTGTAAAAGTAATGAATTGCTGCGAGAATGTTAACTAAATGTTTTTGTGTTATGCTTTGTCGAAAGACTTGTAAATTTCTAGAATTAAAAGTAGGTAGAAGGAAAACACGATTTAGTCTACAGACTATTGTTTCAGTGTAATGCGATGTTCAGAAAAGAACTTTGAAAAGAATGTGAAGCACTTACTTATGTGAAGCACTGTAAACTTAGAAATTTAACGCATTTATTGTATCTTGTGATTTGTATGCAACTGTTAAAAGTTTTATGAAATGTCGTAACAAAATAGATTTATTGCATCAATGCACGTTAGATGCAAAGTTAATTTTGAATGAAGTATTCTTTGTGTAAACTAGGAATTGTATGCATGAAAAAGCGAGGTAGAAGCAAGAATGCAAGTTATTAGTATGCTCTCCACCAAATACACTTAAAGTGATAGACAAGAAGCTAGTTAGAACATCAGATTTAGCTGTTTATAGGCTGTCTTCTGAGGTCTCGGTATGTTAAGTTCTAACTAGTCGATCGTAGGTAGTAGAGTGGAACACCCCCGGACAAAAAAGAAAACCCGCAATAACGGTTCGCTTTTCATCCAACACCGGTGGAGAGCATTGGGGGAAGAATTGAATTTTTCTTGAATGATAATGTGTGTGAGAAATTACACGTGTAACGAAAGAAGTCTGTTACCTAGAACTTAGTGTTATTATGTTAGACTAAAATTTCTTTCCTTCCAGCAAAATCTGGAAGGAGTGAGAGGAAAAAAAGGTAAATGCAGAAAATAGATAAGGATCTATGTAAAAGTGAAGTTTTCGTCTGTAATCTGCTAAGAAATTCTATTTTTTTCTGTAAAGGTTGGCCTAAGTTAGGAAGAGTTAAATTTTTAGTATTTCTAGAATAGCAAAGTTTCAGTATGGTCCGTTTGGACCAGAGTAGTTTAACTTTTGCCAATTCTGGCGGGAAGTATGTAAGGTTTTAGTTAAACTAACAAAGTTTTATGTTAATTTCTCTTTCCTGTGAACTCTATTTCAACTTCCCGTTAGAATGAGCGCGCATTTCAGCTTTATGCTAATTTGCAGTGGACCAAGTTTTGTTTTAAAGGTTTCAACTCATTTCTATCTCCACGTGAGAAAGTCTACTTCAGGAACTTACTTCGTCAGGCCCAATACAGGGATTACATTAGGAACTGGCAAGAGCAGGTTTTTGCTTTCATGCTGAAAGCCAGTATATACCAAAGTTCCAAAGTTCCAAAGTTCTCAGTGTGAGAGAGCTTTGAGTCTCAGATCGCTTCGGCTCTGTTCGACGTCCCCCTGACAAGCTAGTATTTAAATTCTAAGCCTTAGCGCTGTTACTCTAATACTTATTGAAGTAATCTAAGTGCGTTAGTATTAGCCAAATCTTGCTGCGCACCATTGATAGTTTAGCATAGAGGCCAACCTCGCGTTTATAGCTCTGAGAGCAACGACTTCTTAATTTTCTACTTAACTTTATTTTAAATTATTTGATTGTTCCGTTTAGACCCAAGTGCGGTCATTTTTTTCTGTTATCCCTTCCGAGTTGGGAAGTGGTTGTAAATAGTAGTTTAATAGAAGGATAATTTTAAACCCTCCTTACATGCAGTTCTACCACTTAACCACAGTTATTCTACCACAGAACATTGCTGCATTCAGCTCCCTGTTCGAGATCAGGACTTTGACACTGTTACTAATATGTTCGACAAAAGTATGCACAGAACACTCAGTCCTGACAAGTTGCTCTATGAAAGCAGGAACAAGAGGTAGTAATAATGCAAAATAAAAATAATAATAGTAATAAGTTTAAAATCCATCTTTTATTCATTTCGGAATAAACACATGCAAAAGAAGAAGCGCAGCGGCTATTTACAAGAAAAAGAAGGCAAAATATGCGAACACCAAAAAAGAAATTAAACTTAAAAAAAATGAAATCTGCGAATTTTATATGGGTTGAACCTAAATTTCGAACAGCGAAAGAAGAAATCAAAGTAATTTGTGTCTTTATCAGTATAAAAATATTATTTTGAGCAGACTGAGTTGAAAAACAAAAGCTTCAAACGAAAGCAATCCAACATATGCAAAAACAAATATATATGTAAATTTCAAAACCCACAGACCGAGTTAAACACTTACATATAGTACATACACCCAACTCTTTTTTTTTTACACGGTGAATACGTTCCTTAGAAAACCGTCTAAAAAAATACATGTGACATTTGGTAAATTTGGGCATATATTCGACAACTTTAAAAAATCGTGTGAGATGAAAAAACTTTAAATATTTTCCCAAAACCGTGCAAAAAATAATAGTGAAATACATTTTATATATCTATAAAACGAAAACAAATCATGTTTATTATAAAAAAATTAAAATTAATGTACGGGAAAAATTCAGTCTATGAGTACCCACAAAAATTTAGATTGGAATTAGGAATAAAAATCAATTTCGCAACTATTCATCGCTGCTTGATAACAAGCGTGCGTGTTTATTACGAACTGGATCAAAAATTTTGTCATCAGCAGATATGACAGGTATGTCTAGCTAACTGTCGAGTTTGATTCAAATGAAGAATTTCGTTCCTTATTAACGCCCCTCCCCCCTTTTTTTGTTGTTGTTATAAAGACTGTTATTCGCGACTTTCTTTTTGTTTGTTTGTTTGTTTCTCAAGTTATTTATATAATTTTTGATATCCAACTGCACAAAACTTAAGATAACGCTGAAATATTAATGCGCGTTCCGTGTAACCAGTAAGAAATGTCATCAGTAAGAAAATGTTGTTTTATACTTGTAGCAAATTTCAAACCTCGCGAATTAAATCAGCCGTTAATAGCTGGACTTCACCTTCGACTTCGTCGTTATCGGTTTCTTTATTGTCATGAACTTTCATAAATTCGAACAAATTATCCTCATCCATTTCAATTCGCATCATTTCTCGATGTCAGCCATTTGCATGTTGTTAAAACCTTCGCCACCAATTGCATTTGATAGAGCTATAATTTCAGAACACACATCTGATTTTTGTACCATCAAACTTCCACTTTTGAAGCATGCTGGCAAATTTTCTTTTAAACAAGCATTTAATTGGCGCAACTGTTTGATGGCAAAGAACGCTGTTATAATACCCTGATGGAGTAGCTGCATCGGCAAGGTAATATCAGGCGGAAAAAACAACATTTGAATATTTGGATGATCCGGCACTGGGTAACTAGGCGCATTATCAACGAGCAAAAGTCTTTTGAATTCCAAACCTTTTTGTTCCATATATTTCTAGGCCTCAGGAACAAAACAGTTGTTGAACCAGTTTATAAATTAGATTAGTCGTCACCCATGCCTTTTTATTCGCCATCAAATCAACCGAAGTTTTTCTATGTTCTTACCTCTTAAAGCTCGTAACATAAGGGATTTTTTTGTTAACATTTTATTACCAGATGCATTGCTACAAAACAAGAAGGTCACCTGATCTTTGGCCGCTTTAAAGCTATCAGTCGATTTTTTAGATTTTGCTATGTACGTTCTTTCAGGCATTTTCTTCCAGAATAATCCTGTTTCGTCGGCATTAAAATTTAATGGGGAGTATAAACCCCCTATTTAGTTATTTTTGCTAGTTTATCCGGAAAGTATTTTTGCAGCATTTTCGCCTGCTGATGCTACTTCTTTTATTTTTGCATATTGAAATGCATGTCTTTTTTAGAAAACTTGTCAGTCATCCCTTACTTGCATTAAATTCCAGTTTCTTCGTTGCATGAAGACTTGTTGATAGTTCCAATTCCTGAAGTTGTTTGCATTTCTAAATGCTTTCTCTTTTAGAATTTTCCCATCAATAAGTACTTTTTTCTTCAGCAAGTCTTCTATCCAAAATAATATGTGTTTTTCCGTTTTCTCTAAGAAAGGATTTCTAGTATAAGAAGAAGTTTTGGAACTGAGTTTAGATCCAGAAATTATTGTTTGCCGAATGGAATTCTTATTTTTTCTAGTTGTTCTTAAAGTCGCTTCATTTAAACCAAAAGTTTTTCCGACAGTTTTTCCTTCGCTTCTCTTTAGACAGTCTGTAGCATTCATTATTTTAATTAACCAAATTATTTTTAGTTTGAACTTTCCTATCGATATCTCAAAGTTTCAGTTGCTGCCCGAATTTAGCGCGAGCGAGATATTTATGCAAATCGCATATATCTGATAGCAGTTTAAAAGGCAGGAGTTAACGAGGGGAAAAACAGAGCTTTGGATTTATCGCCGTAAGGCTGTACGCGCAAGGATTTCCTCTGTCTACTGAAAGTTCGCCTTCATAGGCAAATTGCAATTACTAGTGTTTGCTAGTGAAATTCGCATTATTGCATTTCACTAAGAGTTAGGCTTCCCTCGCCATCCTACTTAAGATTAAGTTAGGTATTTGAATTGTTAACACACTTTATTTCATATTATTTTAGTTCAGCCCAAGTAGTGGCTTACTCTCAAGTTGGAGAGTTGTAATTATTTGAATTAAAGGGTCACTTTAAACCCTCCTTCTGACTTTGTAGTTCTTTAACACTAAAGGACATAGCCTAGATTTGCTCACTGTCCTCCACATAGGGTTTCACAGCATATGCTAAGTAAGAAGATCAAGAGATTGAAGGAGAAACCTTATAAGTCTAACATTTTTATTTCAGTTTCTACGAAGTTGCTTGTCTCTTCGGAATATTTTTTTTTTGTTGTTGTTCAGGCATTTTATTAATAAGTGTAATAGAACTTTTCTAAATCAAAACTTTAACGCCATATTGCCTTATTTATTGGTAAAAAATTATCATGAATACAAATTATACAAAAAATTTCATCATAGAAATAAAAAAAAACTTTAATTAGAACATCAGCTTTTAGAACTTTATTGAAATTATTTATTGCATCCTAGGAATTGAGCACTTTAACACTGAATAATGAAATGCTGTGTTCAAGTTGAACTACAATGAGATAAAGAAAAAGGTGATAGTAAAATTTGGGTATTCCCCGTAATCACCGGAATAAATTAGACACTAGCTAAGTTACTAACACATATGTGGGCTAAGCCGACCGACTTCTGATCACACTGTCAAAATTAGAATTAAAAAAAAAATTTCATGGGGGGAGGGGAATTCGTGCTAGACCAAAAAATTCTTCTAAAAAAGTATATTTATTCTTATTGATGAACCGTGTTATTTCAAAATCGTGTAAAAAAAGACCGTGCAAAAAAGAGTTTGGTGTGTGTGTGTATATATATATATATATTATATATATATATATAGAGAGAGAGAAAGCTAGGAAATTATAAACAATCAAAAGAGTTTAAACATATAAAAATTATTTCCAGTTTAAGCAGACGGAGTCTAAAAAACGCAAAAACAGAAGCAATCCAACATATGAAAAAATAATAAAAATTTGACCCCAAAAATATAAAATAAAATTAAGAAGGAAAAATTTTGAAGGCTTTTGGATTTTATATTATGCCTAAAGGGCCTTTTTTTCATTTACATGTGCCCGTTCTGAGAGCATTTGGCCTAACGCCCCTTAGGGATAAAAATATTTAAAAACAATATGTCTTGAAAATTTCCAATAGACAATCTCGCCTGATGGAGATAAAAATGTTTTATTCCGTATAGTGTTGCCACTGCTGGCTTTGAAATCGTTTAGTTTTTAATCAAAAATTTGTTTAAGTTTTATAAAACAAGAAAGAGATAATAAAACAAATTCGGAATTCAAAATTCGGGCTTAAAATTGCCCATACTGGGGTGGAGGATTACGTTATTCAAAATTGGATGGCCCTAGGTACCATCGTTTTTTCTCAGTGCGAGAAACATACATACATTCATGCAGATTCTTCGTTATTTAATTTCTTTAAATACAATAGAGGGCGAATAATATTTGGTGGCAATAACTCTTTTAATGATTCGACTCAAAATGCCGTTCCGGGACTAATAGCACTTCTGTGCTAACGCCCCTTTGAGCTAAAAATAAGTATTCTTATAAAAAGTAAATTTAATTTCATAATTAGCAAATGTTAGACTTTTGAACAATATCATATGATAGTAATTTTTTCAAATGTCGAAAAAGATACAACGAAGTTCGTCTAAACAAAAATTGTGATGTACCCTGACAAAAGTTTAAAATTTTATTTGAGAAGAAAAAAATTACTGGAGCTATTCTTCCTTGCTCCTTGGCTGAAATTAAGCCCTCTGCTGTATCACTGGAAATCATCGCAATTGCAAAAAGGAAGAAAAGATTTTACCTGAATTAACATTTGAATTCCAAGAACAAGATGAGGACAAGGGTGTTGAAAATACCTCTGCTCGTCTCTCTTTCATTTATATCTTTCTTAAACGTTATTCACACACAGTTTGTAAAGTGACATCTAAATACTTTTGTTCCCGTCGGGAAAAAAATTTCTTATCTTCGCTTCCATACCGAACTCGCCGGAAATGAAACGAAAGCTCTAGTCTGCGTTTCCCGTTTATTTGCTAATTTACCCGGAAGATAACTTCCGGCGTATGGAACTTTGCTTTTTCTTCATTCTAATTATTTTATTTTGCGGCCCCCCTATCTTTGATGGGGTGAGCTAGGTATCATTTATTAACCTAAATTCTTGGGAACATATAAGTTATTTCATAATTAGGTTTTCATATTAATTAAAGCCTTTTTGAAATGAGATAATCCGGGGTAATGGAGGGTTGGGAGAGATATACCTTATCACATTTTGAGAAATTAAAAGTTGTTTCATTGTTCACAGGTTATCTTCATAATTTGAAATTACATTCAACATGTAAAGAGGTCTTAGATAAAAGTGAGAGGAACTTGAGATTTCTTCAAATTTTACATAAATATTCATTTAAAATTCAGATTTATTAAAGCTTATATCAGAATATGTTTTCGATACTCACACTTACCTAAAATCCTTTTCGAGCCTTTCTTACGCAGATTTGTTCTGAAACTTCTCTGCACACTCTTTAGAATTTTTTTTTTAATATTTGAAAGCATATTTTTGTTGAACTGAGCGGAGTTTTTAGTTTCCTTATTCCATCTTCATCGAAATTCTAACTTTTAATAATGCTTCAATCCTTTCGATACCTCTTTGGGGTCCGTTGAGAGTTGGAGTCCGTTGGGGTCCGATCATTGGATTTAGATACAAAATCAATTATCTGGTTTGTTTAAATCGTTGGCAATATCTTTATCGTAATGGTCGACAACTAACAAAATAATTTCATTCTGATGAAAGAAATCAAGATTTTTTAATGTACTGATTTAATTAAACGAAATTCTTTTGAAACATGACTTGTTTTGAAACGTTGCCTTCTTCGTCTATAACTTGCCATATCATTACTTTTATCGCAAATTCTTCTTCAAGTTTCAGCCTGAAGTATGCAGGCACAGACTTAAAAAATGATGAATTATAATGCCATCATTTAGATTATGATCAAACATAAAATAATAATATCATCTCTATCATAAGTACATCGATTTATCATCTGTGATGAACTTCTGCTCACTTCTGGATTGAATCAATTGTCTGTGAAATTTAAGGCAATTTTTCCTCGAAGTTATTGATCATTTTCATATTTTGAAGCCGCCGTTTTCATATAAAATTCCATGCCCTCAATTAAATAACCATTTGATTTTGAAGTCTTCAATTTTTAAGTAAACTGACGGACAGATATGTGCTCTTAATCGACGAACTTCAATTTAATAGTTTTCATGCTTTGTTTACTTCTTTTACTGATCTCTTTTCCAAACTATTTGTAGAGTCAATAGAATTTTTTCTACGTTAGGAACTGTGTGGATTCAATTTGTTACGAACCCGTACGAACGTAATAATGTATAAACGATTCCCAAAACTTGACGTTCGGAATATAACAAAGTAAAAATTGTTGATTAATTAATCTCAAATTGATCACTTGATCTCAAACTGGCAGTCTTTTTACTTCTTTCTACGAAGTAAAGGAAGAATCGTAATTGGGAAAAATTTCGGATGCCGTATTTCAACAAAAATATCCTTTTGACCACTGTCGATTCGATCTGAAAAATATTTTTGCTTTACATTTTTACGTACGGACGGAATAAAGGACTCTTTTTCCCAAAACGGTATTGTGAAAGGGATTTGGAAGAGATTTTTTTCGTGACGTCTGTACGTATGTCCGAACGTATGTATATGTCCCTCATAACTCGAGTAGCTTCAGGAAGTTGAAATTTTGCATATGAGACAGCTATGATACGCAAATGTGCACTTCCATTTTTGTTTGCAATCGGCCGGCCCAAAAGTATACAAATACATGTATATATATAACAACTCTGTTACCGGGCTCGATCAGCTACGTTTTTCCATTCTTATATGTTGGTAAATTGCGCATTTTTTTATTTAAACGTGACTGAAGTATATTGTTCTTATATTCCGTTTAAGTTTTTTTATGCCTTTAGTTAATCTGCATGCAACAGTTGTAGAATTATCAACAATTTAAAAGTTGTTTAAGTTCCATTAAGACTAACGCAATTTGTTTACTTTTCAAGCATAGCTAGAGCTGAAACAAATCGTTACCGAGTAACGAGTGCATCGATTGACTCGAAGTAACGAACTGGTACTCCTAAATTCATTTCGTTACTTCCATTTATCGTATGACAGTTCGATGCGATTGCTGTTCGATTTTACAATAAGACGTGTGAACTGGGACACTTCGGCCAGCGAATAAGTGTGCGTCACACGCATGCGTAATACGTGCATATTTTTTGGTTGGTAATTTCGAATTTTTTCGTTCGTTCGTTGCAAGTTTTGAAAAATTTGTGTACTAACTGTTGTTTACAATATGTGATTTAGTTGAAGTAATACTATTTAGTGTTGATACTTGTAACAAGGTAAGTAATTTTGACAACGTAAAGCGTTATTTTGTATTTTGCTTTTGTTTACATTAAAAGTTACAGAGCATATTACGTTTGCAAATTGGAAGTTTAGATAATTTAGGTGATTGTCGATTTTTTCTTGGCTGTGCCATAGTGAGATTTTATTGATTTCAAATGTTCATAGACTGCATTTAGATATTTTTTATACATACAGGTTACTATACTGTTAGGAATTTCGTATTTAGTCAGATTTTTATTTAGTAGAATTATAATTAAAATTGTTTTATTTCACCGTGCAATGCAGCACGAATCATATTTTAAGAGGAAGCTACACACACACACACACACACAAAAAAAAAAAAAAATTAAAAATGCAAGAGCACGTGTGCATTTAACATTGAATAAAAGTTTATCTCGGTAATTGATATTTAATTTGAATAAATGTAATTGTCTATATTAGCTGAAACTGGAATTCTACTCTTTTTGCTTTCCAGAAATTACTGGAACTGTCTCGCGCGGCCGATTTAAAAACCTATAATAGCCGGAGAGAAACATCTCAGTTTGCTAGTTGTTTAAGTGAGCTGTTGTTGCTTACTTAGCGGTTGTAATTGTTTTGATCAGTTAGCTTTCTCTGCGCTATGGATTGCGTTCTATTTTACATTTTAGTAGTTTAAAATATAGCTACTGTTTATATTGCGTTATATTTTGATATTGCACGAATATCTTTGATAAATAATCCAACGTTTTGTTATAATTCTTGTCATAAGAATAAATTTTATTAACCTTTTATCGGACTAGTGCATTCAATCAATTATGAACCCGTACGCACGCAACAATATGTTTTGTTTTTCTGTTGTTAACCGTTTATAGTAACAAGAAGTTTTGGTGGGAACTTAAAAGCGTTATGTCGTGCTCTAGTTTTACCTTCATTCATTTAGTGTTTTTGCTTCCACGTACTAAGTTAAAAAGAATTGTAGTAATTACAAAAAATTTCGGGTATGATATTTAAATGAAAATATCGATTTTGACTGTTCCCGAATCCCCATGCATGATTTTTTTGGCGGATCATCTCTATGTAGGAACAGAATAAAGGACTGTTATATCCAGAAAGAATTGTAAAATGTAATTTAAATGGGATTTTTTTCGGAACGTCTATACGTACGTACGTATGTATCTCGTATCACTCAAGAAGGTTGACCGTAGAACGCTGAAATATTGTATATGGGGCTACTATAATATCCAGTTTCGCACCTCCCTTTTTTATTGCAATCTGCAACACCAAATTTATAGATAGATATATATAGCTATCCCATTACCCTGTTTAAAAATCCTTACCCGGTCTTTATTTTCGCAATCCTTTGTCGTAATCATACACTTCTAATTACAGAAGGGCTTTAAATGACGAAAATATTCATGTTTTGAGAATATCAAATATTAAAAAAAATAATTGTCGACAAAAAGCGAGATCAAATGCGCTCTCCCGTTTCATATACTTGGGAAAGTTTTATATTAGTAACAATAAAACAAAATCATGAGAAATTTGACTACGTTACCACAAAACTTGACTTGGACATTTAGTTAATTTTAAAATTTGCAACATCTGATATCATTTTCAACTTGACATAAGGGACCAGTTAATTAAGATATATGGAAAGTTTTTACGCATTCTAAAGATGAAAAGGAGAAATATAATCTTTGCCACGCACTGCATTCGGTAAAAAGTGCTTCTACACACACACACACACACACACAAAAAAAAAAAGGTCAACTTACTAAACTATTATTTCAAGTTCCGTGTCGGATACAATAGTTCAAGAAGCTCCTATGTCATCAACATCAACAGCAAGTACTGTATATACTAATCGTGTCGATATCTAAAAAAAGTTACCGAACTTTGCACATACCCATATTCTGTGGAAGATTATATTATTCAAATTTTGATGACTCTAGGTATCGCTGTTTTATCCCAATGCTAGAAATATACATACATTCATGCAGATTCTTCATTGTTTAATTTCTTTAAATACAATACAGGGCGATAATATTTGGTGGCAACAATTCAAAAACACGAAACAACGCTTATCGTGAATCGACGCGAAATGCCAAAACGAAATCAACAATTCTTCTGGCCAAATTGCCCTTTTGGACTAAGAAGAAAAAATTTTCAGTTTTAGTTAAGTTTTTGCAAATATTAAGGGATAATAAGCACTTTCTTGCATTTTGTGATATATAAAAAAACTCTTGCGTCAAATGTTGGATACTTTCATCTTTTTCAGTACAATTTTTTTCTTCCTTTCAAAATTTATGTAACAATGGTAATTTTTTAAAAAAACAAGCATTGTATGGTTTTTCTTTTAAAAAATTCCGTCAACTTTATAGTTTTGTGATGGTTTTTCTGTTAAAGAAGTTAAATCTGTGATGCGATCCTTTTATAATATTAGTTTTGATCTATGTTTTTTTTCCCATTGCAAATCCAAGCCATAGGTCAAGAAAGTAATCATAAAATGACTCTAATCTTGCATCACATAGAGAGTTTCTCCTATACAAAACTACAACCATTATGAGCATATTCTATAGATTTTTTTTTTTTTGGAAAGTTTTGCTTCTGGTCTCACTCGGCAAAAAGGTACTGAAGGCGTAGAGACTGACTAAATATGCTGTGGATGCAATGCTGAGTCAATATACTTGATAATTTACTAACTTAAATGATAATTCCAGAATGAATTAAGCTTCATTTAATTCGCAATAATAAAAGAAGACGTTATCTTTGTTGTTTCGAAGTTTAGTTTCTCTAGATTTGTAACAAATCCATTATTCTGCTAAGTTTCAAATGTAAAAAAATATGGCTGCATGGTAAAAAAATTAGGCTTAGCCGCACTTAACAACTTTTAAATTGTTGATAATTCTACAGCTATTGCATTCAAGTTAACTAAAGGTATAAAAACCTTAACTGGAAGATAAGAACAGCACAATTCAATCATTTGTAAAGCAAAAAATGCACAATTTACCAATATGTAAGAATAAAAAACTGAGCTCACGGAGCTGAGTAACAGAGTAGGTATATAGGTATACACACACACACACACACACACACACACACATATATATATATATGTGACCTCATGGTGCGTAGATGTATATATACCTATACATCTACGCACCAAACGTATATATATCTACATTTGGTGCAGCTGATTGCCACCAAAAAGGGAAGTGCTCAACTACATGCTATAGCAGTCCTATATAAAAAATTTCAACGTTCTAAGGCTACTCGCTTGAGTTATGCGAGATACATACATACACACGCACGTACAGACGCCACGAAAAAAATCTCTTCTGAATCCATTTTAAATCAGTTTTATAATTCGTTTGGGAAAAAGAGTCCTTTATTCTGTCCTTACGTACAGATGTCACCTTAAAAACACCGTGAAATTGCATTCAGTAGCGGTCAAAATGGATATTTTCATTGAAATGTGATACCCGGAATTTTTCATGTTTACAATACTTCATGCAAGGAAGTAATTACGAAACTGATATAACTGGGATCTATGTAATTCAGAGTTTTTTTAAACAATTAAGTTACTCCCCCACAAAATTTTAAAATTTTATACGTATTCCCCTTTTTACAACTCGCGACATTTTTTCAGATTAGGCTCAAAATAGGAAAAACCCTCATTGTTATAAAAAAAGTTGTTGCTGTTTATAAAAGCAAATGTTAGGGTAAGATAATCTAGCTTTAAAATAACATTGTTAAGAAAATTAGGTGCGATCTAGCTCTTTAAAAAAAAATAATAAAATAAGTCATATTTTTATATTCATATATATTTTTATTTCATATTCATATGAAAACGAAATTTTATTTCGTTATATAAACAAGTCTGAAAGTACTGAAAAGCTGTTAAAATATAGAAATAAACAATAAGTAGAAAAAGACAAAATTATTGAATTCTTTCTTTCACTAAATGATGATTTGTCAGCAGAGTCATGGAAGCGCTGCCAAATTTTCTTGGGGGGGGGGGTAAACATATCTTTGCTCAAACCGCGTATGCCTTGGTTTTACACGGGCCACAGGTGATAAAATGCTTCATGAAAACGGTATCCTGAAGGTTAATTTACCTTTTTTCCCTCATATGCTGGCCGTAGTTTCATCTGATGCACGTGACTTTTTACAGAAATTTCCATTACGTCCCTCCATTTCTTGAACGTCTTGATTTGACAGTGGCTAACCATATTACATTAAATCATCGCTTTTTTGCTTGACTTCTTCATCAATTCTTCACGTTCTTCTGGCCTGTAGATCCGATTGGTTCTCCTCATGATCGCACGGAGGAAACGAAATGACCCCTAATGGAAAACAAATTTGAATTTTATCGAACATTTTCATTTCGACGAGTGCCATGAAAACAGTGTGATTCTTGTTTTAACTTGTTTGTCAATGTGTTCAATTCACCTTATTTGGTCGTTTTTACAAAAAAAAAATTATTCCGTTTTACTTTTAAGCCTTCTACAAATGAAAAATGGTCAATGTACAAACTGTTTCAAAATACCGTGCAAACACTGGGCGGACGTGGGAATATGGGAGTTATGGGGAGGGGAATATCTGAGGTAGGATTTTGTACTTGCGGATTTTCAAAATATACAAAATGAAAACATATTTTAATAGTAAAAAACAAAAAACAAAACAAAAAAAATTCAATTAAAAAAATGACAATAAACATATACTTAAATTTTTATCTTATATATTGATTATCTTTTGGAAAAAGGCTTTCAATTACGTTTGTATTGATACCCAAGGTCCACAGAGAATAGACCTTCATCTGTACCGCCAACTATGCCTGATGTATGGAATCCGCAAAAGAAAAAAACAATCCCTAATTGGTATTACTCCTTCGAAATGCTTAAATTAGTGACTTTTTTCCTCGAAAGAAAAAGAAATTCCTTGAAGAATGGCCTGATTCGAAATGCGTAAATTAGAGATTTTTTATCCAAAAGAATATATTGAATTGACAAACGCGAAATTTACGTATTCCAAATGTAACAATTTTAGGGAGATGTTAATTTTAGGAAAAAATACTCATAGTAGAATCATTACTGTGCATAAAGCTACTTATCAGTAGTAATTCACTCCATCAGCATATTTTGTAAGTGCACGTCTATATCGTTACCAAAGGAGTGTTTCTAGAATGTACGTATGGGCTTTCAGTAATATTTCTGTCATTTGATATCACCTTTACCGCCCTTTAGCAAGATTGTTGAAATGTTTTGCTACGCAATTTCTTGTATAAAACAATTATAGCATGATGGATTTCTTATGAAAATTTCAGTGCGACGTTAGATTAAATGTAAGCATAATGAAATATGTAAATAGGAGAAGTCTTAGAATTTTTCGTTGCAGTCTGTATGAAAAAGATGTTTTATAATAATAGCCAATGCACAGTTTAATTCAAAGTGAACTTTTCTAATTTGCATTTCTACACATTTAGTGTATTAAATTTCACATTGTCAACTATTCACCCTTAAATGTATTGCCTGCACAAGAGATAGTCCTCTTAGGCTTTTCAAACAGAATGAATTTGTTCTATTCACAATGAATATATTTAATCTATTTATTATATTTAATTTAATTTTAATTTATTTCTGTTTAATTTATTTTAATTATATTTAATTTAATTTAATTTAATTTTCACAATATATATTTTGAATCTTACACTTTCAAAATCAAAGGAATGCAAGCATTGAGGTAAGAAAACTCTAGATTCATTGTAACACTTTCAGTTATTCTCAATAAAAAAATTATACGCTTGCATTTTCTTAATCCACAGCTGTTAGTAAATGCATAATATTCGAGACTAATTGTAGCTTGAGTCATTTTCTCTACATAAAGAGGGATAATATGCGACGAACATTAATCCGAATATCAATGAGTGATAAGTTTCACGAAAGTGAAATGTTTACGATTAAATAAACTTATAAAATGCACTACGAGATTTTCTACTCAAGTGATAGCAAAATTTATATCCCATACATTTATAACTGCGAAACAAATGCAAAATAAAACGTAACATGCCCTCATACGCACAGTTTCAAAGATTCAGCGTCACAAGAGCAATAAAAGCGCATTTGATGCACTTCTTAAAACTCTCCCTCAGTGGCGATACTGATGCGCAAAATGTGAATTATGCTTTCGGTTACCCTTCCCCTGATTATTACATCCTTCTTGTAATTGTATAACTAGATTATTTAGCCGTTTTCGCTTTTTCGGCTTTCATTTCATTCAGAAGAATCGGATTACATTATAAATTATTGGAATCAGCTTCATAAGCAAGCTAGAAATGGCTATCTGTAACACAAATCTGGCTAGTGAGAATGCAATTCAGAAACTAAGGAACAGTCGATAGTGTGCACATGCCCCTTTTTAATAACTTCTGCGAATTACGACCTTCCGTTTCACCGCTTATTTTTACATAATTTCTGAAGCTTGGTGTAGTGATGCTTTCCGACCATTAATCTCATTTTCGAAAAAAAAAAGTCACATAACCCCTTTTTAACTTTTTAATTCTATCGGTTCATTTTTTTACTGTGCCTATACTCATTAACTCAGAAGTCTTGAATCTTTTTCCATAGATACTGATTTAAGTGGAAATTGCAACGTTTTTTTTCCACGAAAGAAAAAAGCTTCTTTAGAGTTAATGTAGTGCAACTGAAACTTCAAAATCCGGAATTCCAGTCAATAATATAATTTTTAATTAAAAAAATAATATTTTTCATAAACCTGCTTCCGTTTATCGAAAGTAAAGCAGCATTTATCTCGATGGAGGTGCTCTCAGTATTAACAATGAGTAATGTAAATTTAGAAAACGTTTTGAACATCTTTTAAAAGTTCCATCCACAAAGAAAGCTTGGCTGCTTCTCACTGCTCCTTATTCGCGATGAATTTAGTGGCCCAATTGTTAAGTCAACTAATTCTGATTTCCTGCAAACGCTATTCACATCTCATAATTGCAATAATATTTTTCCAAATTCGAGTGATATATTTGAAATCGACTAATTACTCAATGGAGGTAGGTTCTCCGAGGACTAGGATATCCGGTGTTGCACACACATAGTCATTGTTTCCCTTCTTACCCGAAAAACCAAACATTCTGTTTATTTTAAATTATTAAATAACGAAAAGTTAAAATAATTATCAATTCACAACAATTTGTTTGGAATTCCGCAATTTTCCTTACACGTAGCTGCTTGAGCGTATTTTACACTTTGCGTAGAATTGTATAGTTCAGTTTACAACTTATAAACTGCGGAATATTAGTTAATATGTAAAAGCCCTGACAGTGTAAGCTTCCTACGTTTTCATCGTAAACTCTGAAATCACGAATATTTTCTTCTTTTGCTTTTGCTACAACTGTTTATTTTTTACTAAAGAATTAACTGTATCAGGTTAACATGAATAACATTTATCTTCTAAAATGATTTAAATGTACTCTTGCAGTTTTTAGGTCGTTCTTTTACACAAATTCAATAAACTACATTTTCATTTATCAATGCTAAATTCCATATTGCTAACTTTTGTAAAGCGTTAATTCTTTTCTTTAGGCTCAATTATCTAAAATATACATATTCATTAAGAGAAAAGGTAAAAAAGACTTGATATAGTGATGAAATTACAAATAGAATGAAGTTAGGAATTTCGAGAAGATGTATAAGGCATTTCTCCCGCCTTCTTAGCATGCCTTCGCATTGTAACGGTCAGCACACTCGGGGCGTATTCGAGAGGTCTGTGGTTCGGGCGCATTGCTCATTTTTAATGTCTCTTGTTTTGAAGAACCTAATGCCTTTAGAGTGGCGCTCGAACTAAAACAGGTTGTGGATGATAATTCTGCACCACTAGGATTTGGCGACTGGGTTCTCTAATCCCCAGTCGCCCTTTAAAAGGGGAGTATATAAGGTATTTCTCACGCCTTCATAGCATGCCTTCGTGGTGTAATGGCCAGCACGCTCGGCGCGTAGTCGAGAGGTCGGTGATTCGAATCCCGGCAAGGGCATTGCTCATTTTATGTCTCCTGCTTCAAAATTACCTCGTAATAACCTCTACAGATGGTTAAGCTCAGACATGTATACAACCTAAATTATCACCGCAAAGACTAACTTATTTACAAAGAAACAGCCTAGTCCTTCATAATGACACCCTAGTAGCGTTCCCATCCTTGTGACATCCCTGGAGAAGAAAGTTTTGGAAGGCGAATAGTGCATTCTGCAATATTGCGCAAACAGGAAAAAAATTTTAAAGGGCGGAAACAGGACTAATTCGTATTTTTTGTTCCATCTGTCTTTCTTTGAAGACTTCTTGTCGTTTTTTCTAAGAAAGTTAGATTAAGGGAAAAACAAAAAAAAACAAACAAAAAAAAAAAAAAAAAAGGCAAAGGGAAAACTTATGCAACGAGCGAGCATCTAGCGGCCATTTTCTTTCCCGTTCTTGCACACAGGAAGGAGCGCGAAATTTTCAAATGTCCTTGGATGCTAAAATCCCTAGCTGCGTTTCTGACGTTTACAAACTTCTGCCAAGAATTTCAATTTCTGAGATAGCCGTTTAAGCACATATTACACAGTAAACGAATATAATATGCGCTGCCAATCATATTTACTCCAGAACATGTTGACCAAAAAAGAATGTACACGTTGATCTCATCAAGTTCTTCCGTAATGTGGAAAACTTGTATAGCGGAATATGCGCCTTTATCTTGGTTTTTGATTTATGGTTTCTTAGACAAAATTTCTCTTACTTCTGTGCATCTCTTTCTAATATCTTCCATAGATAAGATCTTAGTAACGCATTTGCCATAAATTTTTCAGTAAGAAAAGAACTTTAGAACCTTCGTTGAGATCTACTTTTTTTCTTAAACGGAAGTTTTCAGTCTCTTTCGAGATTCTCTCGTGACTGTCTTCTCTTGATTTAATTAGCGTTTTTCTAAATATATGCCTGCTGCCCGCCCCAAAGGATAAAACTGAATTGCTTCAAATTCAGATCATTTTTTTTTCTATTGTTCTTTTATGTTATTATTAGATTTTTTTAACTGTTAATTTCCTGCAGAAATTAAGGCAACAATTTTTATAGCTGGGAAAAGCTTAATAGTTTTTCTACCTTCTGATTTTGAAAACGTTCATCAACTTCTTCAGGAAGAACCAGAGATATCAGAGAAACCAACAGATATGGGATTTTAAACTTGGATAATACGTAAAACCTTTAAATAAATTACCATTTTCCTAATTTAGAGTAATGAAAATATTGAATGTCGTGTCAAATTCTTATTCAGACCTGTAAAGCTTAACTCTCTTGGATATCATCCAACGTTAAACTCTGTGTAGAAATTACGCGACTTATCGCTAAGTTTTATCTATATCAGAAACTTGAGAAGGGTGTAAAAGACCCTTTATTTTAAACTAAATAATTTGGAAAGAAGGCACTCTTAGTGCTTACAGCTCCGGCAACACTTATGGCGAGAAACTTAAAAGCAATAGATCAGATTTAAAGTTTAGATTTAAATAAACTATTAACCAAACGCTACACAGAGCAATTTCACACAAAGTTGACTCAGAACTTCACCGGCGTTAATTAAAATTATCAGCAATAATAATTCTAGCCCGAAGACAGGAATTCTTGCTTAAAGTAGCAAACCTAGTAATGTGTCCTCAAGAAGCAGAACACGCTCTATCTTAATAAATTAAAAACTTCACTTAAATCGAACTAATATCCATAAAAAAACGGAAAGCGAGAAGAGATAGTATTCAAATTAAAGGAACCTCACACTTCAAAAGAGCCTTGGATTAAATGTTGGTTGTTGAACTTGGTGTGTGTCTCTGTAGAGTTATTAGGTTATATCGATGCAGGGACACGAAAAAATGTATAATGCTCTCGTCGGTACTTAAACTCCGGATCTCCCAAATACGCATTACGTGTGCTTCCAGTTACGCTATGAAGGCACGCCGAAAGGAGGGAGAAAATACTTTATATACCTTTCAGACAAATGAGAATTAGGGAGGGGAAAAGTAAATAAATAAATTTATTAATAGGGAAAAATAGAGAAAGGGCATAATGATGAGATAATCGGAGTAAACAATACTTATCACGTAAGCCCTAAGTTATCGAATACGAATAAAGTAGAGGCCTGAGATTATACAGCTCAATAATGAATCAAGTACAGATTATATTTTGCTTCAATGCACCTATAAAACTGGTTTCTCATAGCGTTAAAAAACGGCTACTAAATTTAATGATTACAGACAGGAAAGAAGATTGTGGAAATGGAAATGGCATGTGGGATTGCATGAGCAGTGATTACTAAAAATGATTCGTAATTTTGAGGAAAGCTTTTAAATTCATTGTTTGAATAGGAAATGTGGATGTAAGACTTTAAGAATGTCAGAACACATTGCAATAGTTCTCGTTGAGGAATCTAGTGACAGGACTCATGATCATGAAATGTATATGCAATTTCTAGGAAGATGAGACTTGCGGTTTGCTACTGATTGAAAAGCTGGGCAGAAAACTTGAAAAGTTATTAGTATAAACTGAGGCATAATCAAATCTTGCTTTTGGCAGGTACGAAAATCCGAAGAATTTTGTACTACCATTCTCAGCACGTATTGAGTTTGGCGGCCTTAGACTAGTTTCTAAAATGACGAAGATGCATTTTAATCTTTGTAGAACATTGAATATCAAACCTGTAGAATCCTGGGTGCGAAAAATTTGCGGTTGTTAAAAAGTTCCTTTGCATTCTCCAGAAGTTATGGTTTCAGATAAGTCAGGTTAACTGGAAGAAAATTATCCAGTAGAACTTGTGATGCACATTAAAATGCAGAATTTTATATTAGCCCTAAATTCCAGCAAAGAGTTAGTTCTGATAATTTTCAGTATTCCTTATTTACAAACAAAATTTTCCTATTTCGATGCATTTTTCAACTCTATATATCGCTGAGTATGTTTTTTGCATTGCCTGAAATATAGGCACACTAAATTTCACAACACTTTACCCAATGATTCTCCGGCGTGAAAGCTTTGAATAAGAATAATAAGAATACTTTAATTTGAAACACCCTACATATAATTTCTGATATGAATTTATCACAATCAAACTCTTATTACCGTATTTCCCCTCCTTTTCTTACTAATTTTATTGCTTGAAAACTGGAAGTGGAAAAATACGTGCTGTATACTATTTCTGAAGATATGACATAAATGGTAAGCATATCACATTAAAAAGACACACAAAGACACAATAATGTATTTTATCATTTATATTACGTATTTAGAAGAACTTATCAATTTCAGTAGTACTTTCTTTATTTACACAGAATATTTCCTATTTCTGCATACATTTTACGTTGTTAACGTTGCTGTCTGTCCAACAAATTCCCAGACAGATTTTCTTCCTGGCTAGGGTAAAACTCGGACTCATAACTAGGGTAAAACTGGGAATGCAATTCCTCGTTGTCATGGATCGTTTGTGCAAGAGGATTCAAACGTGTAGGTCCAGAATGATGGAAGAAGAGGGATTTCTTTCTGATCAGTAATGCTCATGTTCACATGGTTGGAGCTGGCGTGCAAAATGTGTACCAGTTCTTAGCCCTCCATTTTACCTACATGAATATTTCGTATGACTGACTCCAACATTCGAATGACTCCCCACTCTTTTTTGAACATTACAAAATTAAGCCTAGGTCTTCTCTCACTTCTGATTTTCACAATGACAGCCATAATATTGTTTTATGCTTGATTTGTTCATTGTTCTAATCAGGATGAGGTTAGCGTCTAGGAGCCTGCTATTAATGGCCTCGTTCTCCATCCCATATATTCCTCCGATCTGGCCTCCAGTGCCTTTTTTTATTCCCTAAAATCAAACTTCACATGAACGGTCAAGCCGGCGTAACCGACATTCATGTTATGATGACGCAAAAGCCATTCAAGCCACAGTAACACTCAAGTTGAATAACATCCTGAATAAGGACTTTTCTGACCGTTTCATGTGGTTGTATGAACGTTCTATAAGTTCTGCTTATGTGGGAAAGACTATGTGAAACACCTTAAGCATTTAAACCTTCATCTTAGAATTTTCCGTAGCTTTCATTAATCCAGTCTCCAAACAGTGTAAACCTAAAGTTTCTAAATCCTGTGCTTAAAAAACTCGGAGGAAAAATATGACAGGGAAAGAAATAAGTGAATAAATATGGTAATTAAATGATAAAAATAAAATTATACTTTTTACATTTAAGGATTTATGAATTGATGGAGGCAGAACGTCTTTTAATAGATTCTTTTTTTTAACATATCCTATCTGAATGAGATCTGTATTGAGATCCACAGAGTGCATCTTAAAATTAATTGCAGGAATATTTTGAAAAGCCGTCACCGCCAATTAGCTAAGAAGAAGGCTGATGAAGAGATATCAAGCTTAAAGAATGCAAATCTTAGTTAATTAGCTTCATCAGAATGTAAAAGTCAATTCAGCTAATTTATGTCTTTTAATTCGTGATTTACTAGTAGTCTAGAAGGATTCTCTATTATTTATTATAAGTCGTTTAACATATGAAATATACTAGGTAATCAAGATTCAAAGTTAATCCAAATGAAAACACACACACACAAAATGTAAACCAACACACAAAACATAAGCAAGCAAACAAACAAACAAACAAACAAACAAAAAAACGGAGAAAGAGAGAACAAGACGCATAAAGTCGTCAAGTAAATTACTTAATAAGTTAGGATTTTAGAAAGAATGCCCTTGTCTATTAAGGTAAAATTTATGATTCCAAACAGTTTAAAAAAGTACTTTTTGTGCAAATGTAATTATATTTAAAATATTTGATTTAAAATCTACGTGTAATTTCAGTATTTTCCTATTTTGCGAAACTAAAGGATTGCATGAATTTCAAAAGAGGGAAGTTTTTACAAGGGAAGAAGACCAAATAATTCGCTTCGCACTCTTTTTCAGGTAAACAGAGTCAACTGAACATAGCTTGCAAAACGGTAATACAGTTACATTTTTCCCACCTGTTCGGAAAATCAAGTGTCTAGATTAACAACCTTAACGGCAATAAATAATAGAAAGGTACAGCTCATTTTTCGAGGCAGAATGCTATTTGAACAGCTGTGATATTCAGCTATAAACGCTGTATTTTTATAAATTTCAAATGTAAACCTCATTATTTTGTTCCATTGTAATTTAAAGAAATATATTTTTTCATAGATTACCGTTTTTCATATTAAAATCTTGAATATTTTCAAAGATACGAATTTTATAAGAATATGAACTATTCAAAGTGTAAAAGAAAAATAGCAGCTCAAAGATTCGATTTTTGACTGAAAAGTTGTAGTGGTGGCTAATGAAGTAAAAAATTCTTAGAATTTAAGATAGCTGTTTTTCTATCGTTGATGTTAACACGTAGCAGAAAATATCTCGCTAGCAATTTGAAAGGAAAATTATCAGAAAATTCTGTCTTCCATTAAGAAAACCGAAGAAAGGAAATATTTTCTTATATAATTCCTTTTTGAAAAGACTTGTCTTTGATCTCTTTGTGCTGATCTTGTCTTTGACCTAATGTAATCTTCTTGCTTTACTCCCTCATACTCCTTGATAATTTGTTGTGAGAGACTTGCTTCATCCATTGCATTCCCTAATGATAATTTAAACTCAAAAATAATGCAGCACTTCGAGCTACTTCGAGCCCTCTTTCATATCACAAGAATTCTTTCATGAGCAAAGATATTGCAGTAAAATTTGCAGTAATATCACTCTTGCAAAAAGCATGAGAAAAGTAAAATTTCTTACAATCTAATGTCATTAAGTTAGCGATTAGTGGAAACAGGTGAAAGCTGGTAAGTTCTGTCTTCAAAAATAGTCGACGTCCAAATCGTCTCACTCGCTCACACAACGGTCTAGACTAGAATAATGTTCATGCTCAAAAGAAGTAAAATGGCATTCCTTTTCACATTCTTAAATATTAGATGAACAAATTTGTAAGAGCAATTATCGAATTACCAAATATGCTGTAGGAGATTATCCTGGTAGCACCAGTCCATTAGCAGCACAGATCTGCGCACAATGACAATGAAGGTGTCTAATCAAAGACATAATTTCAACTTATCCTATTCTATGCGTCTAGAATCTGTTAATTATATACAGGGTGATTCCAAATCCTTCTACAAGCTTGGAGCGGAGGTACAGAATAAAGCTACGGAACTGGAACAAGACATTTACAAGAACAGTTCAAAATTCCGTCCACCAATAGCGATACATGCTTGACAGTGCCGGTTTGAGCGACCGGCGTGCACTGACAAAAATTCCAGGTTTTTCACTCACACATGCACTGATACTCGAACAACGAGATCGTCAGCAGGAGTCGCGTGAAAAACTTTTCAGATGTCCACAGAAAAAGTAATCGAGGTTAGATAAATCGGGAGATCGAGGTGGCTAAGGGACTGGATCCCCATAGCCAACCAATCGAACCCCAGAATTAAGATTCAGATAATTGCAAACATCAGTGCTGAAGTGGCTTGGCGCTCTAGTCACTGCGGCAGTAGGTAGGGACCATTAAAAAATTGTGGACGATACCGGCACATACATTCACACTGATTCGTTACTGAGACGCATGTGATCGCGTTGCATTTGGAAGTTATCATGTATGGACCCTTAGTCGTCCATACATGATAACTGTGAGCATTAAGTAAACCCTCTCGGATAAACGTCGCCTCATCTGTAAATAGCACATGAGAAATCCTACTGTAATTCAGATTGCTGCAAAAGCCACTGGGAGAAGTTCATTCGCAGAGAATAGTCTCGCGAATTCAAAGCTTGTACTCGCTGAAAATAGAAGGGCTGTAAGCGATTCTTGTTTAACACTGTCCAAATGATATGTCGATACGCATCTACGTTTTGCGCAATAGCTCTTGTACCTGACTTGGATATATCAGCTAGAATGTTCAAGATGTTTTTTTCAAAGTTCGTCGTCGACCAGCATCCTGTTTGGCGAGGCGCAAAGAACCGGTTTCACAAAGTTCATGATGTAACCGCTGAAACATTCTGTGATCCGGCATTTGTCTATCCGGAAACTATGCATGATACATTCGCAGCGCAGCTCTCACATTGTAGAGTCATTAGGTATTTTTGAAGCAAGAGACATAAAAAATCACCAATGCTCTCGCCGGGACTCGAACCACGGACCTCCACGGACCTCGAATACACGTCCAGCGTGCTGACCACTACACAACGAAGACATGCGAAGAAGGCGGGAGAAATACCTCATAACATTACCATTTACACGACCGTACATGTAATGCATGTCGGCTTTTTCGGCATACGTAAAGTCTTCCATCACTGACGGCAGCACAATCGCGAATGGCGTCATCCCCTACTTCCCTCTATCGTCAACAATGTTTTTATGCAAATTACTAATATGCAAATGCATTTCGTTTCATGACATAGTTTGAAACAAGATATTTTTAAATGAGGATAAAAGGCTTTATGCAGCTCTTCGTATGAAGCAATTCATATGAGATGTTACGTGATCTCAATCTCATTTTAAAGTTTGCCTATTGTAAATGCATTTTAAGTTGTATTTATGACTAAATAAATGGATTTCGACCTGGGTTTTCTATGTGAACATCATTCATATCTTTGGTCTGTACTTCCCCTCCAAGTCTGTGCCATGAATTTGGAATTACCCTATATACTTATAATAATTTTTTGCAAGTAAATGGTCTTTAAAATAATTATGAAGCAGCATTCTATGAGTCTAATATGTTATTTTGAACTATTCCAACATCAATTAGTATTATTTCTTGAAACATTTGCATCATGCATGCATTTAATTCTTGAACAGCTGTCCTTAATGTAGTGACTATACCCGTTGAAACAGAAATAAAACAGCGAAAAAAACTAGTTTCTGTTATAAGAGGGTGTTAACACATTTATAAAACGAATTAGAGGCCATTCATTTAATGTTTAAATGTTTAGAATGTACATACTTAATATTTGAATATTTGATTTGATGTTTTTTTTTCTGTTTTATAAGCCTGCATTCTGTTTTTTACTCTTAGTAATAATATTTGGCCATATCGATAAAATATTTCTTTTTGTTAAGACAAAGTTAAAATAGTTATTAATAAAAACGAGGAAAATTTTACCACTTCGTCGATTAAAAATGCCCCCCCCCCAATTCAGACACGGCTTAAGGCAAGGTGGATCAATATTATTGACGCCGTTGTTTGCTTGAGCTCCTCAGTTGCTAAATCAATTCCTTTTCTCATCCTCAGCTAAGAAGCAGTTATGAGGAACATTAAAATTTGCTCTGCTTATTCATTTATTTCTTTGAGTCCAAGCCCGCGCAAAAATTCGTATTTTTCGTCGACGCTTTCCTGTGTAACTATTGCATCATCTCGGTTGATTGAAAAATTCATTTCATCCTATGCGAAATCCAAATCTCATATGTAGCTCAGCCAGCATCCATCTTAATACAATTTTTCCAGATAAGCCAGCTAATGACAACACAAAGCAAAAGCTACTTACAGAAGGCATGAATGTTCTGGAGACTGAAGATGACGTTCCTTTCACAGTTAAAGAAGTGGAAAAAGGTTTTCAGTAATCTTTCAAGGAAAAGGTCCCGAGCCCTGATGGTCTGGATTGCTCAAGCCTAAGGATTCCATATAAAGTGCACCTTTCTTTCTTTTATCAATATTTAAATCCTCTCCTCTAAGATAAAACCTTTTTCAAAATCTTTCAAAATAGGCCAAGTGGTATTCTTTGTTAAGAAAAGATCTACAAGATCCTTTATCTTTAAAACCAGTCTGCCTACTGTCTGCACTGGGGAAAATGTACAAAAAGCTCCCTATCAATAGGTTGAACTTTCATCTCCACAGCAATAACATTATTATTAGCTCAGGAAATATGGCTTCAGAACTGTCCTCCCAGCAATACATGTCTTAGAAGACATTAAAAAACAAAGCAAGAAAATAGAAATGCAAATATCGATACTGCATTTATGTCTACATATCTTAAGAGAGCCTTTGATACCCTCTGATGACCGGCTATAAAGCGGATATTCAAGGCAGCTCAATTGCCATCAAACTGTTCAAACTTTTTGACAGTTTTCTTACTAATGGAACTTTATTAATAGCACACCATAATGGTAAAACCTCCAAACCTCAGGAAAGAGGTTCTCTGCAAGGATCCTGAGCGGACCCTTTCCTACTGAATTTGCCAGTTAACTGTATTCTCAGAGCAAACTGGCCTGACAATATCAATTTATTTGCGTATGCTGACGACACTTCCACCTTTATCAAAAGACGTACCAGAAAAGAACTCGAAACTTATGGAACAGCTGCATGCACAAAGTTGGTATCCCTGTGTCAAAATTTAAAACTTGATATACCAATAGGGAAAGTCAGCAGCAATAATAACACCAAAACCATTATTAGTGGTCAAGAATAATAATACCAAAAGAACTAATCCATCAGGACGCCCCTGTATTAAACTCCTTGATAAAAAATATTAAAATTATGAAAGGACTGAAATATCTTGTTCTTACGTGGGATCCAGGACTTACTTGGATTCTCCACATCAAGCTCTTCGACTCAAAGCAAATTCAATAGCTCGTAACGTACGTCAGTTCCAAGTAGCCAACCTCGGCCAAACCCGTATATTAAAAAAATCATATATACCACAATAGCTGAAAAGATTATACTTTATGCAGTAGCAGTATGGGCACAACCAGTGTGACGAATGAAACTCAAATACCTCTTCATGCTCCAACGTCCGTTCGTCTTGAGCCTGTGTAAAACATATTGAACAAATGGCACCAACGGAACAATAGTTCTAGCTGGACTTATCCTGCATCAAATGCGATCTGAATAGAAAGCTATGTATTCAAGAATCATTCAACTAAGGCGAGATGCTACCTTCAACAATGTTACAGTCCAATAGAATATGAACGACCTATAAGGATCTTACAGACACATCTTGCACTGAAAGTATCCTGCACGCCCATCTTAATCAACAATATGCAAAGTAATCTTATTATACAACAGACACCTATTATGTATTCACAAATGACTCCAAAATTATGGAAGCAGAGCTTTTTTACGATTAGAAGGCGAACGGGAGCTTTGTACCTGGAAAGGACATCTCAAAGAACAGAATAGTGTCTTTTAAGCTGAAACATTAGCTATTGCAAAACCATTCAATATGTAATTAAAATAGCATCGGAAATGTAATTATCTACAGAGAAAGTATATCTGTTTTACTCGCTATATTTAATCGCAAGTACGCCTCCCCGTTAATTGCGAACATCAACATCTTTTACAACATAATAATCAAGTATATATACAACTTATATGAGTTAAAGGCCATGTACATGTTACAAGTAAAGAAGCAGCGAAGTTTTCGAGGTTTTCGTCTCAACAGAGACTTCAAAGTAAGCAGTATTCTTATCGGCAATCGGAGAAGATCGAAAAAGGCGATAGCAAGAAGACGAGTCAAACAAAAGTATCGATATAAGGCGACCGCGAAAAGAAGCAGCAGAAGCAAGAGACGGAACAAAAGGATTTAAACTAATCAGGGTAGACTAATAAAGGGTGCGGTTATACCCTGTGAAGAAAAACCCCTCGGAGATTAAATTAAATACCGTAGTGGTACAGAATTTGGCATTGCCAGAAATTCATATTTCGTTAAACAACTTCCTTACTACAGCCTTACTCGACACTGGGCGAAGTGCAGCTTTTTGTCGCAAGACTTTTTCAAAAGGAATTTTCGAAGGTACAGATTGTTTAAAACCACGGGGCAGAAAGTAGCTGTCGCCTAGGGTAAACAATGTGTGTATTGGAAAAATAGGGCTTCACGTACAGATAAAAAATGAAATACAGAAAGTCGATTTTCTTGTAGTAAAAGATTTACTAACTTCGGTTATTTTGGGGGTCGACTTTTTACGCGCAACAAGCGCAAATTTAAATTTTAAGAACTCTACTTTACAGGCTCAGAAGGACGCTGTAGAAGAAATTAAAATTATTTGACGAGAAGCCAGGCTTCTGCCAAGTAGTTTAGCACGAAATGAACGTGGGAAATGCCTCCCCCCTGATCCGGTATAAGCCTTATAGGTACGACCAGGTCAAAGAAAATATATTAGAGAAGCACATTAAACAGATGATGGCCAATAAAATAATTATTACAAGTAGTAGCCCGGTAGTTTTATGTACAAAGAAAAACTGCCTCTCACCGTCATATCAGAAATCGTGGAGGTTTGCCGTGCACTACCGTAAACTGAATAGTACAATGAAGTGTTCTACATATCTCCTGCCAATAATTGATTAGATAATCCGAAAAATTCAATCTACTAAGCATATGACAACGCTTGGACTGACGTCAGGATATTTTCAAATTGCAGTAAAACCCGAAGATGTGCAAAATAACCGCCTTTATAACGAAGTCAGGCGTGTATGCCTTTTCAAGAATGCCATTGGGCTTAAGCGGAGCTCTAGCTACATCTCAGAAGGTAATAAATATCGTATTAAGACCCGTCCTAGGCAAAAGCACGTTCATTTATTTAGATGATATTATAATAACAAGGGAAACTATCCACGAACACTTAGATCACTTAAAAGAACTTTTTCGATAAATGAAGCCGGCCTTAAGGTGAATCCCAAGAAATGCAAATTTGCAGCAAAGGAATTTAGATTCCTCGGATATAAAATCTCGAAAAAAGGCATCGAAAGTGATAATTATAAAATCTTAGCAATCAAGAGTTATCCGCCTTAAATAGCATCCTTTTTGGGCATGTGCTCATACTATCGATCCTTTATTAAGGACTTCACGAAGATAGATGAACGCTTGCTGGTTCTCAAACGCAAGAAAACTAGGTCATCGTGCATCGTGGAGGCGAACACGGCATTCGAAGAATTAAAGCACGCATTAACCAACGGGCCAGTACTCAAATTCCCAGAAGGGGACCAAAATTTAGAAATCGCTGCAGACGCCTCTGATTTCACAGTTGGCTCCGTCCTTTCCCAAAATGGCCAGCCAATTGCATACTTAAATAAAACTTTGAATCAAACTCAACCGAATTATACCGCGACGAAAAGAGAAACTCTCGCCTTATTAGTAGCACAGAAATTTCGAGTTTACTTTGAAAGAGCCATTGGTGATAGTCTATTCATACCACGCAGCAGTTGGTCCCTTGTATTCCGGAAAAGATCTTTCACCCCGACGTATACGGTGGAAGTTAAAGCTGCAGGAGTTCAGCCTAATAACAAAACACCTGGCGGGGAAGGAAAATGTTGTCGCGGATGTCTTATCAGGAATTAAAATTGACGAGGAAGGAAATACAGTCAGATGTACGATGTTAACTTCGAAAATAATTGATTTCCGTGAAACAATAATTGCAGAACTGAAGACGGACCTTAGATTCAAAGATATTTATGCATATCTTGAAGACCCCGAACATTTCGAGCATATGGACGTAACAACAATTAGAAATAGGGGATCCCACAATGAAATCATTGAAAAATTGCTATTTTACAGAAAAATAACTAACGGTAATCAAGAGTACCGGCCAGTGATTCCAGCGAGTCTGCGATTAAATATTCTAAAAGAGCTACATGATTCTCCTATATCGGGCCAGCGTGGTATTAGGAAAACATTGTAAAAGGTCCGCGAAGTGACTTATTTTCCTCAGTTAGACAGGTTTGTGACGGCGTATGTCAGGTCATGTCATGTGTATCAATTAACTAACGATTCTAATTAAATTATAACCCGGCGGGGTACTTAAATAACATAAAGCCACTTTCTCCAGTGAATTGGATGGCATCAATTTGCTCGGACCTTATCCCAGATTAAGGCTAAATAAGAAGAGATATCTCTTAACTTTTGTCAATCACTTTTCAGAATGGGTGGAAGTAAATCCCCTTTAAAGAGCATCAGCAAAAATAGTGTCAGATTCATTTCTAAATAAAAAAATCTTAAAATACGGGGCACAATTAATTAAATTAATATTGATAACGGAAAACAGTTTGTTAGTTATTTGAAAATCTTTGCTCAGTACTTGGCATACGCCATCTGAAAATGATACCATACAAGCTGCAATCGAATATAGGGGAAAGCATGAACAAAAATATTGTTAAAATTATTCGGGGATACGTTAAGAATTTTCATGACCATTGGGATAGCTGTGTCAATGCTTTTGCTCTAAAACTGCGAAACCTGATACTACGCAAAAGACCCTCGCAGAACTCTTTTTAGAGAAGAAATATTTTACCTCCCTTAGGTAAACTCTTTTTTGTCCAAAAAAGGCAAGAAAAATTTAAATTAAGTGATATTCCGAAAACCATTGATGAGGCGGAAGAAACTCGGATTCAGCTAGGCAGTAGCAAAACGTTTATTACGATAAGAATAGACGGTAGGTGGAATATTCTGTGGGTTAAAAATTACAGAAATTGAAACATTCTTTATCATCTGCGCCAGAAAATAAGTGGCCAAGTTTGAGCGCAGGTTGGAAGCGTCTTTTTTTATTAAAAAAATTAAATTCACGACTTTAAAGGCCACAAATGGCCAGAAAACAGTGACTAACGTTGACCAAGTTAAACCGTATTATAGTTGGACTTATTTTCGAAATCTTGAAAGATTTTTCAGGAACCTAGAAGTGTGCCAAGAGGTTTGGATGGGCAAACAACACAGTTCGTTTCCCCCAGCAGTGAAAAGGAAGCCTGAGGACAACAAGACTAGCAAAGCAAGTTCCGGCACAACGAGGTCCAGGGCCAGCAATAAAGAGGAAAATTTCAACGAAGGGAAGACCAGCTAAGCGAGTCCCGCGCAACGAGGTCCGGGGACAGCAGAAGAGAGGAAAATGTCGACGAATGGAACAGCAGCTAAGCAAGTGCCACCATAGAGGGGTCCAGACGCAACGAAAGAAACCTTATCAGACATTCACGGTTACGCATTGACAACCAGCCGGAAAGGCCGGAAAAGATCCAGCACGAAGAATTCTAAGGGGTAAAAGGTCAGCTGATGCCATATCCACGGCTCTTCTGCAGACAAGGAAGTCCAAAAGGAGAGTAAGAGACCCGGAGGAAAGACGCACCCCGCAGGAAATCAAGCGCAGAGCCGACTACCAGAATCTTCAACACGCAAGAAAGGCAGCTCGATTCACCGCTAAGGGACCGAAGAGGAAAGAATTCTCGAGTCAAATTGAAAAAATGAAGAAAATGTTATTTGCCTTAGGAGGAAAATTAAAATACAAAACCTGGAGTGCCCAACTTGGGAACAGTTTTGCCACAAAAGAATGGAGGATTACAGAAAGCAAACAAATAAGAGAAAATTTTCTTTGTTTTCTCATTTAGAATTGAAGTTCAGTTTATATCGTTTTGTTCAAAGTTGCTTTTCTGAAGCGAGAACATTTGTTAGATGCTGCTAGAAGCAAGATTTTATTTTTTTTAAGGTCGTAAGTTTGCGAGAAAATGTGTTGTAAATATCTTTCATTTGTTAGATGCTGCTAGAAGCAAGATTTTATTTTTTTTAAGGTCGTAAGTTTGCGAGAAAATGTGTTGTAAATATCTTTCAGTCGGAAAGACTAGAACTTAAGAGAAAAATTTGTTGCAAATTAGAAGTTAAAATTAAATTGTAGGCAAGGATTGTAAACTATGTATAACAACTCCGCACGTTGTGATGCAATATGAATTTAAAAAACTGAAACGTAAAATCTGTAGTAATAAAAAAAGAAAGAAAAGAAAAAAAAAGAAGAAAGCGATTTTAAGAGAAAAAGGCTAGTCTTTATGGAAGTAATGACTGCATTTGCTTAAAATTAATTATTATAATAACTATTCGAAACTACTGAGTTAAAACTGATTTCTTAAATTTTCCTCTTGATAATAGGTTTTTAATTTAATTAAAAAAAGCTTTAGAAATTACAATTTCAAAAAATACAATTTAATGTTTGATTATAATTCACTTTAAACCTTGCAGTAAAACGTATTGTGTTGTTTTTTCTCCTACGTGCTTTCAGAGCACATTTTTTAAAAGACAGACACTGACGTAAACTAAACTAATAATGTGTTTGTATATATATTTAAATAATCCCGCTAATAATATATATATATATATATTATACAAGTAATGGAACTATGTTGAGGAAGAGACTAATGTCTACACAAATTTCGGAATTTGGATCTTTTCCGTAAGGTGGAGTTGATATTTTTACTCTTCCCAATAAATTAGGCTAAGTAAGTTTCATCACATTATAAATGGTTTCATTTAAAACAATATTTGACATATATGAAATGAAATTAGCAAGCCAAATGAATGAATGGCAGTTTCATTTCATGTGACATTTGATAAAAACTATTTGGTTGCTAGGAACTTTGTTTCAACATTATTGAAGACAGAATGAAATTATTGCATTTTGATATCAAGCCTTCCTAAAAGCTAGCTCAATAGATTGAGAAATTCTGTAAACAAATAGCAAAGCAACTGGAATTGAAGTTGAAATTTTATTGAAAATTTTTCTCAGTTTGGAAAAGAAACAGAACGATCAATCACTGAATTTAAGGTCAAAGAACCAGCCTTTAGCATCTGAGTAGCATAGCAGACGATAGAATTTTATTAGCAGCTGCTCTGCGGATAGCACCATCACGAGAAAAAAATTCCAGGCCCATAATTACTATCCATATGGTTTCAGCAGACATTTGTTAAAAGATAACCTACGTTTTACGTTTAAAAACTGAAAATATTTATTGTCTATCTTCAAATAACCATTAAAATACTTGTAAATGACGTTAATAGTTGTAATATTTAAAACAGAAAAATTGTTATGTTCATAAGGTTTCTAGAATTTCACAAGTGAAGCAGAACTGGAGATAAATGTATTTTTCGGCGCTGCTTATGAGTAATTTAAATAACACTTGAGCTCTGTAGAACTACAACCAAACAAAGGCAAACTGTTGTTGAAAAAAGAAAATCTTCATTCAACATAAAAGTATTATAAATAAAACTGTAGCTAGACGATTCCGTAATGAAACAGAAAAATCTGTATAGAAAAGAATTTTTTTTTGCAGTTGAAAATTTTTAGTGATTTTGAAAAGCGGGATTTGGTTATACAGGTTTATTTACTCATGTTTATTGACTGAACAAACTTGCATAACTTTCATAAGAAGATTACAGGGTATGGAAAATATTTCAAACAAAATACAGAGCAAAATAAATGTTTTAAGGGAACTCATTATTAATTTTTTAGATTTCAGATTAGTTTTGCTTTAAAGATTGCTTCTAAGAAAGGCCGTAAGGAAAAATACCCTTTTTATTTATTTTTATTTTTTTGAAGGAATATGCTTACTGCCTGTTAATTCCGCTAGTCAATATGCAGTCAGAAATATTTTCTAAGGAATAATACAGTCGTATTTCATGATTTTGATTTCATGATATTCTGATTTCATGAAGAAAGAGGTATTCTTAAATAAAAATTTGTCTATTTCGTTGGAGGTGGAAAATGTTTTTTTGGAATCTGAAACTATTTCATGTAAGTCTTTATTTAAGATATTTTTGCAAATGACGTAGACAAATACAGAAATCCTGGGTATTTGTTTTTATTTAAAACGAATTATACGTTTAAATCTTATTTGCCTAACTGCAAATATAAAAACAGCTGTACTTCGAAATATACTTGAACACAAATTTGATCTGCAGTATAAAAGTTTATCAGATAGAATTGCGAAATTTGCCAACAACAGATACATATCAGTAAGTTTTGTTTCAATATAAGCACACAAAATATTTGTGATTCACCTGTATTCAGTATTTTTTGAGTTTTTAAAAATTTGCCACATATCATCCGATCTTCAAAGTAAAATGGATTAGCTTAATAAATTAGCAACTCAACCCTTCTGCTGAAAGCAACTCATGTATATTGAACCAAAGAGTTAACACTTACCACTGTTCGAAATCTATAATGCCATTCGAATCAAGATTGGATCCACGTTTCGAGGAATATGAAGGACTTAAGTTTTCTCTTACATCCCAAAGTACATCTGATGATAAAACTGCTACTGGTAAGTCGTGGGTGACGTCACCAACTATTTTCCCGCATGGGAGGCGAACACCTGCCGATAAAAGACACCGCACCTGAGTCTCGATTTTCGCTGATATTTGATGAAGGGGGGAAAAATCTTGTAAAGCTTTATCTTCCTCAAATAAATAAAAGCAGTGGTAGCTTATTTTAAACAATGGAAAACACATATGCACGTCTTATATGTTTTAATAGGAATTAAGTAGTGTACTTTTTTTACCATCTTAGGAAAGATAAGTACAACTATATTTTCGAATTATATTATACTATTAGAATTTCTGTATTTTTAGATAATGACGTAATTTCGGCTTCCTTAGTACAAAATAATAGCACGGCTTATGTCATAGAAATTAATCAGGGCTTAAATTCAGCATTTCTCATATTCTGAGGGAAATCATAATTCGAACAGGACTTCCGATACTTTGCTACGTTATAAGGTATTTCTCTCGGCTTCTTAGCATGCCTTCGTGGTGTAGCGGTCAGAATGCTTGGCCAGTATTCGAGAGGTCCGTGTTTCGAATCCCGTCGAGGACACTGCTCATTTTCCATCTCTCCTGCTTTCAAGGGAAAAAAAAAAAAAAAAACAATGTCTCTACAGTGGCGCCCGAACTAAAAAGGTGGTAGATGATGATTCTCCACCACCAGGATTTGGCGATTTGGTTCCCTAATCCCCAGTCGCCCTTTAAAAAAGGGAGTATAAAGTATTTCTCCCGCCTTCTTAGCATGCCTTTGTGGTGTAGTGGTCAGGACGTTCAGCGCATATTCGAGAGCTCCGTGGTTCGAGTCCCGGCGAGGGTATTGCTCATTTTTCATCTCTCCTGGTTTCAAAAAAATACCTAATATCTCTACAACGTATTTGAATCATAATATTACTAGAAAATTCTGTAATGAACGCAAAGATGTTTTTCAGCACAGGCTTAATTTCTAAAATTAAAAATATGTCTATGGAAGCCTTATGCAAGACCCTCAGGCAAAAGCAACAAGATTAAATAAATACGTAGAATAACTAATAAAACTGTTAAACAATTAATAATTAAATTAATAAAATAACTAACAAATAAAACAGGTTAATTAAAATTTAATTAAATGTAAAGAGGTAAATAACATTTTAATGAATTATTAAATAAATTATAAATAGTTAAAGCATAGAATGAAGAAATGGACTTCGTCTTATTTGGTGCTTTAGCTAGCGAACTCCCGTTGTATTTAAACCCTAAAAATACAGTATAATGTACTACTTCAAGGAATGATAGGAATAAACGCCCTTCTTTTTCCAATGTACCACTGAAAAAAGCTAAAGTGTCACTAATGAGAATAGAGAGAAATGTTATAAACGGTAGCAGAGTACAGAGAAAATTTTAACGGAAAGGTATGAAAACAGAGAGTGAGAAGAGTCTAACATTTTCTGTGCACAATCTCCTGTCCTAGTTGTGAAGCAGAATGTCACAGGAGGAAAAATTATTTTCCTGAATCCAAGGGTTAGATGAGAACAAAGAGAAAATTTTTGTCCCCGTATTTGGTTATATCATTCCTAAAAGTCTGCAGGTATTCTTTTTCGCGAGAAAACAGCGTTGGGTGAAAAAAAAAATACCCGATGTGGTCATTGCACTTTCTGGAAAATAGGCCTTTGGCATGGCGCTAGGAGGTTTTCTTTCTGTAAAAATCTGAACCTCCGTCCAAGGTTTTGTTTCTTAGGAAAAAGGAGACATGCAATTAGAAATTAGAACAGATTTTTAATTTAATTTTAGTAACAACACAAAATTTTCAAGATCAAAAGAATTTTCGGATGAAATTATGGTTCAGTTGTTAAAAGAAGTGCCGGAGTTTTCATATTTAGGGCTCCTGTGAGCTCCAATTAGAAATAGGATTTAACTAAAAATTAAGACGTTAAAGTACGGGTTCTGGCGCAATTTAAGCTCTGTTTTAGCGGCTAAATCATTAGCTACTGAATGCATGCTTTAATTTTGTTGAGAACAGGAAACTAAAACAAGTAACTCTGGAAGAAAAATCCCATGCCAAAATGCCCTTCCTTCTGAGAAAGGAATGGAGCTGCACGCATATGATCAGGAAAGCTTTAAATGGAATTAAAATTCATAGCAAAGAGGCAGTATTACCTACTCGTTAAGAATGCGATTCGAGATATTGCCACTCCTTTATCCTCCCTGCAATGTCTAGTTATCATTACGTTTCTCGCCTTTCATTTCTTCATTTATATTTCATGATATGATATTTCCTATTTTATGGTATACTATTTTAATTTATTACTTATCATTAACTGAATATAATGTTACTTCATTTTAATTACTCATTTTTAATATATATTAAAGTTGCTGACCTTTCCTGATAGCCTTTCATAGAGTTCGGGCACTTCTCATTATAAATCTTAAGCCCTGATAATGAATAGTAGCTGTTATACAAAATAAATAGTAATAGCACATAAATTACAAAACGAAATGAAGCCTATTAGTTTATACCTGCAGATGTCTCCAACAGATTAGATATGAAAATTATAGTAATCTCACTTAGGATGCTTATTCCACCGTGGAACCACCCTTTTATTTAACAGTTAAATGTGGAGAACCTCTTACACCGATAAGCGAATAAGTGTATAAGCAGAGACATAAGACTGAAGAAGGGTTAATTACCCTTTATTTCTCAGAATAACAGTTAACACAGTCGGCTCCTATCTAAGAGCGTACAGCAAAGACTCCACTTGGGCTTGAACTTAAAGTAATAAGAATTCAAGCTTAACTAATGCCTAGCTAAAAAGATATAAAGCCGAAGCTATGAGGATTCTAAGTAGTTAGCCCCTAAATCTCAATTAAGTAGGCGAAGCTATCAAAGGTCTGAAGTACGGCGAACGTAGTAATAGCTTAGAGAGATACGTAAGCCAAAGGCAAACGAGCGCTAGTCAGAAACTCTAGCTCTAACGAAGTCAGTGAAGCATCGACTTAAATACTAGTCTTACTCATTTGCATTAAACGCGTTTCTGAAAATACATTCTGGTATGAAATTATAAGCTGAAATTAGGAGAGACAGGAAAGTGTGACAAACTTAAAGTAACTATTATAAACTTAGGAAAAACCTTACGCCACATTTTAGAATTAAAGTGCGATTAACAGAATTTTATGATTTAAGATAACAGGTATTTTAACAAAAGTGCAACTAAAAAAATTAGTATAGGGTATAAAATTGCACTGTATTGAACAAGTAACTTAAAAAGATATTAATATCTTGAACAGAAAAAAACTATAACATTTCGCAAGTTTGTAGTCACGAAGCACATAAAAAAAGCATTGTTACACAGAATTGCAGATTTATCTGCACTAGGTAGGAATTTCTGGATTTGCGCAGAGCCAAAATTTCATTTTCACGATTTTGTCAGAGCCATCCTGTAGGGGTGTGAAAAACGCTGCACTCCGCATGATATAGAGTGGCACCATTTCTATATTGCAGATAATAGTAAATTTTTATACTTTTAAGAAACAGTAAGTATAAGGAATGAAAAGTAAAATGAAAAGTAAACTCAGTAATCAGAAAATTGACATATAACACAATATTTGGTAAGAAAAAGCCTAAATTTCAGAGGTTCTTCCAACAATCTGCTTGGTAATCAAATCGGTAATTTTTAGCTCTTTGAGCGAAGCAAAGGAAGTATTATAATCACAAAAATCTCGGTTATCAGATTTCAATGGAAATATCCATTTTGGCCGTTCCCGAATCCAGTCTGATTATTTCATTGCGTGGCATCTGTATGTACGGACATCGCCCCGGGTGTCGACTCAGAAGAATTCCTGGGAAGTAATGGTTAGGATCTGTGTCGTCAGTCTCGGCCACGGGGAGCACATAATCAGTCTTCACAGGACTAGAGCCATCGCTGGCGATGGTTGGTTAAGGATCAGCAGGGACCATATTTGATCCGTCCATTCCGTTGGTTGTGGTGGAGCTATATGGTGGATGGCGTGACTGTCTTTGTAGATCTGGCTTCATTCCGTCCTTAGCCCAGGGGACAGCATGAGTACAGAGGGCCCTACTGAATTAATTCTTCGCTGGTGTAAAAATAATCACAGAAACATTCATTTAGGCTATCTAAGCCTCATCCTAGGTTGAATCCGTTGAAGAGTAACATATCATTTCTGTTAGCATAGCTGAAAAACCGAGGGAGTAATGTCCCATATTTTATCAAAGTTCATAAGGTTGTGAAATGGAGTTCATAAGGATGTGAAATGCAATTCGAAGGTAAGCGCCGGTTGTGGTAGTAGAATCAACAAGACAGAAAAATAACAATTATGGCAATTATATGGCGTTGGTACTGAAGAGTGACGAGACGCCGCAGCTGGCTTGGAATCCGTAGCTCAAATGGACAAAGAGCAATATACGCAATATAAAAATTAACTGGTGTACGTGCGTTATATCAGGGATAGAGTCAATTATAATTGAAAAATATTTGGAAGCTTTAACGTCTGACACAAATGTTTCCAACATTTTTTGTTAAATATTTCAATAAATTCATCGAATATAGTTGACGAGAGAGAACTCGCGTTACCTCTAATTATTTTATATGCGGAGCTAAAAACTCATTCTGCTAATTATCCTAAAGCAGTGATTCTCAACCCACGGTTCTTAAGAGGAAAACAGGTGGTATGCAAAGAAACAGAGTATTTTTAACTATTAATTTCAAAAATTAAATACCCCAGGATCGTGTTTAATTTTTTTTTCTCTAACACTCGTAAATTTATGCGATCTGAGCTTTGTTCAAGGTCAATAGCCGCTCATAGATTTTAGCAGAATAATCCGTTTTTATTGTCACAAATATTATTTTAGCCGTAGATATAACAAAATTTATCATAAATGTTGTTTTTAAAAGGAGTAATAAGAATGGATGTCGTATTTAATAAGAAATAAAAATAAGTTCTTATAAAAAGAATATCTCATTAATTCTTTTATTTTCAATTAAAGCCATTCTTTACGTCGATTTGCTGTCTGTAACAGCAGGTATTTTGTCTCCTTGCTGCTTTGTGTTCTTTACTTTTCTACTTTGTTTGAGAATATCATCGTTTGTTTTTGAAGAACTTATATTGCGCATTTAAATATTTTTGAAATAATAACAAAATAAACCTAGATTTTAAAAATGGAAAAACGGCTAGGATTGACTAAGCGAAAAATTTTTAATTCACAGGGGATGAATCCAGGACAATCTACTGACACTAAGAATACCGAAAAGAAAAGAAAAATTGTTTGTAAAAAATATAAGGAAAGTTATTTATTATTTTGGTTTGCTTGGAAAAAATTAAATGGACTTTCAACCTCAATGTGTTGTTTGCGATGAACTATTATTCAATCAAAGTATGAAACCATCGGTTTCTCAAAAGACACTTTGAATGTAAGCATGCTAAATTAAAGGATAAATATGAAGAATATTTTAAGCGGAAATTATCGGAGTTCAAAAATAATAAACAAGTAATGAAAGGAATTGCTACTTCAAGTGACAAAGCTTTGGAAGCTAGTTACCTAGTAAGCCTAAGAATTGCCAAGCCTGGGCAAGTTCACACTATTGGAGAAAACCTTATATTACCAGCAACTAAAGATATAGTTTTAACATTATTCAACGAAAAAGCGGCTAATAAACTTAATAATATTCCGTTATCAAATGATACAAATGATTATAAGTCGACGAATTCATGAAAGGGCAAATTCCATAAAAGAGACGCTTATTCAAAAAATAAAACGCCATGACTTTCGTATTGTAATTGGATGAAAATACTGATATAACGAAATTTGTTTCATTATTAGCTTACATACGTTTCGAAGAAGATAAACGAATTGCCGAAGAGTATTTGTTTTGTGAATCTGTTCATGATAGAGCAACTGCAAATGAAATTTTCAAAGTAACTGACAATGATATTCCTATCTTAACCGTTCTCTAATAATTTTACTATATCTAATCCTGACCCTTTGCTGTTGCTTTTGTGTTACTATGTACACCAGTAACTATGCTTGCTACAATAAGTTTTTTTCTAATTATATTATGAAATATGTTCTTGCAACCACTGGCATTTCTTTTTCTGAACTTTACTTGACTCTCATTGATCGCACACTCCTTTTCTCAACGACGCTAGCAGATCTTTCCAACCCAGTTTGATTGGTCGTTGACTAACTGTCGGTTCTTTGACATCTTCATGGAAGACGATAAAACGTGATTTTACTCTTCTACCTGTGGAATACAAATATGTCATTATAATTTTTATCATCGTTTCACACTTTTTCACCCTCTGATACTTTTCAGAATTGCTAAATGTTCGAAAATCGTTTATTCTTGTTATCTCGGGCTAGCGATTCTACGCGGATTCCCGTTAACTTTAAAGACATGTTGCTTGAACTGAGAATTATATTCCTTGGATAAGTGCATTGCCGTATGCTGTGACGGAGCTTAGGCTTTAAGAGAAAAACATTCCGGTGTTTTTTCTGAAATAAAGAAAGTCGCAACTGAAACTAAATTTATTCACTTCTCCATTTATTACGAAACTTTAGTAGTCAAAACCATTCCCCATTAAAAATCCTTGTTTCTCGTTGATAAATAATTTCAACATGTATTTTTCCGAGGATAATGAAAACAAAAATTGGATTAGATATCCATTTTGTCCAAATATAACCGAAATTTTATCTTGTGAAGAAAAATAGCAATTGATAGAAATAAAAATTTCGTGTAATCTAATTCTAGCTGAAGATTTCAAAAATAACACACTTGGCTGAAACCAAGAAAAGAATTTGAAGGCATTTCCAATAAAGCTATTAAATTTTTATTGCCATTTTGCACAACCTATTTGTGTGAACAAGAATTTTCTTCCATTTTGTATTTGCAAAATAAATACAGAACAAAATTAAAAGGGAATCCTAATCTACCGTTAAAACTAACTGAAATAAGACCAGGCATAAAGAAATTCATCTCTCTTGAAGAGGCCCAAATTTCTCACTAAATTTTATAATTAAAGTATTATAACTAAAATTTTGATAATTAAAATGGTAACCAACTTTTAATCTAATATTTTTTTGTTTGCGCATATTTCATACAGGTTGTGCACAATGGCAAAATAAAATTTTAATAAAATGTCTATGATCAGTAGAATTTGTGTGTTCTTGCACTCTTTACACATTTGCATTTTTCCAGTCAGAGTATCTTCTGTAAAAGCCGTTCATTTTATCAAAAATATCTTGCAAAGATAGCAGTAAATTGCTTTACTGTTTGGGCTGTTTATTAACTATTCTCGTTCAACTTTTCCACCATTTGCTTTGTTGCGAAAAAAACTTTTTTTTCTTTAATGTCCGAGTTACAGATTTTCCACCTTCTGTCACTGCAATTTTAGCGGTATGTATAAAGGAAATATATGATGGTGGTTTAATTTTAAGCAAATAATATTGCATGTCTGTTGTTAAATTTAAATGTGACGAAGAAATGTCCAAATTTTCCAAAACTATCATTAACGGTAAAGTATCATTAACGGTGTTAGATACATATTCTATATTTTGAATTTCTTCTTCATCACTTGCAATTTAGCTTTTCTGCACAATACCTGGTATGCCTTCTATATTTTTCATTCCTATTACTTCAATTTCTGTTTCATTGCTTTAAGTCATTTCTTTGTGTACTTCATGGTTTCCAGAATATTCACCTACGTTTTTTTTCTATAATCGTTGTTTCAGACTGAACTTCCGAATCAATATTATCTGTTTTTGCATTAACAACATATTTAAATATAGCATTTTTTTTTGTAAGGTTTATCCTAAGTTTATAACAGCTGTTTTTAAGATAAAGCTCCTTTCCTATCTCTCCTAATTTCAGCTTACAACTCCTTACCAGAAAGAGTTTTTAGAATCGCATTAAATGCAAATGAGTAGTACTAGATAGTATTTAAGTCGAAGCTCCACTGACTTCGGGAGAAACTCAGATGCAGTAATTCGAACGGCAAAATTCTCCAGGATTATATTCTAAACCATCCTGTGGCACTTTACACACCTGATGAATACACTTATCGCCCAGATAGGATTGAACATTCTGAATCTTGACCATAATATTATCTACTACTACGATTCCCATATTTTAGAAGTTGCCTATGAACTCTCGTCAGATCATCTACCCGTCATTAGTACACTTGGGGGGCTCTAAAAATTGATTTCAATTCATTAAGTAAAATAACTGATTGACAGCTTTATGGAAATATTACGAAAAACTCTATAATTAATTTAAATAAGCTTAACAATGTACAAGGAATCGACATAGCTGTCTCTTCTATTACTGAGCAGATTCAAAGAGCTGGGAAAGAAGCAAGCGATACGATTAATTAAAATGAAAAGATTTTTCGTCTTCCTGGGAATATCTGACAACTCATGAGGCAGCGTAATCGACTCAGAAAAGTCTACCAACCTGACCTGGGATCCCGTCACAGGACGTCGCAAAAAGGTCGATAAATCGTCTAAACAAGGACATAAAGAAAGCAGTAAAATTTCACAAAGATGAGATGTGGAGCGAAAAATTATCGGACATTAACATTCAGGACGGCTCGCTATGGACTCTGATTAAAAATCTCAAATCGACTTATGCGTCAAATCGTCCTCTTTACTACAATGGAAAAAGCGCAGAGCTGGGACGAGGGTGAGGCAGGTGAGACAATTGCCTCAGGTGAAAAACTAGAAGGAGCGCCAAATTAGCTATTCGATCAAAAATTCAAAAATTTATTTTTAAAACTTGTGATTTTTAACACTTAATTTCGGAATACATCAGTGAATATTAAAAGAATTTTGTGTTATAAACAATTCAGCTAAAAAAGAAAAAAACTAATAGCATTAATTTATTCTCAAAAGACATGAGCTTTCACAGTAGTGTACATAATACTTTCTAACGTTAAAATTTGTTATTGAAAGTAGCTTTAAGGAACTAATTACACTTTGTGTGACGAATTATATAGACTGAACTTTATTCACAGAAATCTGAATTCACAGAAAATATTATGCTGCCGACATTAGTTCTTAAGAAGGTGGATAATTTTATGAATGCCTTCTGGTATAGCAACCAAAGAATAAACAAGGGTGATTGAAAATAAAATGTCCCATATTATTAGTAATTGCACGTTTTTTTTTCTCTAAAAGTTTCCGACAAACAAGGGGCATGAATCGAAATTTTTATCTTGTATTCACATTCATGTTGCATGGGAACTGTATGTACATTTAAAGTTATTTCTCAAGCAGATGCTGAAGGATTAAACAAATTGGTTCATTCTTTGTCAACTGGGATGTAAAGATATAAGGTTAGATAAATGTTTTATAATAATTCTATTGTTTATATTGAAACAATAAAATTAATTTTTTAGTTTTAGAGAACTAAAAAAGGAGGTTTACAATTTTGAGTACTTTGGGGAAGATTTAAGACAAACTGTTCTGGCCAATTCTAATGTATTTAATTGATTTTGACGTAACAAATACCTTTTAAAAAATTTAGTTTTGTTTCGTTGACTCTAACGGGATCGATATAAAATTATATTTAAAAGATATGTTTCTTGCTAAAAAAAAATCTAAGAAATACTCGTTGCTGTGAATAAAAGTTAAGGATAAACACCTGTCATAGTCGCAAAATTTAACACATAGAAGTTTCTTGAGTTAATTGATGAGGCGCAATAAAAGTAAAGATAAAATATAAAGTATCATTAAATCTTGTTAATTTTAAATTTATGCTTTAAAGAACAAGCTCCAATGTTATTCGGCGACATAAAAAAGGCCAGCGCTTTCAATCTCTTGCAACAGATCTACACCTATGATTTGCAGGATGCTTTTAACAATATTTGCATTGCGCTGCGGATTTACTCTACACTTCCAACGACATCCGCAAGCTGTGAGTGAAGTTTTAGCAAATTAAAACTTGTTAAAAACTATCTGCGATCATCGATGAGCCAGGAGCGTTTATCAAGTCTCGCAATTATGGCAATCGAAAATCAAACAGCACATCAAATTAATTATGACGATGCCATAGACTTATTTGCAGAACAAAAGGCTCGCAGAGTGAAATTTCAATCCCCTAATATTTAAAGAGAGTTGTAACTAAATATTATTTTTACTTACGACTGGATATTTGATTGAACATTAGGTCTTATTTATGTTATTGATAAAAAGGAATTTCATTATTCATTGCATTAGTGATTTTTAACAAGTATATCTTCGTTTCAGCTATTATTAGTAACGTGCCATTTCTATTTTTCGTACTATGCTGAACTTCTTTAGTATTTAGTATGAATAATTTTCCATTAATTTGGCTAGTTAGTATTGCAAATATTACAAAACTGCATATTTCAGACAAAATGTAAATTTGATTATTACAGTGCAAAAATAGTCTTTTCTGTAAATATGTAAGTATTTATTACGTTATCCGGCTCTGTGAGGACGATAGCAGAATTCTTGAGTGGCTGACATAATGGCTTTATAGTGAAATGAAATTTTAAAGAGGCATATTAAAATTGCTGTTAATTTAGAGAAATTGGTGTGTTAAGTATTGAATCCATTTCACTCGTAATTTATAAACTTTATATAATTGTTTAAGATATCAATTAGTAATGTGTAATTTCTATTTTTTGTACTATTCTAAACTACTTTACTATTTAGCACTAAATCATTTTCTATTTATTTAGCTAGATATCGTTGCAAATATTACAAAATTGCGCATTTCATTGAAAATGTAAATTTGATGATTGCAGTGGAAAAATAATCTTCTATGTGAATATGCAAGTATTTATTACGTTATCCGGCTGTGTGAGGACGATAGTAGAGTTCTTGAGCAGCCTACATAAAGGCGTTATAGTGAAATGAAATTTTAAAGTGCCAGGTTAAAATTGCTGTTAATTTAGAAAAACTGGTGGGTTAATTATTGAATCCATCTCATTCGTGATTTATAACTTGTATATATTTTTTAAGATAGTCATTGGTAATATGTGATTTCTATATTTTTTACTATGCGGAACTGCTTTAGTATTTAGTATTGAATCGTTTTCCATTAGTTTGGCTAATTATTGTTTCAAATATTGCAAAACTGCGTATTTCAGAGAAAATGTAAATTTGATTATTACAGTGCAAAAATAGTCTTTTGTGTGAATATGCTAGTATTTATTATGTTATCGGGCTGTGTAGACTTCTTGAGTGGGCTACATAAAGGCGTTATTGTGAAATGAATTTTTAACGTACTAGGTTAAAGTTACTGTTAGTGTAGAGAAATCGGTATAAAATTATTCAATCCATTGCGTTAGTGATTTGTAATTTGCTTATATTTATTTAAATAAAATTTTTGATTATTTAGTAATGTGTGATTCCCATTTTTGTACTGTGCTGAACTATTTTAGTGTTTAGTATTGAATCGTTTTCTATTAGTATCATTTATGAGTAGTTATTGTTGCAAAGTATTGAAAAAAAATGCCTATTTGAGGAAAATGTAAATTTGAATATTTTAGTGCACTGATTAATTTAGGAGTGTTCGCACGGGTTTTTAATTATGTAACTTTTGGTATGTGTGTCGGGCTGCTTGCGGCTGAGCGATAAAGTCTGAATACTGACTGTTCGGTCGGGGGTTAGAATCCCGGCGAATTAGCTGGTTGCATGGGCGTTTCTGTCGTTTCGCTCATGCATAATTTGCATACGAGCCGATTACTCTTAGAAAGTATTCAGCGAAGGCATCTTTCTTCTTAGGCAGATAGCCCTCTTATGCTTTGCCGTACGTAAAGAAAGTAAACCATTTGTTATGTACATTTTTTTTGTAATAAAAATTGCATATAAAGAATTTCTTACTATAAAATAGATTTTATATTTTATCTCAAACCGTACTTATTTCTATGTTTATTAAAAAATTTAAAATTTGTTACAGAAACTTAAAGGAAGATGAGTGAGGGCGGCAGTTTTACGTTTTTGCCCCACCTAGGAAAAATGCAAAATCCGGCGCTGACAGAGCACATATAATATTTAAAAATGAAAGAGCAGCTGGTTTGAGAAACTGAAGGAATAAGTTACAATTATATTAACATGCAATATTGACAAAACAATTAAAAACACAGCACTAATTATTGACAAAAGCAGAAAACCTCGATGTTTGAAAGGAGTCAAGAATTTAGTTCCAACCTACTTTAACAATGAGAACACATGGATACTAAATAGTATTTTTACTCATTACAGAAAACTGAAAACATTGCTTTACTAATTATATAACTGTACAGCACACATCTCTTTCTGAGAAATATTACTCTTTCTACAAATAAAACGTCTAGCACTTTTAATTTTAGGGTATAAGGGCTTTGAAATATCATTTCAAAAAAGATGTTCAGTAAATGATGAAGAGAATTGAATTTGTGAAAATGCAAACACTTTGAAGGAGATAAGTAAGTCAATCTCTGTCAGGGGCTATGCATAACATAATCAATGCAGGGGGTTAAACTTTAAAAATAATTTTAAAACTGTTTATAAAAATGTGGCTTACATAGAAGCCTTACAGGAATTGGAAACTACAGCTAATATTTCAGCTGTCAGTGATCAAAATTATGAGCATTCCTTTTTAGAATATTTGTCAATTTACAACAATAGTGAGACAAAGTGCATAAAACCAGACCATAAATATGTTAAAAGAACTGCACAAACTGAAAGTTATGACATACTACTATCAATCGAATCTAGAAAAACAGTACAAATTCTCAGAAATATTCTTAAACTGAAAGGTGCTGATCAAAAAAACTTATCGTCAATTTTACAAAATTGAGAATGCAATTGAAATACTGATGTTGAACAATACGAAATAAACACAGATAGAATATTTGTTTGAGAGATAAAATTTCATCAAGAATGCAATTAAAAAACATTTTTATAAAAATTTAAAACATGAACTTCAAGAATGTGTAAAAAGTTTAATTTTGGATTATCATTTTGGGATCAGTTAATTAACTCATTGTTAGCTATCAGTTTACTTGAAAAGTTTAAAACTGATATCGCTGTTTGCAATACACAAATCGCCATCCATTAAAATTAGCCTCAAATACATTTGGAAGAGAAGGGATTTTAATAAGCAGCTGGTACTGCAGTTTTAAAAAGTAGCTACTAAATGCCCTTTTGTTGCTTAACTGATAATAACCAAGAAATGCAAGTCAGAATATTTTTTAAACATTACTAAATTAGAAATTGATTGTCTGGATTTTTCTGGCACACAACTCTATAAATAATATAATGGGCCAAGCATAAAGTTTGTAAACTGACTTAACATAAGATAAAACTCCTGACATTTATATATATAAAATATAAAAAAAGAGAGAGAGAGAAGAAGAAAGAAAAAGAAAAGAAAATTTGAAATGTTTCAGATTTTAAATTACGTCCAAAGGGGCGTTTGTTTTACATTTTGTGGGCTACCTTTATTTATTTAACATCATGTTCTTCGCACTTAAAACATAAAATTTAGTTAAAGAACAATATGGCAAAATAATTTTAAACTGAACATACCTTTAGAATTTCCTACACACAGTCTCATGAGCTGGAGATAAAAATGTTTTTTCTGTACAACGTTGCCATTGCTCGCTTTGAAATCCTTGAGTTTGTTAATAAAAATAATCGTTAAAGTTTTACAAAATATGAAATCGATAATAAAACAAATTCCAAATTTCAGCTTCCAGATGCCTATATTCGCAACAGGATTACGTCATTCAAAATTCGATGGCTCTAGTCACCATCGTTTTATCACAATGCGAGAAACATACATACATTTAAGTACATTCTTCATTATTTAATTTCTTTAATAATATACAGGACTGCGATAATTGGTGGTAACAGTTTGAAAAGTGAACCGACTTTTAAGGTTTCTGACGCAAAATCGCAAAACGAAAACAATAGTCATTCAGGGACAAAGCCCCTTTAACACTAAAAGTAAAATAAGACCTCCAGACCTGGGGTTCAAGTATCCTGATTTTTGTTGTTTTTCTAAGCCAAATAAAACTAAGCTTATTATTCACTTTTTGTTTATTTTTAGTCAATCTGTTTCATTACAATCATAAAGTCATTACTGCTTACTAGAGCAAAAATTAAAAATATTTTATTATTTCTGTGAATTCAAAAAAAAAAAAAATCCTTTCTCATTTCAGTTCACCAGAAATATGTTATAGATCTTAACTTCATGCAAATAAAAAAAATTCTTTGTTTAATTTTAGCACTGCAAAAGTAAAATAAGACTGCATTAGCATCAGGGCTTGTGTAAAAATAATAAATTTCACCGTTTTGCTTCATTTGACACAGGAATGGATTCTATGTTCATATAAATAAATAAAACAACTTTAGCTTATTTAATCTGATCATAGAAGGTGTTCCATATTTTGTTTTAAAAAGTAAAAAAGTACACACAAATAAACATAAAATATGCACATACTGAATAAATTATATTTATGATAACGTACTGAATGCATCTAATGAACAGCTAGAGGCAGAATAAAGTGAACACTTTTGGTATGCTATAAATTTTTAATAAATGAACATAGACATACCATTTTTAGTAATGAATAATAACTCATTGTTTCCTCTTCTATGAAGTTTGAAAAATTAGAATAATAATAAAAAAAATACTGCTTATTTAAAGATGGTTACCAACATGTGAACATCATGTATTATTGTGAAAAAGTATTTTAAAAGCAAATCATCAGCATTTATGTAAAAGGAGTTCAGAAAAAGATGAAAATAGAAATATTTATGTAGACATAAAATCAATTGATATCAAATGGTAAAAACTAGTATTGTTTATAAAATGAAATGTTTTTAAAAAAATTATTAAGATTTAAACAATTATATAGGCCAACGCATATATGGATTATCTGTCTAAGGCAGAGTTTCTTAAACTTTTTTCATTCAAGATTTCTTTTTCACAATCCTAGATATTAAATGTATAATAAAGATATGAAATAAAATATTTTCCCATAAATAATGTCTTTGGTAAACAATATACACATGAAAAGAAATACTTTAGTGTTTGTTTCAAGTATACAAAAATTACTAATGAGACAAAGGTACTTGATTTTAGCTGAATAACAAATTTAATTTTGGTGCAATATTTCATTCTCCTGGACGTAAAACATCTTCAACATTTTTCTGTGTTGAATGATATTTGGATTTAATAAATTTTAGCTAAAAAAAATTATTTTATGTAAGTTCTGTTGAATGGCAGAAGAACATTTAATGTCAGTTCAGAAATTGTGGAAAATTCAATTCTAGCTCTGGTCCAGAATGCAGTTAAGTGTTTTTAAGGAATCTCAAGTCACTCAAGAGCTCAGCAAGTTCTTCTTGGGCTTTGATTAATGTCAATCAAAAATGGATTTTGAATCCAAAATAAATTTTTGAAATAAAAATTGATATAAAATATTTGCAAAACAGCATTTCTAGGGGTTTTGAAGTGACTTATAGTAATTCTTACAATTAAAGCTTTTTTTTTTTCAATTATAAAATTATCAATAGTTAAAAACATCTTGAATGAATCCCATTTTTACAAATTTTGATCTTTTTAATACAACCGTAAATTTTATCATTCGAAGCAAAACAGTGTTATTTTTTTCTTGAAGAGACAAGTTAAGATTGTTCAGCTTCTCAAAAATAAGCATAGCTTTGATAGCAATAAATCATTTTGAAAAAGAGCAATAGGATCAGACTTTTATTTGGTTAAAAATATAATTTCATCTTTTAATAACAAAAATCTTCTTTAATTTTGCCTTCTTACCATACATCTTACTTTCGGGGGTAATAATAAATTTCTGTATTTGGAGTCCATGTCTTTACAGAGATTTGAATATCAACAGTTGTTAAGGCACAGACTTTAATAAAACATATAATTTTAAAAGCATCCTGAAAAACATCATTTAATTCCATTGCCACATTTTTTGCTGCAAGGGCATAATGATGGATCAGGCAGTGTATAACAGCAACATTGTCAGTAGCAGCAGATTTAAGAAATGATTTAAAACCAGTATTTTTACTCATCATCACTTTTGTACAACATCTGCATAATGCAATTTTTCAGTTCTAAAAAATCTATTGCATTTACTACATGTCTTTCTCTTTTATATGTTTTATAATATGATGAACTAATGATGCCCTCAGTGGTGTTTTTCAACAAATAAATATAATTTACAACTAAGTTTATTCAGTATTATGATTTTACAACTGCTCTCAGCAGAAGATGTAACAAATGAAAAGATAATGAAGGAATTGTGATCAATTTTCTTGAAATTCATGTACATGAATTAAATTTTTGTGATCTCAGTATTTCTCTTTGTGGTCCCATTTGGGGTTGTGACCCACAGTTTAAGAAACGCTAGTCTAAGGGATGTTTTCATAAAGGGCTTTCAAAGGAATGCAGCTAGTCTGTTCATTTGAATTTGAATCTGGTTTAAAAGAAAAGTGAATGGAAGAATTTATATGGTACATATATGCACATATTATCAATATATAATGTATCAATACAGGAAACATTATAGGTACAAATCAGTGTATGCAAATTACACCTTATTCCTCTTTACTCAAATTCTAATGTTAAACTCTGGATTTCACTACCTTATTTTATTGCTGGTTTGTTTATTCCAAATTGTTACCATTTATTTAATACACACTACTCGACACTGAAAATGCAACACCAAAAAGGAGTGGTCACAAAGTGATGAAATTTGGAAAAAGAACAGAGACAGCAAGCAGCAATAAGTGATCTTTATTTTAAAATGATAGTCAGAATACAAAGCGAGAACGGCGTTGGCTCAGTAGGATGTAGGACCACTGCGGACAGCGACGCACGAAGAAACACGTCTAGGCATAGTCAATAGGAGTGCAGATGGTGTCCTGAGGGATGGCTCTCTATTCCCTTTCAACCATTTACCACAGTTCGTCTTCTGATCGAGGCAGGGGCAGAGTCTGCAGACGGTGTCCAATCACATCGCACGCACATTCGATTGGCGACAGGTCAGGAGAGTACGGTGGCCAAGGAAGCATCTGTATACCTTGCAGAGCATATTGGCAGATGTGAGCACTGTGTGGTCGGGTGTTAACCCGCTGAAAAATTTCATTAGGCAGCCCTTGAAGGTAGGGGATTGCCACCGGCCGCAGTACAATATCCAAGTATCGTCGGGCCGTCATAGTGCCCTGAATACGAACTAGAGGTGACCTCGAATTGTAGGCAATAGCGCCCCAAACCATTATGCCCCGTTGTCGCGCGGTAGGGCCTTCCTGCTGAAAAATTGCATTAGGGAGCCTCTGAACGTAGGGAATCCCACCGGCCACAGTACATTATCCAAGTATCGTTGGGCAGTCATAGTGCACTGAATACGAACTACAGGTGACCTGGAATTGTAAGCAATAGCGCCCCAAACCATTATGCCACGTTGTCGTGCGGTGGGGGCATTCCACAGTTACTGCCGGATTAGGTCTGTCTCCACGTCGACGCCACACACGTATGCGGTGACTGTTACTGGATAAACAGAAGCGTGACTCATCTGAGAACACGACGTTTCGCTATTCTGTCATCCACATCGCTCCAGTCCGGCACCATTCTAAACATTGGCATCTATGCTGTGGGGTCAATGGCAGTCTTCTTAACAAACGCTGTGAGTGCAGGCCATGTTCAACCAATCGACAGGAAATGGTTCTCGTTGATACAGGAACATCCAGGGTATCTTGCACATGCTGCAGAATTGCGGTAGAAGTGACTTGCGGGACCATCACAGCTTGTTGGCGGATGCGACGATCCACACATGCTGACATCACTCTGGCTGCACCTGCACCCCTCCTTCTTTCCACATTCCCTTGTTCCAACCATGTTCGCCATAGCTGATGCACCATGCTCGCATTTATGTGGTATCAGCTGCGATTTGACATAAGGACCAACCCGCCCTTCTCACTCCGATCACCCTATCTGTCGTAAAATCGTCTATCTGCTGGAAGTGCCTTCGTTGATGGCGGCCTGGCATTCTCTCCTATTACACGTATCCTCCAGGACAAAAAACAGCTTTCTTCGATAATTTGTCTGGCAGAAATAACGACATGAATATTGCCGATTCTGCATGTTCCTTCCCTTATATCTTACTTCACATGCTTCGGCGAGCTGCGCATTTCACATCATTCGCATAACTCAGTGACGAGCGTCTACTCTAAAATTTGCATAAATTTCTGACCACTCCTTCTTGGTGTTGCAATTTCAATGTCGAGCAGTGTATTTCTTTATGCCTGTATAAAGCAGTATGTAATATAAAATATGAAATTTTAACACTAGGCAAAATGCAAAAGATTAGTGTTGATTTTAAATAAAATGCTCTATACATTTTAAAAGGCGATTGATATAGTATTTTCTTTGTCAGGAAGTAGTATAAACCTGCACCATATAATTTCTGAAAATCTACAATATTTCCATTTAAAACTGACACAAATCTATGTCTGGATTTTAGTTAATTGTAGAAGGTTATAGAAAAATACTGTACTTTTCTTTTGTATTATTAACATTAATAAATTGAATCAACATTTAACAGTTCATTGTCTGTTGCCAGGTCTTAGTATTAGAGAAACTGCCATTCTTTCCATCATTGGGTATACAGTGGCAAAACTTCAATTTTATATGAATTCCCCTATATCCAATGAAATGAATCTGCCCATCTGCATAGAGATGCAGGGAAAAGAAATTAAAGATTTCAATAATGAAGATGGAAAAGGTATAATACACACAACAATTTCTCATCACTGTATGACAAATGAAGACTGAGCCAATAAAATCATAAATCTCCTAAGTCATTAGAAAATAGTGCATATTTTTATATTTGCTTCATTAAAATCAGCTGTTTACATATACATAACACTACAGTTATTCTTTTAAAACTCAAAATAGCATTAGAAATCTTGGAATGGATTTTAAATTATTTTATAGATTTGTGAGTCTGAACATTCAAACTATATTGTTCAATCACTGACAAATCCACAAATCAAAAGAACAATGTATGCACGATATAAAGCACAAGGTGTTAAACTTCATGTAGTAGAATCAAACAGTAGTATTTCTTGATCTAAAACACAATGCTTAAAAACTGAGCTTTTTCTTAAGAAGTCGAAAATTTTACCTTTGGCTGGATATGAATCATTAAGCTTTAACATTTTACATCATTAAGCTAAGACATATTTAGAGAATTTAGGAGGACCATGCTCTTCATAATCACTATTTTCTATGATATTTATGATTTTAGTATCAGAACTGCCTTGCTGGCATGAACACAGGCTGCCATAGTTTTGTGCTTGGGAATTCCAGGGAAGACATGAAGGCTTGTTAAGTCTCACATGGGGGCACTTAAAATTACTATAAAGCTGAATGTACTCTCAAGAGACTAGTGTTGGGAAGAGAAAAATGGAAGACCCTCGGATCTGTCCCTCAGTGTGTTCTTTAAAACTGGAATGCAGCCTCCTCTTATTTGTGGGCATAATTTGGCCACTCGTCCTGCTGGCAGCATTCTTGTTAGTTAGTTGGCTAAATGAGTGAGGGGTTTTGCCATTACCAATGAATGCTTAAGTATTACGCATCTTGCCATTGGTAGGGGGGGACATTTAATATCAGAATAAAACTATTCTTTTAACTTCGATTTTAATGAGAATAATTTAGTCATATATTCAATTATATCCAAAATGAAAACTCATAAGCAAGGTGAAACATAAAATTTATTCATTAATACTTATGCTGCTAGTATGACAAAATTTTAAGAAAATTTCATTTTCATGCATTTTTAAAAAAAATTTTTATTTACTTATTTTTTACACAATTAATTCTGACTTAGGATCAATTACCATAATTCACTACTCTCAGAATTTGATAAAAATGTACTTTGATTATCCACTTATACATTTAAAATATACAACAGTACTGTCATTGGGTATATTATTACTACTACCTTGGCCACAAAGGTAAAAAACCTATTATTCTACAACATAAAAATTGACCTTAGCAGCACACAACCAGAGTAATGTTTATGTACATGGACATAACATTAGTATAATACTAGCGTTATTTTAACAGAAAAAAAAAATGAAAGTACAAAAACATAAATCAAATATAGCAATAAACACAGAAAGTTCTACACTTTATGGCATAATTTGACAGATGAAGTTTATATAAACATAATTAAAATGGCACTGATATATACAACATTTGAGTAAGGCAATAATAAACAAAAGCTCACACAATCACAGTGATCTATATTAATAAGGCAACTGCACATGCCAAATACTTTCACATGAGTATTTAGCACACATTAAATCTAATATAAATTGAAGAAAACTGACCACTGCTAATATGTTACATTTTTTAAACATCTTAAAATTTAATTTTCACATTTCAGCATGAAAAGTTAAATTAATTCTTTCTTATGTAATAGCACCAAGGAAATCCTTGTAGGAAAGGAGGAAACTGCTGATTGGTATAACTGGTAAATAACACTTCATGAAAATTTTCAAATTATAATACATAAATTATGCAGCTAAGTGTAGAAACTTTCTCTTGAATTAACAGATATTAAATTCATAGGCCAAACATTTAGTAAACATGCAACTTTAATGCATTAAAAAAATTACTGCAAGTATCACAGATCTGATGTGCAGAATTATCACAGGTACACTTCGAAACATAACAATCAAATGTTTTTATTAACTCCACAATAAATATTCATTTGGAAAATATAATTTTAAATACAACATATTATATAAGATACTGCATTACATTCATAGAAAAAGTTGTAAGTTTAAATTGAAATGCAAGGAAATTTTAAAATAGGGAACTTATAATAATTAAAGGAGTAGGATTCAAACTTTTTTCATATAAAAAATAAATTTTAAAACAATGTATGATTTCATTGCATCATTTATGGCTCAAGTAATGTAAAAATCATGCATTTAAAATGTAGCATATAGCCATTGTGATTAAAAATGAAAATGTATTATAAAACAAGTGTCTGTAATTCTCTGAGTATGAAAGCATGCAATCCACAAAAGGATATGCAGGCTCTTAAGGCAACATTTTCACCATCACTACCAGTAACGTGCAAAATTCCACATTCTACGCAGGAGAAAATAATGGAAAATTGATGAAGAAATGAAAAATAAGTGAAGAAATGCAATCCACCAATTAGACATTTCAATCCGACGTGATTTTATTTCACACATTAGGTCATCATTCTTGTTGTTTCGTTGGCTTTTAGGCAATGAAGGGAATTTTCCAGTACGGTAATATTCTTCTAAGAGTTCATCTTTTTCACTCCAACGTTTATATACCCAGTCTCGCAAGGCTTCCATATTGTCCAGCGGCACATCATTAACAGAATAACGACGGTAATGCAAGTAAGTAACACATGACGGACGGGAAGAAGCACAGATAGCAAGCAAATCTAAAGGTTTATGAGGTTCTGGGTAAGCTACTGTTAAATCAACAACCCATTTCAATGGTTTGCATTCCTTTTCTGTTCCTGCACATAAATACATATTAAAAAATATCATTATAAATATATATTTACAACATAAAAATATAATGTAAGAAATAAAATCTTTTAAAAATGATTACATAACACTTTGGTCCTTTTCTATTGAAGTCATACCACTCATGGAAATAACCCCAAATGCAATAATGGTGCATTTGGGGTTATTTCTTTCCTCATACCTTTGGCTTCATATAAGACTTCCTCCTCCAACATTTTTGTTCAATTTTCCCCCTTTCCACTAAATTTTTGTTAGTAATTAATTTTTCTGTAAAATTTTTTAACCCAGTAGGTTGCAAACTGGAAGATTTATATCCCCTCCAACAGTCATAAACTATAATAGTTTTATGTGCAACATTCTCTTCTGTGGCCGCCATTTAAATTTACATGATATGACAAGGTACAGAAATAAGGAAACAACACAAACCCACATAAATCTCTAGTAGGTGAAGAACGTGACATTATTTTCCTTTATTATAAACAAGCTTCTATCAATTTCCACAATTTTGTTAGCCACTGATTTTAATGCTACAGTTGAGATAATAAGGAATTGCCACATTATCTCTAGTACGTAATTACTCCAATAAATGGTTGTGTGATGATTCATATGAAGCTGTAATTCACAAAACACAACTGATTCAAGAAAACTAGGTGTTTGGAAAATTTTTTTTTCCTGCCACGAACAAAAGTTGCATAGCCATTTTGATTCAAGAAGTCACATTTCAATGTCATGAGACAGTTATTTGAACATAATTTTTCTATGCAAAGAACAACTTTAAAAAAAAATAATAAACCGAGTCTTGGCAAATCCAGCAGCAAATAGGATTAGATGAGAAAAGCATTTGTGGATGGCTATAAAGATAATTATTGCCAGAAACAAAAGTGCCACCCAACAGTGTCTAGTAACATATTCCCCTCCCCCCGCCAAAAAAAAAACTGCTCAGTACTATATCTTTAATGGAAAAGTACAAAAACTTTCATTAAAGGGAAAACCTCTTTTTTTTAAATTTAAGTTCTGAACAATACATATGGTGCATGAACTCCATTGATCAAAACATTTACTTTTCGGTAATTCACTTAATTAGTTTCACTTGCTTTCTTTTAACTTATATTATTGTTTTGTTGATCAGCACTCTTTCTCAAAGAAGGAATTTCTCTGTTGCTAAAGCACTATGATTTAAAAATACAATTAAAATAAAAATAAGAATAAAACATTTAATTCCATCCCACATTCAACTCGGAACAAACTGAGTTGAATATGGGACAAATTTAAATGTTTTATTCCTATTTTTATTTTATAATATTACCACCAGTTTTTGCAGCTATCAGCGAATAATTGGATTAAGTTTTGAACTGCTTTTAGTTTAGAGGTATTTTTTTAAAATTCTAATAATATAACATGAAAATATTTTTCGCTTGAAGTATATTCTTTGAAAAAGTATCTTACATTTAAAAACTGTTGATTTTAAGCTTATCCAAACACATATAATTTTACATTATTCTAAGCTTCAGGAATCAGATCCTTACTCCTAAATGTATATGCAAATCATAAGAGTATAAAAAGAAGAGACACAAAGCAAGGTTAGGAGACAAAAGGTTAGGCCATTCTGTTGCTTGCATCAACTTTTCTCACATGATTATACTTTGTAAACTCATTAGTTGTTTTGAGTTTAATTTCAGCAAGAATAAGCATGGAAAACTTATTAATATTTGAAATTTCTCTCTTCACATTTAAGATTATTTCAGCTAAATTTGCAAACTGGTGATTATTAAATTGTATACGTAGTCAGTATTTTTAATATTCTAGGTGGTAAGTCCAATAGGTGCCGCATATTAATTCAAGTTATTAATAATTCAAAGCCATATATACCTTTATTTAGTTGCTGTTTGTGAGAATAACTTAGTTGGCAATCTCTGAAAATTGATATCCTAAGTGGCTGTCTATTGTTTGTACTCGAAGCGAGCACTGATAATGCACTGTGCAAATCTTTATCTTTCAGCAAGCGGCAAAACTTTTTTTTTATCATCTGTCCTTATTTGCCAAGAAATGTTTTAAATTGCTATTATTTCTCAGCATAATTATTTATTTAAATTTCACCTTTAAAGGTCTATGATGGTGAAATCTCACTTATGATACAGTGAAAGGTCAACTACAACAGCAACATTTACAAATTAAATGAAATCAAACCTTAATCTTTTATTTCAGTTTCCTTCTGAAGGCAGAGGCATTTATTATAAGCTTAATTGTATATGCAAAAACTAGGATTTTATTGCACATTTTAAATCTGACTGAATTACTTATTTCCAATTATCTAAAGGAAAATTTTGGTGACTAAGAATCCAATGGTCACATGTGATTTTATGAAGAGGCCTCTTTACAATGTCAAAGTTTACTGGTGCTGCTATTTCTATGAATGCAACTTAATGCATGGCAAGGGGAGGGACTTTAGAATGATGCAGCAGCTCATGAAAAAGTAACACAACTTTAATGCATCAGACAAATTTCACTATGATAACAGTATCTTCTTGCATTGAGGGTTTTATCTGCATTAAAAAAATCCTGATCTAAAGTTAAAGCACCAGCTCTTCTGAGTTAGAGAATAGGTTGAAAACCACTTCCAAAGCTAGCATATTGTTTTTGCATAATGAAGCTGGCACTTTTATGATGGATCCAGTGAATCACAGAAATGTTACAGGCCATTGTTCTTGAAACAGGATCATAGCATCGTAAAACCATTGCCATTAAATGTGCAACAGATAAATATACCGTTCTGAAAAGCATAAGTTCCAATATTACTCCAATATCCTCAAGTACCCCCCCCCCAAAAAATATCAAAATAAAAAGGTAACTAATGATAACTCCCACTGACTTTTTAAAAATACATAGTGTAGGAATATTAGTACACTTACTTAAATATATATGCATTTCATCTATTAAATTCTTTCTTTAACCTTTTCCCTCAGAAATATTAAACATCATATAACTTTCTTTTCATCAAGTAGTAAATAATATTAATAAAAAAGGAAATACTTAAGTATTTATGTATCATATTTATACATATGCTTATTTATATAACTATACTTCAAGAATAAAATATATGTTCTATGGATTATTTTTCTTTAATTTGCAAAGCCATTGCTATACTTTTTAATGAAAAAAAATTACATTATTTTACAAAAGAGAGTTAATATGAAATCTATTCCTACTGTTACAATTTGATTTGACGTTTGCACTGGCACTTCAGTTATGGCTTTTGAGAGGACTTTTTGTGAATAAGTTAACAGTCCTAATTATGTTTGTAAAACAGTGTCCACACAGGTATAAATAAATTCAGGTATTTGATACTACAGAAACATTTATATATAATCTAGATACTTGACTTTTTTTTTTCCGAGGAGGGCACAAAGATTTCTGTGGCATAATAAGCAATTTTGGATACTCTTGCCATCACATGTTAAATACAATGTAGCGGAAGGTGGCCATTGTAATGTCTGTAAAAATGATGATTAAACAAAATATATTTTGGTTCATGGAACAGAAAAAGTGTCATTAAGATTTTATAGAATCTCAAGCTTCCAAATGTTGACCAGATTTCACAGACAATATAGAGAACAATTTCATCACATATGCAGATAGAATGAACTAATTAATATATACAGCCAAAACATTATGACCACCTATTCAAAAATGGGTTATGCGACCTTTGGCTTGCAAAACAGCTACAACTTGCCTTGACATGGATGCCACAAGTTCTTGGTAGATGACTGCAGACAGGTTGTACCAAATGTCTAACAAGTGGTCATGCAAAGTCGAGATATTCTGACATGGTGGTGTTTGAGCCATGAGCTGCCACTCCATGACATCCCAAATGTACTCTATCAGGATAAGATCCGGTGAGTTAGATGGCCAGGACATTAACTGGAATTCATCCTTATGTTTCTCAAACCACTCCAACCCAATTTGAGTCTTGTGACATGGCATTGTCCTGCTGGAAGATTCCGTTTCCAGACGCCATGTAGGATGCAAATGATTTGCCATTACATTAAGATAGTCACCAGCTTTCATAATCCAATCTATCACAACTAAGCGACCCATAGCTGTCCATAAGAATGCCCTCAAAGCATAATACCACAACCATCAGCCTGTGTATGACCTGCTGCACAAGGGGAAGCAACTGTTCGCCCTGAACACTCTGAACCCTGACACAACCATTGACGTGATGAATGAAAAATCATGGTTCATCTGACAAGGGAACTGTCTTCCACTTATCCATAATCCAGACTTGATGTTTCCAGGCTCGCTGTAGGCACAGTTGATAATGGCACTTGGTAACAGAGAGTGGGACATCTTCTGCACAATTCCAGATCCAACAATGTCTGCTCTGAAATGCTTGTCATCCATTCCGAAACACTTGCACTTGGATTTGAATTATATTGGGCTGTCAACTGAGTCACTGTCCATTGCTGATTTTGTTGTACCAAGCGAGACAGTCTCAGACATCCTTTTTCTTTGATGACGCAGTGACATCCAACACCTCGGCATTTACTGGTACACCATTTATCCACTTTGTATAAATACTAACAACGGCAGATCATGAATAACCTACCAGTCATGCAGTCTCGGAGATACTTGTGCTACGTTTTCAGATGATTACAATCTGCCCTCTATCAAATTTGCTTAGATCAGCAGCTTTTCTTATCACTCACAAAAGTAAGTGCAAGAATGATTGCTTACCTTCTCCAGCAGCAGTTAAATACCATTTCCAATTAATAATGTGCCCTCCATGCCATCCAAATAGCTTCACTGATAAACATGGTGATGTCATAATGTTCTGGCTTGTCAGTGTATCTCTGTTATAGCTTAAAGTTACACTGCAGCATTTGTAGGCCTGAAATATGACCTACAAAAGTAGATATGCATCCAAATACATTCTGAGAAACTTCCTTCAAAACCTTCCAGAGTACTATAAAAGGAGCATAGCAGCACAGGAAGATTATTTTAAGTAATAATATGTTTTGAAAATATGTAACACTTTCATTTTTTCAACTTTTTTTTTTTTTTTAAATCTAGGTCATACATGAAAGCTTCAGCTCTTGTAAAAACTAAATTTTTATTCAAAGAATTTAGAATCCAAGCTAATTTAATTAAATATTGATTAATGTCAAACAAATGACAAATTCTAGAATTAATTCATATAATGTGCAACCGAAAAACAGTCATAAACAACATCATTATGTAGAAAATTTTATGTTAATTAACTATTTATTTATAATTCTAACCTTTACTATAATTTCTTTCCCAGAATGCAAATGAGTAGCCAATATTTAAACTGAGGTTTTTAAATTTTAAGACAGAGCATGTTTCTAGTCTTTTGGTCCTGTATGCCCACTATGTGTTATATATGTTAGTTTCCTGCCATCTCTGATAGTTGTAACTATTCAGCCTTGCGTTCTATCGCTACTAACACTTAAATTTCTGACACTCTGGTAAAGTAGTGAGCCAGCCTCTACTATACTAATTAATTACATAATCTTTCATTAATGTTCCCTGTTTAACTTAAATTTGACTGTTCTATTTAATTGTATAACATCGAGTTATGGCTTATACTGTAGCACAAGAGAGTACCTTTATGTTCTTAATTTGGATCAACTAAAGAGCTTATTTTTAAACTTTGTCACTTTCAGGCATAGTGATAATTCACTTCACATCTGTTGGGTTATTGGACTAATTAACTTCACCAGTCAAGTGAAACTCTATTAACTACAATAAATAACATTTTCTCACTTCAGTAAACATAACAGAAAAATATTAATTTAATAAATAATAAATAAAAAAAAACCCAAAATTTAAATATACTACCAAATGGATGGAACATAATGTATAAGTGTCTTTTTGCCCATAAACTTTAAATTTAACATTTGATATATCAGAAAAAAAGAAAATATTTTAACTTTTGTTTTTCTGTACGTGCTTCATTTATGGTCATCTGCACGCACTTCATGTTTCATAAATAATGTGTTTACTTGTATGTGTATCATAGAATACATATAGGCTACATAAGAACATTGTTTTACACATTTCTTGACATAGAAAATCACTGATGATTACATAACATCCTTTCACTGCTAATTTTTAACATGATTAATTCTTTTCCATTCCTTACAAAAAAAAAAAAAAAAAAAAAAAAAAAAAAAAAAAAAAAAAAAAAAAAAAGGAAAGAAAGAAAGAAAAAGAGAGTGCTTTATGTAACTTCTCCTTACAATAGATAGTCTGATGCATTCATTTTCAATCACTTCTATAGTTAATTGCAGTATATTTAATATGCTAATATGTTCTACAGCTAACATGCAAATATACACAAGCAGCAATGTAACACAGATATTACCTTTTAATAATGGAACCTCTCCATTATCAAGAGCATCTTTTAAATTTCCATTATGGAGAGTATTTAATATAACATGCATAGCTCCGACCCTTGGAAGAGTTACATGTTCAAGTATAGGAAAGTTATTTTTTGAAGCATACCTGGAAATAAAGGATGTTAAATAATTTGAATTCTGCAATGCTGGCCATTAAAACTGCTATAACATGAAGGGAGCATATAACAATCCTGAATGCATTTGCATGAAAGGTAGAGCATACAAATGATTAGCATTTCATAGCATATGCACATGTTATAGGCAAAAGTAATGTCACTTCAAAGTGGTATAAAATGGTAAATTGAAAAGACAATTTTTAATTCAGAAATCATGCGTACTCTTTTTTTTTGTTGTTGTTGCTGAAGGTTGTGTTATGTCTCATGTTAAAAAAAAGGAATTTCTACCAGCAGGTCTCGGGGCTTAATCTGAAAAGAATCTTAGCCATAGAATTGCCGATTATCATACTTCACAAATACTGCTTGTGTTGAACAGAATTCAATAACTATTGTGAGAATTTGCACAAGAGGATATAGAAAAAGACACGTGGAATTTCATTGCGTCCAACCCACTGTCCACTATTTCATATGACAGACATCTTGTCTGTATTTCTGTCACACTGTACATCCAAATGACCTATCCTAGGTAAGGAAACTGGGTGTGCTGCACAGCAACAAGCATTTTTAAATACAGCATAATGACACCTAGACATAGCAGCATAATGACGCATGTACGGCAACAGTGCCTGTCGATGCCGTCGGCTGCCAATGTGCAAATTTAAAATTGACTGCCCACATGTTATGCACGATCTTGCTCCTCAAGAGGATTGGCCCTGTGTGGCAACAAGGCAGCCATTGTTTTATTTCCCTGTAGGTTATGGCACAGATATCAGCATTTACAATGGGGTGTACACCCCATTGTAAATGCTGATATCAGTGGCAAAATGTTGTCTTTTCTGACGAATTCTGCTTTTGCTTATGACACCATAATGGCCATAACCATATGGGGAGATGCAAAACAGAATGAATGTTGGAAAGTTTGCTTTTTCATTGTTATACCAGCCTAGTATTTACACTGTTAGTATGAGGTGGCATTGGGTATAATTCTCATTTACTTTTAGTTCACATATGCAGAACTTTGACCAGTCATCAACCACATTAATTTTATGCCTATTCTCATGACTTTAATGCCCATGCTTATATCATACCTTCAAGGCCTCTGCTGCCCATCTTTCAATAGGACAATGTTCATCTTAAGACAAATTACCCATACTGTCTTGAGTTTCCTAAATACACAGGGAGTTTGACTTTGGCCAGCATTTTTTTTTTCATGTAATCGGTTGAAAACATATGATCAATGGTTGCAGAGATACTAGCACTACTAACTTGAATCCAAAATCTGTTCAACTCCATATACATCCATAAATATAATCCTATTAATTTATTTCCTTCATGTTCCAATAATTTTAATAGCCAGCAGCATATTTAAAATAGGCAAATATATTATTTGTTTAGACACTTTTTTCTTTAAATTTCATTAAATTACACTATTTACAATCAATTGCATTTCACATAATTGGCACATGGGACTCTCAGTGGCATTATGAATTTAACAATAAATTATGATGATATAAATCATAGTACAATGCCAAGAAACAAATTCGTGCAACAATGAAAATACCTGATTTATAACTTCATTTTGGCAGAAACAGTTTTTATTGCAATTAAAATTTAACATAACTGACGCACCAGAATATATATATAAAGCTATATATATATAAAGCTAATTCATTTACTGTGTGATATAAATCTTATTCAAACATTTGAAGGTACAGATTTCATAAACTTTTATTCATATTTATCCAAAAATTAGTACACTGATTTACAAATTTCTGCACTAAGAATGATCACTTTCTTTGGGAATATATTTATATATGAACAAGTTTTTTTCACAATTGAAAATTAGTAAGAAAAGAACTCAACTGTCCAATAAGCATTTACAACCTGCAATGAAGATAATTTCTAATAATTTTTCTCCAGTGCACGGACATTTTATAAACAAATTTTGTGTTTACATACAAAATTTATAATTATTTACACATACAAATATATGTACTGTAATTTATGTGTGAAGAAAAATTTAATAAATAAGAGAAAAAAACTAGGTTTCCAATATTTATTCTCTCAAACTTAGAACTTTTAGAAAAACATTAAAAAATTCTCAAAACTTAGAATGTTTTCCTATTTTTTTAATTTACGTTAAAGTAAGTTATATAATAATTAATTATATTATTTAAAAGAAATGTCAGTCTGAAAATTTAATCTTTAGCTGTCAATATAATTGAACTGCAAAGTGTAACCAATAAAAATGTCTTAAACGCATCAAACTTTAGATTTCAGAAAGAAAACAGATATATATCTGAATTTTTCGCCTTTGTATTATTATTGTTTACGTATGTTTTATAAATATTTAGTAAGTAAAATTTAATATTTATTTATTTAATTTTTTTTTCATTTTGTTGATATAAATTTTCATTTTGCTTTTAAAAAAAATTTGGGCAAACTGGCTGTTTAGAGATTGTGCATTCAGCTTGCATGCAATTTCAAACCACAGCTTTACATAGTAATAAATACACAATATATGTATTGAATATATAGCACAGACAACAATTTTTTTTATGTTAAAATAGTAATCTCTTTTACCAAGCAGTAAAACTTCTGAATACAGGGTTCAAAGTTCTTCTTATTCAAATTGGGTTCAAATCCTACCTACATAACAGGCTAGTTGGGAATTCTGAGGCTTTCCATATGTGAAATGTGAATATGGGTCAATTTCCCTTAAAAATTATATTTCTGTCATCATCACACTTTTGGAGGCCTTTCTCCCAATAAAAAAATACTGCAAATTTCACATTTTCCTAAATTTATTTTGGACACTTTGCAAACTAAATTTCTTTCTTTTCCTCTTACCCCTTTTTAGGTCTTATACTGTGTCAGAATTTACTGCTTATAATTCTAATATATAATCCAGACCCATTTTTTTCATCTTTTTTTCCAGATTTATCCTTTGACAAACATCAATGCCTTCACTTTCAACAGACATTTTCACAGCCAGTCCCTTCAACTGATAAGAAGAAGATTTTTTTCTTTTATTATCTCAATTGTAGTCTGTTAATTTCAAATGTCCGTCTATAAATCTCATAACATTCAGATCCATATTGTATGTAATTACACCTCCGAAGACGAACATACTTTAGAATAAAAAGACTGATTCAGCATTTCTACAGCAAAATTAAAAATATACAAATCTAACTGCATTTGGCAATGTAATGCTGTTTCAGAGATATAACGAAATTTTAAAAGTTCACCAAAAAGTCTGCCACTACCAATCGAAAATTTCATATTTAATATTTTTTCATGGGGGATTTATAGAATATTAACAACTAATTTTTTTACCAAAACAATATTTCTATATGAGCAGATTCAAACACATTTCTTGAAAAAAACTGATAGTCCACTCATTTCCAAAAATTTCCCTTGTCAGCAGCAAATATTGAGAAAAGTTTCCTTCTGAGGAAAAGCAAACTTCACTAGGATTTAAAAGCCTTCTCAACCTTTTTTCGAAGATTAAGGAACAGAGTTTGAATTTTACTCTTGGGTCAACTGGAAAGTTCACCAGTTTTTTTAAATCAAAATGTGTTTTCTTCTAATTATTTTCTAAATACTGATAAGCCTTGATTAAAATGGATTATTGATAACATGGATTACCTTGATTAAAATGGAAATTTTAAGTATATTCTTTTCTGCTTATGTTGCATAATTTTAGTTTGTGTTGTGGTGCAATTTTTTTTTCTTTTTTCTTTTCTTTTCTTTTTCTTTTTTTTTTCTTTTTTTTTTTTTTTTTTTTTTTTTTTCTTTTTTTTTTTTTTTTCTTTTTTTTTTTTTTTTTTTTTTGTTTCAGTACTAAAGAATAGAGAAGCAGAAAGTTAATTTTTGTTATATTATGCTCTTTTATTTTTAAAAAAAGAAAAAAAAAATTGCTGTTAAGACTGCTTGTAAAATTTGTGATTTATATGTACATCTAATATACATGTGCTGTTTTGGTTCACTGTTCATAGGTGGTTTTAGAAGTTTAGAATTTTCAGCTTCCAAGATATACCCTCTTTGGAAGACTATCCTCTCAAAACAGACCTATTAAAAAAAGCTATTGCTGCAAATTCACATCACACAGTTCAGAAACTATCAGACAGATTTAATATCCCAAAAAGCATAGCGTTCCTTTTGAAAGAGACTGAGTATGCAAGATACTATGATGTATAGGTACTCCGTACTTTAACACAGAATATGTTAAAATTTCAGCATGCGATTCTTTAATAATAATAAATAAATAAAGTATTAAAAAAAATAAAGATGTTTGTTTTTGGAAATAGCTCACTGGAGATGAGAAGTGGATACCATATAAAAATGTTACAATAAAAATACCATGTGGTTAGCCAAAAGAAACCTCTTCGGTAACACTGAGAGTGGGGCTGTATCCCAAAACAGTAATGTTTTGTTTATGGCAGGACTACAAAGGAACTGTATACTATGAATTTTTATCACTCAATCAAACATTAAATTTGAAAAAATACAGTTCCCAGTTGGATATTTAAAAGCAGAAATCAAAACAAAATGCCCAAAACTGATCAATTGTCTAGGTGTCTCATATCATGAGAATGCTCATTCTTCCGCCGTTCGATAAATTTCAGGCAAAGAATTACTAAATACTGATTGGACATTTCATGTCATAAAAACATACTCACCAGACCTTTCCCCCTTAGAATTTAATTTCTTCAGGTAAATTCAAGATCTTCTCTCTCAAACTCTCTAGTTTCCAAAATTCTCTGAACGTCTTCTTATGAGACTATCAAACAGTAATTCAATAACTTCTTTATAAATAAACTTAATGGCTTTTTTAAAAAAGGAATTTTTCAACTGCTGAAGAGATGGAAGAAATCACTGAACTAAATGATGCTTATACAATTCAATGAAATTTTGCTATATTTTTGTACTGCTTCATTTGTATTTATCATCAAAAAACCACAGAATTTTCTGGGTGATTCATTATTTACCACAGTTATTAAAGGATTACTTACTGAAAAGAAATATGAGACATAGTATAAGATATGACAAATCAATTCTCAGAATGACCACCTGTATCTTAAGTGCACTGAAATCATGTGAATTTTCATATTTGAGAAATTTGGAGCTAATAACTGTATTAATTTGATGCTGACAAATGCATGTTAGTTATTGGGAAGAGAATAGTTATCTACATGTACCCTTTGGAGAAAAAATTGGTAGAGTATTAATATTAATATTAAATTTTGCATGAACATCATAAAAGGTGCAACGGAAACATTACAATTAGTGAAAATGACACGGTAAAAATGCTATGAAACAAATGAGTCTGTTTGAGTGGCATGCAAAGATCTGAGAAGATGTGACAGAAGATTCAAGCAGATATCCCAAAATAACAATGACAGATTCTAGCATTAACACAACACAAGACTGATCTGTTCAAACAAACAATTAAGAGCGAAATCAAAATCTGAAGAATTACATACCAAACAAGACACAGTTAAGCTAATTTTAACTGAATAACTTGAGAAAGATTTCTGCAAAATTTATGTCTCAAGCACACCATCACAGAAGGACTTTATCCTAAAAAAATAAAAAGACTACCCAATTACATCACTTCATATTCCTTTGTCTTACTTTTCAGTACTTTCCGGCCACTTCCAAAATTAGGAGTTGTGCTGAAGTCAAAGATTTTTTAATGTGCTTCATATCTAGCAGGTATTTAAGAATAATGGTGAAAAAGAATTGCTTCCAGAAATGGGAATTCATTTAAGTCAGAGCATAAATGCATAAGGGGAATACTTTGAAGGCAATAATATCCATAGTTTAATACATTTATTTTTGAAAAATTCATTTTAGGAATTTTCTAGAAAGGTGAATTTTTTAAAGGCATATTATCTTATATAATACTTAACATATGGCTGCAAAAAGGAAATAATACTTCTTACTTTACACTCGTTTCTTTTCGTTTTGATAAGAAACCACCTTCTGGAAACAATATGATCCAACGTCTATTGCGACCAAGATACACATTAAGCAAATGGTCTCTCAGCTTCTTCATTTGGTATTCTCGAACATTCTTACCCTAAAAAGACGTATCCAATTAGTATTTAATGACAGATATTAAAGAGTTAAACCAAAAAATTGAATGTAAATGTAACTAAGTAATAACAGCACTCGGATTCAAAGTCAGCCACATAGTTTTATTGTAAGTATTACTTGGGTACTTTTCAAATTAGTGCTGAAACCCAAAAAATTATGATTTTAAAGTACAGTGTTATAAATTAGATTAAAAAAAAAATTCATGCATTCGACATCTACTTCCACTTGGAATTATATGTGCATAATGTTTAAAAACAGCAGCTCTATTTGAATGGCAGCTAAAAAAATTATTATCCAGAATAAGATTCCAACATTTCTCTCATCACTCAGGAATCAGTACTGACAGATAACACCACAGAATCACAGAAAACCTCCAGTATAGAAATACATATTCAACATAAATGCCAAGAAGGTTACTTTTTATAATGAAGCTACACTTTCACAGAATTATCACAAAAATGAGTTACTTTTAATTTCCATCACTGGTGAAAAAGCATGTCTCACCATTAGACAAAAAAGGCTCAGTGACATTATCTGTGAGACCAAAAATAATCAAGCAGATTCTACAAGCACAGAACATAACATTATATTCTAGACAAGAAATACTCTTCTTAAAGAATTTATACTGAACACTTCCATAGCTAATGTACAGTTACATTTTCACATAAGCAGAAATTCATGCAATCAATTAAAACCACAGCAAGATGCACTTTAAAGCAATACTTGTAAAATGCTTAACATATGCTCAGCTGTCAACAAGCAGCTCAAGAATTGATTTAGCAATTCAGACAGGACATTTTTTAAATTTTCGTCTGACCACTCAAATTATCTGCATGATATTTTGTAAAAGTGTGAATAAAGATTGATGACAAAATTTAAGCTGTAGTTCATCACTATTTAAATGACAGATTTTCTGCATAACAACATTTAAAGCTTGTGCACAACTATGATATATACAAATTCTTTTATGGAACTCCTGGAAAATTATGCAAATTATGTATTGAAATAATAATTTTATTATTTTAGATTTTATAATTAATCTGTTCAGACTTTCTAAATGACCTCACACTTAAATAAATGTCATTAATATGAAATTATAAAACTACCTTTTAGAATTTTTAATAATTTTGGTAAAAATCATGACATTTCCCCCTTAATTACCCATCTTATTTCTTTTCAACATTTTAGATTTTCTTTTTTAACTCAGATTTAAAAAAGCATAAGTTTGATAATTATCATAAACAGGTTTGAAAAGATATTGTTGCGAAAAATTCGGCGGTTGCACCTGCATGTAAGCTTTCCAGCATAGCACTAGGGTTGCCATAAAATAGTGTATGGTAGGGTTGCCAGATTGGCGACTTTATCGCCCATTTGGCGATATCCCATGGTCCAATCGAGAAGCTTCTAAAATAACTTCCTGTCGAGATATTTCTCGAAGCCTGTGGAACCTAAGGAAAAGCTATATAAACCCTTGCGTTTCTGAGAGCCTGCAGTAGTGTGATTAGTTATGAGAATTGTGAGAGTAGCTGCTTACTGTGAGTGCTAAGCTAAGCGAGCGTTTTGTGAACGGAAAGCGATTGAGATAGTGCTTTGCCGTGAAGCTACCTTTACAGTATGGCTTGACAGTGCATTGGTGATTGTTCCACGGTGGTTATTATAAGTTTAGTGTTATTATAAGTTTTTTCATCGATTACTCTCAAATCCACGAACCCGTATAACGCAACAATATAAAAAAAAAGAATAAGAGAAATCTGCAAAAGATCACTGCTAAAAATAATTATTTTGTAAAGAAAGTCAATACTTTAAATGATAGCATGAACAGAAATTGCTCACAAATATCTGCGTATGATTAAGTTATTGTTAAACAACCAAAAACAGTGTATTGGTGATTGTGCCACGGTGTTTATTATAAGTTTAGTGTTGCCGTGAAGCTACCTTTACAGTTAGAGCCTGAAGCTGTGTTGCTGATTGTTTCAGCGTATTTATTGTAGATTTTCGACGCTTTTAAAGGTAATTTTGGAACTGTGCTGTAAATAGTGATTCTTGTAAATAAATTGTGCTTTTTATTGTTCTGCATCGTGTTTTCATCGGATACTCTCAGATCCACGAACCCTTATAACGCAACAATATGAAATATAAATAAATAGACTCAATATACAAATTTGAATTAAAAACTAACTTGACAATTTGTTTCTCTTCACTTCTGGCTAATTAAAATTTACACTTTCTGAAGAAGACACGGTTTTGTGCACCATAATATAACATATTAAACTCAAATGCTCTTACAGGGAGAAGAAAATCAGCCAAGTTTCAAATTAAAGTACTTTGGAAACTCATCCTTAAATATTTTCATGCATTAAAATTGTGACTGCAATGATGTGCTGAGTAACTACTGAACACTTTCAGCCTTAATAAAGAATATTCATATGCTAATCGAATACTGTGCACTGTGCATATTTAACTCTAGAAACTTCACACTAAAAGAAATCAATCTCAATTCCAAAAATGTGTTATGAGGATTAACTAGTATAAGCCTATATTTGAGGATAAATTAAAATAGTACAAACCAATGTAAATTAAGAGATCTACATTTTTTAAAAGCATTTAATTTAAAATTTATGTACTGTGTTTTAACAAGTAAGGAAATTTGAAGCAGTATATGAAACGTTTAAAAATTTTATGCCGAAGTTCAAAACAGTAAATTCCAATTTAGCTGAATGGCATTCAGGATACTTCAGATAATTTTTTAACATCCCGGGAGGGGAAACTAACTTGAAATAAATAAGTAGTAGTTTACATCTGAAGATATTTCAAATATTAAATACAGTACAGGGTATTTATAAAGGAATGGTGAGGTTTTAAAAATTACTAATAAATTGATGTATTATCTTACCTGCGTAAAACCTACACTGTTAAGCATTGGCAGCTGTCCAAAGTTCTTATGTGCTACTTGTTTGCTTGTCATGGTCACTGTGAAGGCACAGATTCAATTTTCCAGAAGGTGCCGCAACAAGAAAAAGCTAACTGCGTGCTCTGTTTTGGGGTATCCAGATCTGCACTTTCAGCAGCATGAGTTTTGCGCACATTTTTGGTGCAGCATCTTGTGAAAAAGTGCACAGCCCATTTTTCTTCAAACAAGAACTTGTGATCGGTGACTCATTTCTGGACACGTTAAAAACCAGGTTGTTACCCTAGCTGAACACCAGTTACGATGATTGCATTTTGCAAATGGACGGTGCACCACCCATTTTCACAGGAATGTATGAGTGCTTCTTAATCATGTTTTTCATGGATTGGATGTGCTGCAACAGTAAACAAAAACCTTATCCCACGGCTACCACATTCGCCCGATTTAACCACATGCAATTTCTTTCTTTGCGAGTTTGTCAAAGACCAAGTTTATGTAGCACCAATACCCACATCCCTTGAAGTTTGCGGTCGAATCACGCATGCACTGCAGATTGTCATGGCGAACATGCTACACCAAGTATGGGAAAAATTTGATTACCACGTAGATGTGTGCCATGTGACCAATGGTGCACATATTGAAGGACTGTGATTAATGCACCAAAAACCTGGATAGTTGCCACTGCTTATGCTGTAAGATTTGCCCATATAAAATAATACATCGATTCATTATTAATTTTTAAAACCACACCATTCATTTATAAACACCCAGTATGATTAATATGCTTTTATTTTAAATGCCTTGATAGCTTAATCTAACATTTTAAAGACATAAAATCACGAATAGAATAACATGATGGAAAAGGAAATGAATGTTGGAATTTTATTTATTGCCAAATAGGCATTTAAGATCATAAGAAATTAATTTAAATTAGAGTAAGAAATAACTTGATCAAGTCTTAAAAGATGTTAAATTAAATTAAGTAAAAAAATAATTTTTAACTGCAGTACTTCGTTAAAAATCATATTTCCCAAATTTCAAGACTTATTTTTAAAAATAACTATGCAGAAAATGTGTTTGATGCAGAACTACAATGTGCACGAAAATAGTTTTTTCAGAGTTCATAGAGACTTTTTCTTAGGCTTACTACTCATTAAGACAAAATTCTTTTTATTTGTGAAAAGAATTCTATAAGTATTCAAAGAGAAGAGAATGAATTTTAGCCTTTGAATCCAAATTCTCAAACAGATATGTGTAGATCTATGAATATTAATAAATATCAACACATTATTTAACATAATTTCTATCTACAGTTTTCGAAGCAGAGTTATGTTTATAACATTAAACAAGAAGGCTGTAAAATAAAGAAGCTTTAACTTCGGCTCACATTTAATGAACAGTGTGCAGTAGCATCTGACAGAAACAAAAACAGCATAGTTCTCTATGAAATTATAATATATTGAAAAAAATGATAAAAAAAAATCCCCCTTAAAAATTCCGATGAAAACTAAATGAATAAATGTAAAAATTTAATTATTATTATTATTATTTTTCAAGAGGGATTCAGCAGAAAGGAAAAGTAAAACTATAATAGACTATTATCATTAATAATGGAAATTTCACAATTGGAAAAATTAAGCACTAAAATGCTATAAACCCAAATGTTTTAAGATAATTAAAGTTCATTTACATGAGCAGACGTATCTATAAACAAGTATCTCTTGATATTTGTGCCACTTGAACCAGTCTGTCTACATGAGGAAAAATACTGCTGTGGTGCTGTGCCAGAAGTCGTGCTCAATGAGTATGACGGGATAAAACATTGCAGGAGAGTTATCTGGTGACAGCCAATGAAACTGCATATTGAAATCCTGTCTTCAAAAAGCAATGGCAGCTACCGAATCAGCATTTTGCTCCCTAGATGACATTTGGTGTAAATTGTTTGGAGTTTTTTTTGTTATTTTTATAAACTTAATTTACGATGCATTTATTTTGAATTGTAATTTCCGATGGATTTCTATATTAATGATAGAATATTATTTTCACCTTAATACAAGTGATATGTTATTAAAAGCTACACAGTGACATATTCCTATACCTTATTTGTTAGCATTAGGTAAATATGCCAGAATATATATATATTTTTTAAAATTTAAAAAGATTAATATATTTTTATGTTCTGAAAATGAAGAGCTTAATTTATCATTTCTGTCAGCATTTTAATTTTTGATTGTTAGCATTTTTCAACATTTAGACTAAATGTAGCTTTCTCGATTTGCTAAAATTTACTATACAAGATATAAATCTTTCTAGGAATGAGTAAGGAAAAAAAATGTTTGAAAGGAGAGTATGGAAAAACTTTTGGCAAGGATGATGACACTAGAGATTCTGTTGTTGACATGAAAGAAACAGTGGAAACAGCAAAACAAACACATTTAGATGAAGTAAATGAGGAAGATCTTGAAGAGATTTTACACGAAACAGCAGAAAATCCTTCCAATGATGAGATCAAGGAATTAGCAGATCAAGAAGAACAGAAAAATATTAAAATAAGCAATTGAGAAGAGCAAAAAGAACTTTCAATGGCATGTCTAAAAACCAATTTAGCTTCTATAACAGAAATTATGCATTTATTTATTGAAAATGACACAGATTTTGACAGAAGTTCAAAAGCAAGACGGGATGTCATGGATGCCTAGTCCCTCCCTTAACAACATCTTACAAAGCGCAAAAGAAAAATGCATATGACATTAGATACCATCTTGATGTGGGAAAAACAAGCAAACTGGAAATGCAGAAAAATCTGAATGATCTAAAATATAAATGGTGACTTAAAATTTCATTTATTTCTATATAGTCCTTTATTATGTTTCAGTATTTGTAAAAAATAAGTTTTTATTTCATATTGTTATAAAAAACATATTTAATAAACTTAAATAACAAAATAGTACATGAGTTTTGAATAATTTTTTTATTTTATACTTATTTTCCCCTAACCCCATTATTTACATGATGAGATGACCTCGCTTAGCACTATTTCGCATAATGCTCTACTTTGAAGGAATGTAACCCTCGCATTAAGCGGGGTTTTGCTGTGTGTTATATTTTATGCTATATATGAAGCAGCTGATTTATTTTTCTTCTTTTATGTAAATGAATGATTATAGGTAGAAGAGGATGGGACACCAGAATTTCACCATTAGTCAATCAGGTATAACCCTGCTGCACTAAATGTGCAGTTTTGCCCTAACTTATATATATAAATTTCACAGACACACATATATAAGCATAATGCATACACAGTACCTACTGCTTATTAAAATCACTTCCATTTCCAATAATATTTGAGTTTAAATAACAATGATTTGAATATTGCTAATTATGGTGTCAACTTTAAACTTGTTTAGAAAAATCGTAACTGACTATTAATCTAATAATTTATATATAAATCACTGATTAAAAATTAATCCAAAAATTAAACTATTTTTGAAACTTGGAAATTTATTTTTCTATAAAAAATTTCATAATTACATACCAGACGGAATTTAAAACTTTTAAAAAGAATTCTATCTGTATATGCTTAGCATTGTTCATCAACAGTCTTCAAATATATTTTCAAGTTCGTAAAATTATTAGTAACTTTTCTGATCTCCACCTTTCAATTCAAGAGTTCATCTTAAGAGTTTGCAGTGCTTTTCTTGATTAAGCTGAGGCTGGCATGCGGTCACTTTCTTCTGTATCACTTTCACCATCACTTCAATTTCTGCAGCTCTTTTAACACTTATTACAATTCTTCAGTGCTGTCACATGTTCTCTCAATATTAACATCAACTGGAATGTATTCTAAACAGGAATCTTCATAATTTCCCTCACTGATGTCCAAAATATTAGAAATAGTTTGCAATTCCTCTGTGGATTCTTCTAAATAAAAACCACATTCATTTTCTAAAGTAATTTTTGTGTTTTGGGAGACAGCCTCCCATGTGTTGACTATAATACATATGACCTTTAGCAAAGATATCGACTTGAGTCCTTTGAAGTGCTTACATTTTCACGAGATTCAATTTTGTTTATCTTTTTCTGGATGACACCTTTTCTGTAATCATATTTGAATGCTTTTATAATACCTTGGTGTAATGGCTACCCATGTGGTGACCGGTGTGAAAGAAAAGTCCCAATGTAGCCCATGCATGTTGTAAGATGTGACTAAAATGGGTACCATTATTCGGGGGTTTAGCCAGGTACCCTGCTCCTGGGGATTATATCAGGGGACTGGTCCTCCAAGTTGGGGATTGAGCGTGGGGTTGACAACTCCACCTTGTAAAACCTACCTGTCCAGAAATCTCAAGGAGTTAATGCCAAATGGATCTCACCCAAGCGACATGGCAAGAAAATGGATTTGATTACTGGAACCTGAAATATTAGAACTCTTTATAGGAGTGGAGCATTGAGAAATCTTGTTGACGTTTTTGGGGAGTACAAAACCGATGTCCTGGCATTACAGGAAATGCAATGGACTGGCCGGGGGATCTTTGAAAAGAGGAAACACTGTGTGTACTACAGCTGTCAGGATAACCTGCATCATTTTGACACAGGGTTTATCGTCAATAGGAGAATAAAGAATCATGTAATTGAATTTAAACCTGTTAATGAGAGAATTTGTAAGCTGCATCTGAGGAGTAAGCATTACAATATTAGCATTATTTGTGCTCATGCACCCACTAAAGATAAGGATATCACTGAAAAAGAATATTTTTATTGGCATTTTATAAAACACATTTGATGGTTGTCTGCAGAGTGATATGAAACTCCTTTTTGGAGACTTAATGCAAAAGTTGGAAAAGATTTTACGGTAAAACCAAATATTGGAGAACAGAGCTTACACCTTAACAGCAACATGAATTGAGGTTTTTTTTTACTAACAAATTACAAATTGGTGAGACAGCGTTTCACCACAGGAATATACATGAGGCAATGTGGGGGTCACTGACTGGATGGGAAGACTTGTAACCAAATCGACAATATGCTTATTGACTTAAGGCATTGAAGTAGCCTATTGGATGTTCAATGCTATAGAGGAGCAAACGTGGAAATCTGACCAGTTCCTTCTCATATCTAAAGTTAGATGTCGACTTAAAAACCTTTTCTACCATAAGAGGGAACAGCCAAGCAAGAGGTTGGCTGTTGACAAACTACAAAACCCTGATATTTTAAATGCATATAGAACTACCATATAGAACTAAGCTCTGAGCCAATCTGCAAGCAGAGGTAACTATACAGAATAACAATTACAGTTGGGAAAGACTTGAGCAAATTATAAGTAATTCTGTAACTGAAACCATACGAGAGAAGAAAAGGAATAGGAGTAAGGAGTGGCATGATTTGGAATTTGCATTGGCTACATCAAAGAAAAATACTGCCTATAAATTAATGCATTATACCAGAAGAGCTGAGGAGGAATACAGCGAGTTAAGAAGGCAGGAAAAGATTTTACATAGAAAGAAAAAGAGACTTTTTCTTGAGCAGCAGTACAGGAAAATTGAAAAGCTCAAGTCCCAAAAAGAATCTAGAAAATACTATCGCCTGATAAACAATATTAGGAAAGATTTCACGTCAAATGGAAAATGCTGTAAAAATAAAGATGGTGTGCTCCTGAATGAAAAGAATGAGATCTTAGCAAGATGGACAAAATACTTTAAGGATTTACTCCATGGTAAAAACACTATAGATACAGACAACAGAATTTCAATACTGATGAACAAGAACTTGATTTACCATGTCTTTTTGAGATTGAATCTGCAGTCAAGAAACTTAATCGAAACAGATCAGAGGGTGCTGATGGGATTAACGCTGAACTGCAGAAGGTTGACAAACCTGATCTGATTAAGGCTATACATATTTACTGATTGCAGGGTTTAGACATCGGAGCAAATGCCCACTGAATGGGATGATGGGAAAAGGTGATAGACAAGACTGTTGCAACTACTGTGGAATTACTCTCTTGAATACTATACTTAAAATTTTCTCTAATGTTCTTTACAAGAGGTTATTACCACATGTTGAAAAGTCATTGGATGGTACTAGTGTGTATTCCTTAGGGGAAAATCAACAACTGATCAAATTCATGCCCTGAGGCAACTTTTAGAGAAAGCAAGAGAGTACAATATTGGCACCTGCTATCTTTTTGTCATCTTTAAAGCTGTGTATGACAGCATAATTCGGCAGAAACTATATGAGGCAATGGAGGAATTTGAAATACAGACTAAGTTAATTAATCTAACAAAAGCTACACTCAGAAGGGTAAAATGTAAATTAAAATTGGGAAATGATTTAACTGAAGTTTCCTACACTGACAGAGGTTTACAGCAGGGTGATGTTCTGTCCTGTTTACTTTTTAGCCTGGCCCTTAAAAACACTATCAGAGCTTCTGGTCTTCTGAATAGAAGAATCATTTATCATAAGACAATACAAATCTTGGCATTCACCGGCGACATTGCTTTAGTGGGTAGATCCAGAAAATGTGTCGCAGAATCATTCAATCTATTAGAAGTAGAGGCAAGAAAATTAGGCCTAACCATAAATAAAGATAAAACAAAATTTTTAGAAATTGCCCATAAATCAACTAATCTGTCGCCACTGGCAGCAAACAATTACACTTTTGAAAATGTGGTAAAATTCAAATACCTTGGAACTATTGTCATTAATAATAATGATTTATCTATGGAAATTAATATCAGGCTCCTCATTGCAAATAGATGCTACCTTGGTCTTAAAAATCAGCTCAAATCTCGATTTATCTGCCGTAATACTAAAATTAATATATACAAAACCCTGTTACGCCCCATCATAACATATGGCTGCGAGTGCTGGGCAATGATTAAAATAATTGCAAATAAACTACTGATCTTTTTACGTAAAATACTAAGAAAAATATTTGGCGCTGTTTGTGAAAATAGTGTTTGGAGATCAATGTATAAGCATGAAATCTACCAAAAATTTAGACAAAAAAGCCACAGAATTTGATGTTTGGGTCATTTATACAGAACTGAAGCCACAAACTCGGTAAAACAACTCAAATTTACCAAACCTATGGGAGCTAGAATGCAAGGAAGGCCACCAATTAGGTGGCTTGATGCTGCTGAGGATGACATTAATACCACAACATAAAGGAGACTGGAGGAATGATGACTGCCATGAATAGGTCCAGATGGCGTAGACTGATTGAGACGGCCTTGGACAGCAGTAGGCTGCAGTGCCTCAGAAGAAGAAGAATGGCTGAATAATAAAATGCATATCTGCAGGAAGAAACACTAATTTAACATTTTCCAGAACAATATCAGAGGAGTGTGCATTACAGTTACCTAACAGTAATGCTATTTTTTCATTTTTCAGGTCCCTGTCAAATTTCAAAAGGAAATTAGTAAAAATAGTGCTTATTATCCACGAGTTCTAGTACAATGGTACATTAAAGGTAAATTCTTGACTCCTTTTAAAGATTTGAGTTTTACTTTTACTAAAAACCATCAGTATCATTTTAATTTCTGTATCCATACTGCATGTTAATAATAAACTCATTCTTTTAATTTCTTAAACCCAGCTGATGTTTATCATTTAAACCTTAATGTGTGATGTGATAATGCTATGTAAAACAGATCAGTTTCACCAGTGTTATAAATTTCACGTAGTTTGTATTCTTTTAGAAGCATGAGTAAAACATCTTTGATCCATTTCTCAGCTGAATGATGATCTACCCCTTGCTTTTGACCATGTAGTTTCGAAAAATAATCTTATTTCTCTCTTTTCATCTTGTGAGCCATCTATCAGTCAGCACAAAATTTTCTCCCAGCATTTTTTGCAAATTTTTGTAGTCAAAAGAGCTGAAGAAATTGGAATATTTTTAATCTCGTAGCTTGAAACCATTCCAGAAAAGCAGTTTCAAATGGCTAGTAAAGCATCTGAAAAAGGTGAAGAAATAATTCATGAAAATAAAGTTTCCGATTCTCAAGTGTCCGAAGTAGAGGTGGAAAAAAGTGAAAATATGACTGTTAATTTCAGTGGCATAAACTGAAAGTGAAATTACGAAGTCACAGTTAGCAAGTACTGAATCATCTGAAAATTCATGTGATGCAGCAATGGGAGAAACTTATTTACAGCTTAAGCAGAATGTTCCAGCATTGATAGAAAATATACCCACTTTACAAACTAAGGGTGTGTCTCATAATACAAGTTGTACAAACACAAACTTGATTCTAAACCAGAATACTTCTGCTTGTAAAGAATCAGATCCTACTCATAAGCCTTATGCAAAAATCAGAACTAGTTTTCAGGAAACAGAAGAAAATAAGCATGTATCAACTGCTAAACCAATTCAGCTTAGTAAGCCAAACTGTAAGATTATTTAGTAAGATATTTTCATTTCTACTTGACTGTAACTTAAGTCTTGCCTATTCTCATTGTTGTCTTTGCTATGCCTTATACTTTCAATCAACTCCCCCCCCCCAAAAAAAAAGGGAACGTGAATGTGCAGCTGGCTCAGCAAAATTGTAGACTGAATATCAGTCCATGTTTTCTTTGCTGTGATTAGTTGGTTCTTGTATTACAATAGCATACAGTTCAACATTTAGAAGTGAAAAGTTCACCATGACCTGTGCAGGTAGTTTGCAAGGGTATGTCTTTCTTAGTAAGATGAAAACAATCACTACATGGACAAATCCATTTTAAAATCTAGAGGTGATTCCTCAGTGCCTCAGTGAATTCTGCTTTAGTAAAGGCATCTAGGTCAATTTAAACATTAATTAAAACAAAAAATCTTAGACAGGTAACAATTTTAAAGAGAAATCTCTCAATTTTAAGGGTAATGGACATAGGTCCCTTTTATTTAGGAGAAAGCAATTACATTTTTTTTTTTCATTTTTTACCTTCTGAAAAAGACAACATTAAAATTGAGAGTTTTATACAAAATGTACTCAAATCTAATGCACTTTTTAGAGGTTTTTTTATTGTACAAGGAATATTTAACAGACACCATGCAAAAGCAAATTACATTACTTCAACTAATTAGGTAGTTGACACATATAAAATAGCATCACAATTATATAGGCATTTGCATGTTCAATGGAGTCCAAGACTTAGAGTTATCACGTCAGCAGTCAATATGAGGAGATACTGACTACAATAAAAGGATTAAAAGAATGAAACTTTTTTTTTTTTTTTTGCAAGCTCTACATGGGTATGAACACACTGTATGAATGAAATAATCTGATGCTAGAATGCATAACAGCATCATGGGAATAGATGAAAATTTAGAGATAATATTTATCAACCAACACACATAGATAATATTGTGAAATAAGCAATAAAAATAGCACCTGTTAGACACCTGAATTCCACAAATCTTGCAAAGAATTCAACATTTGAAAATCTGAACTTTAATGCATATTTTGCTACTAGAAGCTTTTGAATCCTAACATATAAACATGTTCAATGTTTTAATTTCAAAACTTTACAAATATTAATTCTATTGACGACCAATAGAAACATTCATTTAAAAAAAAAATGTGACTGATGCTATTTCAGTAGATCTGAAAAATCCCACTATCAGTTTGAGTATGGATAATAATATTTATTGTTATTGAGCTGAATGACTATTTTAAATTTTCTGGTGGTAATTTATTGTTCCATGTTTAGCATTTATCAATATGAATTCTCAGAATAATCCTCTCCCATGTTTTGATTTTTACGAACTCTGGAAAAATGTAAAAAACCTAAATGTTTAAATATCTTTATTAAATTACACTGAAAAAATGAACCATAAAATATGAGAATCAAATGCATTTCACTCTTTAAATGTCATTGCATTATTGTAATACAAATAGCTATATTTTTCAAACTTCAATTCATTTTCCATTACACAGATTTAAAAATTTAGCTTTAATTTTAGCATTAAGTAGAAGTCCTTCTTAGTATTTTTGCAAGAAGATTCTAAAAAAGTGAAGAGCTACCCCACCTCTAAAAAATAGTATGAATGCAATACAAGAGAATATTCAAAAAAGGACAATTCAAGATCAAATTCTAGATAAGAACAGTATGCAAATTTTATATAATTTACTTTATGGATAGTTACTTCACACATCGTGTAAAAATAGAAGCCAAAAGTGGAAAGTCTTCATATTAGTAGGAGCCAGGATTAGATTTTCCAAAAGTCACAAGTCCATATTTACATTTTAAAAGTAGTGAAAAGGTTTTTAATGGAAAAAAACATTTCAAGTAAATTAATGAGAATTTCATATTTTGTAATTTTTTCAAGTAATTCATATTTCATATTTTTATGCAATTAATAGAGTTGCATATAAAAATATTCTTATTTCTGATGCTTTACATTGAAGAAAATACATTCCTCCTACATATAAATTTGAAGATCGCAGTGTGCAAATAATTTCGAGACAGGTAAATGAAGCATTCCCCCATTTCCCTCCCTTTTTATACATATTGAGTGGTTTTAGCAGACATTTTGATGTAAGTCAAAACAATAATTGCCTTTGTGAGTACACTAATGTAAAAATTTGTTCATCTAAATGAAGAATAAAAAACTAATTTGAGAAACTGATGTATCGATTTTTCTTTTAAAATAAAGCCTCAACATTCAGTGTTTTGCTCACTTTTTTGGATAATTTAGTTTCTTTCTTTTCTTTTTAATACACTAAATATGCAACCTTAAATAACTGAATTAATTCATTAGATGTGAATAGGATTATCAATGATTTTTTCTAATAATAGAATATTTCAATCCTCAGATCCCATGACTGTTCAAAAAAATTTTAAATACCAGAATTGGAGTCAGCCTTTTATCATTCAAATCTTAAGATATTATTACGTGTTTTAACTTAAAACTTAAGAAATATTAGTTTTATTGATGACCTATAAAAGCAATCATTAGATGGGTAAAAAATAAATAAAAAATATAAATAAATAATTTTAAAAAAAGCAATTGCTTTTCAATATGGTATTTAAAGAAATCTGTTAAAATTTTCAAGTAAATAGCACACTATGCTTTCTCTAAAGTTCTCAAAATGAACCCTCAAATCATCTTGATAATTATGAAAATAAATAACTTACTACTAAGGGATCCTGGAATGCTTCGAGAGATTCATGCCACAGTATATAAATACCATATTGCACACTCATTTACTTACTTATTGGAATATTCAGATATAGTTATTGAATTTTGAACTGTTAATTAATATCTGAACTTACTTAGATATGTTTGCCAAATTCTGCAGAGAAAATAAACCTCAAAACCCAAGTGTTTAATAATGTACTTCATTCACTAAATTTAATTTATGTCTTTTTAACCCTTACTTTCATGCTACCTTTTAAAGTTGGAATTTCAATAACAAAAAAGAAAATGCAGTCTAATCAGGCCTAGAGGAGTACACAGGTAAAATTTTGTAAAGACAGCACTTACTGTTTTAATTCTGTGGGTGTGCTTGAAGTGGGTTCAATGAATAAACACAGCTTCAAAAAGAAGGCTGAAGAGAGCATTGCTGGGAAGCGTGCAATAGAGTAAGATTTTGCCTACAATTAAAAAACACTAGATACTGATTACCGTAGCAGATTAAGCATTACCCAGGATGCACCATGGAGAGGTCTACTACTGTACACCCTACAAAAAAAGCTCCTCCTGGGGGCATTTACCATGCATATATAAATGAAAAAAGTTAACTTGGTTATATGAAATTTCCATTTTATAATTACACTTTCACCTATTTTTCTTCATGATAATGCTTTCCGAAGCAAGTGACACTACCTTTTTGAAAAAGCACAACCCAACATTGCACGTTTTGCACATGTACTGGGATTTATATCGGATTCACTATCTGAAAGCAATTTGTTTCGCACTTTCAGTGCTTCAAATATAATCAAGCCTCTCCATTTCATTTGCAAAATAATTAAATATCATGAAAAAAATATTATATATACAATTAAGAAAGTATACACTATAAAATAAAATTAAATAAACATCTACAACTCAAAACTATCAACATGTAGAGCTAACAAAACTTCTTTCAATGAAAGAAGAAAAAAGAAAAAGAAAGAGCTATTCTAGTGAAAAATCAAAGACCTAAATGATAAAATTACCCCTGACCTTCAGAAAAACATTCCAACAATTTCTTAGTTGATAACCAAACCTCCCCTCCAAAAAACAAACAACAACAAAAAAAGGGGGAATGAAACACAGATTGTGCACCCACCTTTCTATTGTGAATGAGCTCACTGAAGAAAATACTACAGCGAAACAAAGCTACAGTTGTTCCGGTCCTGATGTTTCAGTGATCCCACTCTGGGCACACCAGATGTTCGTCGTTTGATTTTAGGCAAGATTTCAAGGTAAAATTTTAAAACTAATACAGAATAAAGAGATCAGCATACAGCCAAGAAAATAATACAGAAATTTCTTTTCAAACAATTCCTTTTATATCCTATAAAAAATCTGGAAGATTTCTTTGAAAAATGGGGACCTTTAAAAACTAAACATGACTAAAACATATGGACTGTTTTTTGTAGTGCTGCCAGCTAGTATATATAAAGAAGGTTAAAAGTAACCTATAAAGCCTTTTCTGTTCAATTTTTCTGTGTGTACAGAAGGAATTTTTTGTGTGTGCCCCTGGAAAGGGTTAATAAATATACATGTATTTTTAAAGATTGTGTTCTTGAATTTGTTTTTCATTAAATGAAATTTTACATTTTGGTTTACTTAATAACATCAAATAAAAAGGGTTCCCCTCTTTCATCATCACCATATTTTTACTCTTATTTGTAAGATTCAAGAATTAAAATTAGGATTCAGATTCAAGAAAATTAGAACCTTCCCCCAGACATTTCCAATGAAATTTAAAAACTATATGCTTGGAAACCGGTAGCAAATTTTCAGATACAACATCAACGTATCAAAATGCCATAAAGTGATCAAAATGTATGAACATAGGTCATATAAATGTATAAACACAGGTTTAAATAATGCATAAGATAACAACACTGCACCGTAGATGAAACAGTTGAAGTCTCAGGTGCGAAGCACATGTAAACAGGCACCAAGGCAAAAGAGCCACCATCCTGTGTAGAACTCGTGAGGAGAGGGGACATAGCTTTCCTACCATAACGTAGTAGTATGTGAACAGAGAATTTAATAGATAAATTCTCATGAAGAAGTTGGTGAAGAGAACTTCGTACCCACAGACGAAGAGTATGGTAAACGCGGTCATCCAAATCCGGTGAAATTGAAGGTGGGAGGAGCTAACAGAAAGCGTCGCAATCTGATTGGCTATGAGTAGTCGAGGTGGTTCTTAACTGAATTTAGTTTTCATCTTCTGCGAATTTTATCAGTATCATCGCTGCTTCGAATCCGTATTGTAGTTTATCTGCAGATGTTTTTGCTTGCTTGATTTTCCCAATAATGGGGATAACTGTTCTAAGGAAGGCATTAATTTTTTCATCTTTAATCCATGAGATTGCATCTTGTATGTTCTCGGGTGGCTGAGGGATATTATTTTTCAATTTCTCGCTATAAAGCATTGTCGGTGCAATTTTTGGAGGAGCAGTGTTAAACATGTTCGGGAAGTTTTCATGAAATTAATGATTCAACATGATTTGAACAATACAAGTAAAGTTTCATAAGCTAAGCGTAACTATACGGCAGAACATATGCGATGGTAAAAGAAGATTCCCACCCATATTCATGTCAAAATTTCTCACACAAAACACATTTAGATTGCTATTTGAATCCAGATATTAGTAATCATGAAAATCTTCCAAAGTATTATGATAGATTTAACATAAATCTTCCATAATATATTGAATGATACTTATGTACATGTTCATGTAAGAGATCTGATGTTTATGTTACTAAATTATGTTAATGTTATGTTATTCTTGAATCTATTTTGCTTCAAAACATATTCAGTAAATATCTTCCATAGCTAATAACAAAAAAATGGTCCAAAAGCTTTTATGTATGAAATGTACAAGAAGAAGGATATTTAATATAATTAAATTTATGGCAGTAAATGAATATTATATATTAATTGAAGAATGCTCTTTGTATATAATGCATGTAATTGTTTTTGCTTATGTAAAATTAAGTTACATGATATCTTTTGTAAGTTATATTTTTTTGTTGTCTGTTCAATGTTGGACCAGCTGATTCTGAATTTTATAGCACTGCTACATATCTTTCGCTCAATTTTGATAAATGCACTTCAAATCCCCTACAAGAAGTACTTAATAATGACTGGTAATCCTCAATGACTACGCAGATTGTATAAGTTTGCATTATTTGTAGATGAAAATTCAAGTAAGTGTCCATTTCATATCTCTCTGATATGATATTTCAGAGTGACAAGTGGAGTCTGCAGGCATCTGTGATACAATGACTGAAAAAATCCAAGATAGTAATTGAAAATCGAAAGTCTGTGCTGCAAAATTTCTATATAATTCCATAGTATATAGCTCAAGGTTTGTAGTGATGAAGCAATGGAACATTGTACCGTCTTTTATAAAGCTATTTATTTCCCGAAAGCATACGTCAAGTAGACCAAAAATAAGAGAAACCAAAATCATAAAGAAACAAAGAAAGTATGACACCTGTGGCTAACTAGAAATGATGAAAATCATTGAGCAATATGTGAGCAAATACTCTTAAGCTACAATGATTTCACCAGCATCAGTATACTGTATTTTGACAGAAATTTTGGTATCTTTTGTTATCAGAATCAGATAAAGAAATGTATGCCTGCACGTATGGATATATATGTGTTCATGTATGCAAGTATATATGTAAGTATGAATGTATGTGTGTATATACATATACACTCTTTTGCAAAAAAAATTAAAGCACCAAGAAGGAAGTGGTTGTTTTTGATGAAATTAAAAATGTGTATAGCTCATACACAGATAATAAAATTACAAAATGAACGTCATAGTACCTGTTCACGGCTCACAATCACCCATTGAGTGTTCAAATTAGTAGTTGGTCAAACCACTCCTGGCAGCAATGCATGCTTGAATTCGTCAAAGCAAGGAGTGGTAAAAGTTCCTAATGTCAACCTGCAACACATTCTGCCAGGCATGAAGAAGTTGTTGCTCCAGATCTGCAATGTTTTATGGTGCCCGAATCTGGCAGCCTACATGTCTCAGACATCCTCGATTGGTGAAAGGTCTGGTGACCTTGCTGGCCAAGGAAGAGTATCACCCACATGGAGACAGTCCAGAGATATGCAAGAGGTATGTGGCCTGGCATTATGTTGTTGGAAAATGGCTCAAGGATGACATGCCATGAAGGGTAATGCAAACGGCCACAGGATAAAGTAAATATAATCTCGGGGTCGAGGAGGAATCTTCATCGTCTTTTCAAATCTTTATTATTTACACTTATATTACAAATACTATATACAACTATTCAAATTAAATATTCTGGAATATTCACATAATATGCACCGATATTATATGCCTGATTTCATCGACAGCCATCCTTACTGCCGTCTGAAGCCATTCTGAATAAGCTAATGGGGTTGCCGTAATATCTGGCTCCCTTCAAGTGCCAGTGAAGATTTTTAGTCTTCAACACAGGATGGTATCAATATATAGTTGAGCTGTTAAAGATGTATGGAGGATGATTAAAGATACTTGCTGTCATAATAAATAGCGCCTCACACCATCACACCAGGGGTTATGGCTGTATGCCTTTGTAAAACAAAGGCTGATTGGGACTGCTGGCCCTGTCCTCTCCATACATGAACACGGTAGTCATCTGTTTCAAGAATGGAGCGGGATTCATTGCTTAATGCTATACGATGCCAGTCTGATGGCAGCCATGATGATCGACTGCTACACTCCAGAGGACTCCGCTGATATTGTGGGGTCAAAGGCAAACATCTTAAAGGCCTCTATAAAGCGTAGCCCTGCCTCAGACAAGCACCATGAAATTGGTGGATGGTACCACGGAACGTATAGATGTTGCTGTAATGCGTTGAATAGTCTGATATCGTTGGGGCGGATCAGGCCTGATGAACAATCATCCTATCTTGCCTCGCATTTGTGCTCCTTGGCCTTCCAGAGCCTTCATTTTATTGGCAATTTCCTTATAGCAACCATTGCTGCCAACGTCTTTGCACAGCAGTGTCTGTACGCTGCAGGTGGCGGCCTATTACTTGGTATGACCACCCAGCTTCACACAACCCCACAATGCGACCATGTTTGAATTCATTTAGTTGTCTGTATCTGTATGGTCTTCGATATCATCGTAATGGCATCTTTAGTTGCTTCTTTACGGAATTACAATGGCAGCAACAAAAAAAGTTTAAATTTTCTGCCTCTGTTACTGGTTTTATATGTTGTGAATTGCACACTAGAAATGTGCTTTATGATCGCAATTCCTGTTCATTTGCCTTTAAACTTTGATCATTTGCATGTTTGATCAAGATGTTTTTGCATATCAAATTTCGTCACGATCGCAAATGTCCTTCTTGGTGCTTCGATTTTTTGGAAAAAGAGTGTATATGTACATACGAGGCGTATTCGGAAACTAAGCACCGTTTTGAAAAAAAAAAATAGTAAAACAATTTTTTCGAATCCAATGTTTTAAACTATTTTTCAATATAGTTTCCGCCAATGATCAAACACTTGTCATAGTGGGTGACCAGTTTTTGTATACCATCGTCAAAGAAACTTCCCACCAGTTTCGATAACCACGACTCCACAGTATTTTTCATGTCATCGTAAGATCCAAAGCGCTTGCCACCAAGCTCACGCTTCATGTGCAGGAACAAGTGATAGTCGGACGGCGCCAAGTCCGTCTGTACGGCGAGTGATCGAACTGCTCCCAATGATACTATCGAATTAACGATAGAGTGACACCAGTATGGGGCCGAGCATTGTCATGGAGCAACACAATTCTTTTACTAAGCATTCTCTTCGTTTGTTTTGAATGGCATGCCTTAGTTTTGTTAAAGTCTCACAATATCGTGCCGCATTAATGTTTTCACCTCTGGGAAGAAATTCAGTAAGCAAAACGCCTTTCCTATCCCAGAAGACAGTGCACGTGATTTTTTGTGATGACATTGTCACTTTGAACTTTTGTTTTTTCGGAGAATGAGTGTGTCTCCACTCCATCGATTGTTGTTTCGATTCTGGTGTGAAATGACACACCCAAGTTTCATTACCTGTCACAATTTGTTTAAAAAATTTTCTCCCTCATCACTGTACCGCGTGAGAAATGTCAGGGCACTACCAAGTCGCTTTGTTTTGTGAATATCAGTGAGCATTTTTGGTGAATATCAGTGAGCATTTTTAACATTCCTCATGTTCAAAAATTTAATTACAGCACGAATCTCACAGTCAGCGGGAGAACTAATTGTCTTAAACATTTTGAATGTGCACAGCAAACTGAAAACACAACAAAGAGCAACCAAAATGGCGACAATTGAAAGTCAGTAAACAAGAAAGACTAGTGTGCATGAGCGGGACGCTTACCACAGCGCTGAATGAAACGGTACTTAGTTTCCGAATACGCTACGTACATACAGACACACATGCATCATACATTTCTGAATCCAGCCCCAATAACAGGAACAGTACCGAAATTTTTTGCCTGATGAATCTTTTACTGCTTGATCCAATATTATTTAAACAAGAATTGATCATGAAGTAGAAATAAATTTTCTTGAAAATCACTATTGACAAAATGTTGATTAAAAACTCTATCCTCCTCACAACTCTGGAAATTTCTATATGTGCAATTATAATCGAAGTAAATTACGATCTCTGCCTGTGATTAACAAATAATTATCAGGAAAGAGTTATATGAGGGAAAATGTGATTACAGGAGGTTACTGTTGGTGGTTGCAAAAACTGTGCAGAAAAATATATAGAAAGTAATCTAATTTGCCAAGAGATAAGCAATTAATTTTGAACACTAAAGAGCAACAGTACATAAGACGCTTTTGGCAAATTTACTGTTGAAAATCTATTTTGTGTTAAAATGCATTCCCAAAGTAAAATTGTTACAAACAAGTCACATTTAAGAAGCCAAAAGATTGCATGCTTCTTGGAAACCACAGTTAAAGGATTAAAGAGCTGCAGTTTAACCATGCCTAATATATGACTAATAGAATAATCATTTTTAAGAATCTGATATTTGAACATATCATCATAACATATATATAAGATCAGATATCCACATTCACTGACAACTGAACTGACATTTCATTACAAATGTCCTTGTTGCAAGCAGAGAAGAAATGTTTAGCTTTTCAAACTTTAAGATCCTGATGAACATTCCTATCAGATGAAATGGATGCATCAATAAAACTTCAGTTTACTTAAAAATGATATAAAAAGCTTACAAATGATGCAGTTGCATGATTTGTAATTAATTAACTTCATAATCTATTATTATAGTCTATGCAGGAAATACACAGAAGAAAAGCAGTTTTCCAACATCTTTGCACAGCAGTGTCCGTACGCTGCAGGTGGCGACAAAAAGTTTGAAATTCTTGACCACTACAGTAACATTTTATTATAACCTTGATCATAGATGAAGATTTATTATAACCTTGGTCAAGGCAGGAATCCAGCCTTCACCTACTCCTCCACACACAAAAAATCACTATCATTGACAATGTATTTTATACATACTTTTAAAACATTGACTAGTTAAAACAAATCACTAAATGGTAAAAAGCTGGTAATATACTACTACTCTAAGGTAGGTACACTCCAACAACCTATATTTTCCTTAAGCTATTTTCCCCAATTCCAACACTTCTTGACAAAGAATTACAAATAATAACAGCAATAGTAATAATAACTTATAAAATATTGTATAATCAACACACATAATATTATAAATAAAAGAATGCCAAAAATTAGCAAAAATAAATTCAAACTATAAATTACTAAAAACCAATATACAACAAAATGCAATTAAATACACACAAATAAATACAAATACTTCTATAAATTAAAAAATATATATATAATGCACATAACTAACCTGAGTTATAAAATAATCTCCGTGAGTTACAGAAACTGCCCCAAAATTAGTATATCGAAATAAGCGGTCCATGATCCACATTATGGATTGCAGAACCGTTCCTTTTGCCTGAAAAGCCAGCATTAGAAAAGGAACATCTGCTGTAGACTGATGATTTACCAAAAACAAACACCTATCATTGGTATAGGAATCAACATCATCTCCTAGCTCCACAACTGTAAATATATATTTGCTGATATATAATTTCAACTTATAAAAAGTGATTTTATATTCAATAAAATCCTGATTGTCTACTGTAAATGGGACTGAACAATAATAATGCCCTATATAATTACCCAAGAACGTCAAATAATAACCAAAGATCAATTTTAACAATTAACCCATTAAACAGAAACTACTTATTACACACTCGGCATAATAAAATACAGAAAATTACTGCACAATGTGAAACCAGAGATAATTTTATAATTCTATGTTTAAAACAGTAACAGTATATTACTAGAATATGTACAGTACTTCTCTGTTATAGAGGCCCCTGAGACTGAATCACCAGTCAACCGAGATATCTGATCAAAATCTGGCTGCATGTTCTTACGCTTCACCACGTGATCATATTTAGCACCAGCTGCATGTTTTTATACCTCTCCACATAATCATATATTAGAACTGTGTTGATATTTTGCTCTCGCCATGTGTTCTTATATTATTCATTTTTTGATGAGGTTTGTTTTGTTATTTAAAAATACATTCCCTGCATTTTTTTTGGGAGAGAATAAGATGTTAACAATCTTTAATTTATCAAGCAATGAGGTGGATGCCATATAATTTTTTCAAGAAATAGGTCTTTTAGCTGACAAGCAAGTATGCAAAAATGGCCACAACTTGAAACTTTATGCTAACGACAAAACCATTTGGAGGTTCAATGTTTTAGCAGTTTTAGAATATCGTTCGGCACTGCTGCTAAATTTACATATTCTTCGGCAGAGGAGTTGATGTTCATGAAATATTGTAACAAACAGCTTAATCAGCTGAAAGTGTAGCAGTTGACTGGAACAATTACATGTGATAAAATAATAACGATAAGGATAAGGATTCTTAAACACATTCTTAGGAAGCAACACGTGAGTATTATTGATATTATTTTACATTGTATTGTTTACTTTTACATTCATGCTTCCAGAGCTTGGCGAAACTATAGCTGATATTTTGGCGCAAATCTAAAATCAACAAATATGGCTGGGGCCATTAACAAAAAAGTACCATATGTACAAATTTGGCATAATAAAAGATAGGCAATATTACTGCATACTGCGAAATCAGTATGAACCTGTTTAATTTTTATGGCTAACTCTCATGGCCATTTATTTTTAAAGCTAATAAGATAATACAATTAGAATACAAAAATATATTTTGCATGATACACATATAGTGTGCAAAAATATACTATAGGAAGAAAAACATAATATGATGGATATTAAAAAATGTGAGAATTACTTGCCAAAAAAATTAAAATAATAATAATTTCTTTCTTAATTAGACTTTAATAGTATATTTGATAAGATGAGATGTCAGATAATCTGGACTCCCCTGCAAAATGGCAGTTTGGGAGGATATCACATTAACAAGTCTTAATACTCGCACTTTTTGTCTTGATAATAAAGAAAAGGTTTGGCTTATTTAATTATGGCAAAGCATGTGAAGTGTGTGTCTACCTAAGGATGCCTTTGTGGAGGAATTTATAATGGAAGCTAACTTGTATCCAAACTATTACACATGAGGGAAACCATGAAAATGCTCATGAAATCAGACCATTCACCAGGATTTACTTCACCAGTCGAATTATCAGTGTGCAGAAACTTTAAAAGCTTGGCTGCTGGAGGGCTGTGACAATATAAAATCACTTTCAGTATTATGTGAATAATTAAGAATCAATTAGAGATAACATACACACAAGATTTCTACGTAGTCACTTATAATTTGTCACTGCAATACACTTGTTTCAGGATTCAGAAAATTTCTTAATTCTAAAAAAATAAAAATCTTTTGACTGAATTTCTTGCATAACATCCAATAATTAGCATATTAGACTTGTGGTTCAATTCTCATGTGGACTTTCAAAAACTAGTATCAATCACACACTCTAGATTGAGAAACTCACTTCCAAGCTGACTTTTAAATCTCAAATAAATTTGATTCATATTTAGTAAAAGAGCTAATGATGATTCACTGTGCAACTCCATTGCAAGCCTTCCACTCCAACTTGGTGATTATAAGTAATAAGGGTGATAATAAAGAAAAACTAGCACTAGATCACAATTCAAACATATACATATTTTACTAATGAATCATGACAAGTTCAACTTTCTACAAGAAATATGACAATTTTTATATATACCTAAATGTCTCTTATAAATTTTCAAAACATGCCTGAAAAATCAATATGTAAAACAACGAAATTGTAGTTATGCAAATAATATTGAAAATATTTAAAAATTTGGAAGAAATATATTATTACTCAAATTATTCTAACAACAACTTTAAGCAAAATCTTTAATGTAATGTTTAATTATATAATTTAATGTGATACATTGTACTCTTGATTATCTGGTTAATGGCGAGTAACCATTAACCCAGATACGAGTAACTGAAACATGGTTACGGGTAACTGAAACACAAATAATCCAAGCTATCAATTTTCATGCATATTGTATGCATTTATTCCTTAAAATGAAAAAAAAAAATCAGTAATTGCTTTATCGTTGAGAACGTTTAAATATCTATCAGATTTCACAGAGTATTTTTCAAAATGCTGTTATTTTATTCAAATTTCCTTTCATTGATGAAGTCCAATAGTGTTTCAACAGGAGTCATTTCTGTCTCAAAACTAATGTAATGAATTACCAGGATCTTTTCTGCTTGTATTTTCAATACCAATCTGCCTCTTCAGTTTTTGTGAGATTTGAGAAGATATTCACATCACTAAAGTATTCAAAATTCTGGCTCAGTCGTGCAGCTATCAAACCATTCCTGGATTTTTCATGATCAACATTTTTTAAGTTTTACATTAAAATTAAAATAAATAAATAAATAACAAAAAATGTTATAATAATAACTTCAATTATTATCTCAAATTCTTCACAGTTTGATAAATCTCCGATTTCTACATTAAAAAAAAATCTTTCGCTGCGTTCAAATTTGTGCATGTTTTTTACACACTCTTGTGCATAGTGTTGAGTGTATATGTGTGGCGGTGGCCATGCACAGATAATCTACACTCAGATAGTCGAGAATTCCCTGTATTTAATTTTTATCAATTTTTTTCTATGGGAACCACATTAATTTAGATTGAATAGCTATACACATTGTACAGATTTTTTACACCCTTATTTTCATTAGATAGCTATACACAGTGCACATATTTTTCACACCTTTATTTTCATTAGATACTTTTAGGTAAAAGAATAATGCAAAGTATTTTTTTTCATATAAAAGAAAAAACTTTTTATAGCAATACTATTTCATGCAGGATTCAGTGAGACAAGAATTTTTCAATAGGTATTTTGCTGATCTTCATCCTTTCATAAAAGCCTAATAATATGTTTGTGCCTTTCTTAACATAAAGAGATAACAGCAACATATAAGAAATTCTTCTTTATTCACAACAAAATAAATGCCTGTAAAAACACTATAAAATTCCATCTGGTAAAACTTACTATAGTAATGCGATTTCCAGCTCCAAGAAGCAACCACAGAAAGTAACCATTTGAACATGACTCCTTCAATATACCAGTAACCAGGATGATTAATAATTCGGAAAGGAAGGAGGAATACCCACATCCATAATAAGTACGTAGGAATACAATACAGATTTGTAGCTATAACAAAGCATACATGTAGAGTGCATTTTGTTACATGCAGAACTCTACTAAGATCCATTACTGAAAAAGAAATTGAATAGTTAAGGCAGTATTTAGCATTTTAAAATTATTAAAATAAAATTAACAAACTAAGAAAAGTCTTTTTTTAATTACATTGAAAGTTTAAATTAAATCAAAAGTAACACTAGACTATAGAAAGCTGTTAATATTTAGCAAAATTATTAAATAAAAGAAGGCACTTTTCTACTAACTCTGTCACATTAGCTGATTTCTTTTTCTCTTAAATTTGGCTCAATTCCAATTTTGCTTGCAAATAAAAATTTCACAAGAGTAACTCTGCAAAGGAAAGTAAATAAAGAAATATCCTTAAATTAAAAAGCAATGTAAGGATTTAAAAAAAAAAAAAAAAGCCTTGGTAAAGATAAATGATTTGCAGGGTTTCACTTTATTTTTCTAATAGTTATTTTTATGTTAAGACAGCTATTTAGTTCTTCATTTTCCTACCTACGCTTCCTTTTTGATTAAATTTTCATGTTTTATGCAAAATAAGGGAGAAACTACTATTTAAGGTAAGGCCTGAGGTATTTCAGTTAGAGAGGTAGAGAGATAACATGTTCTGTCTTTCAGCCATTTTGTTACTATGAATTAAAGCTTCTCAAATTACCATCAAGTTTATTACATGCCTGTTAGCCTACACCGGTGATTTTTAGATAAGAGCAACTATGCAATAACAACTCTGTGCAGCTTAGGCTGTTTCCTCTACTTAGCTTTAGTTTAATTTTACATTTTCTATTTTAAGTGTTAGCTTCCTATATGTCCAAGAGGGGCCATCTGCAAATAGCCCGAGTTCAAATAAAAGGGTATTTTAACCCTTCTTCAGAGTTGTTCATGCAACAAGAACTTGGCAAACAGTTGCTACTCAGTTTTAGCAGTTAAAGGACTTTACTTAAGCTAGAACATTACACTGGCGTTCAAATTACTGTCGAACCATGCCCCTGGAAACTGGGAAATTTAGTTTGGCTGCCTCAAGGTTTTGAAATCCACTGGCATGAGTTAACCCAGTGAATGGCTTTGGATTCATAGTTGAGGCCATGATGTTCATGGGATTCATAGTTCAGGCTATGAAACCTGCTGCAACATTCGACAGAAAAGTTTCCGTAATGTCATTTCTGGAACAACTGGAATTAGATTTTACATTGTATCATGTTCCAGAACTAGAAAAAATCACTACTGGCACGGCAAATTTAAAAGGCCAAGCGTTAAACTGGTACAACGACATTTGCAAGTGAGGAGGTAAGCCAAGAAGTGAAAATTACACCTAGGAAACATTTAAAAATGCTTTGTTAAAAACATCTTCATTAGTAAAAGGCCATGCTAAGCTGGAAGCAGAAATTTTTAGTAAATATCACACTAAGGTGGAAGAACTGACCGATTTAATGTTAAGAAAAATTCAAGTATTTAATTTATTGTACGGCAAGGGGACAGACACCAAAGTAATAGAGGTAACTGTACCACGTCTGCTTCACCCGATTCAGAGCTTTTTCGAGGTCAGAAATCCCAACACATTCAAAAGCTTATTTCAACTGGCTGTAAAATTTGAAAGTTGGTGAGCATCTGAGAAAATCCGTATGTTGAGTTATGAGCAGAGGCCGTCTCGTCAGTATTCAAGATTTTCACTCCAGCAAAGACCACAAGGTAGCCAGAATAGGCAGGATCCCTATCAGGAAACAGATGCAACCACAAAGGGCAGTAAGTAGCAAACAAGACACAAAATAAATAAGTAAGTAAAAAGAGAAAGTTTAGTGATCGCCAGAGTAAGCAGCAAGAAAAATATGGGGTAAAAAAGAAACAGAATTTAACTAATTTGTTTGACCTATGATAAGAGGATATTGTTACCCCTGATGAAGGAAAATCCCTCTTTAGTTAAATTAAATACTGTAATCATGCAAAATTTGGCTCTGCCAGAAATTCAAATTTTATTAAATAATGTTCCAACTAGTGCCTTATTAGACACCGTGGCTCAATGCAGTTTCCTGTCGCAAGACTTTTTAGAAAAAATTTCAAGCAGCATTAAGATTTTTAAAGTAACAGGGCAGAAAGTAATCGCCGCTTAGGGTAAGCAGTGCATAGGCCTTGGGAAAATGGGTCTGTACTTTCAAATTAAAAATCAAGGAGCTATGAGTTACATTCTTCGTAGTTAAAAATTTGCTAGTGCCAGTAATTTTGGGGATTGATTTTTCATGCACAGCAGGTGAAAAATTAAATTTTAAAGATGCTACTTTACTGATTAAAATGGAAAGTCCAGATGTACAGAAGGAAGAAAGCCAAGTATCCAAAGTGGATCACCTGCCAAAAGAAGAAAAAGAGAAGCTGGGAACCTTGGTAAGGAAATTTTATAAATTATTTAATTCTAAACTCGGTTTTTGTCAAGTTCTTAATCACACACTCGATAGCAGTGGTACTACCCTAGTAACAGGATCAAGGAACAAAATGTTGCAAAACACATTAAAGAAATGCTAAAGAATAAAATCATAGTCCCCACAAGCAGTCCATACACGAGTCCCATAGTCTTGTACCATAAGAAGAATAATCTTCCACCTTCAGATGACAAAGTACAGCAATTTGTCATCAGTCACCGTAAACTAAATAGCATTACTAAGCTCCAGTATATATCTCTTGACAATTATAGATGAAATAAGAAAAATAAATTTTGCAAAGTATATGAATACTTTAGAACTGATGTGAGGCTATTTTAAAATTTGCGTAAAGCCCGAGGTCATACAGAAAACAGCATTTATTACTAAATCAGTGGTATATGACTTTTTAAGAATGCCGTTTGGTTTATGAGGAGCTCTCGCAACATTTCAATATATGACGGCCATTGTGTTAAGGCCCGTACTAGGAAAAAGCCTTTTTATACATTTAGATGATATAATTATTACTAGTGAAACAACTGACGTCGAATATTTAACATGTAGATGAAGTATTTTCTTTGTTAAATAAAGCTGACTTCAAAGTAAATACCACAAACTGTTAATTTGTCACAAAAGAACTTCGTTATCTCAGGTATAAAAATTTACAAAAAGGTATTGAAATAGAAAATTCTAAAATTCTAGCAATTCTGGCATCATTTCTCGGCATGTGCTTGCATTAAAGATTATTTATAAAAGACTTCACAAAAACTGTAGAGCCTTTATTGGTTTTGAAAAGAAAAAAAAGTAGATCCAGTTGGATTGCAATAGCAAACATAGCATTTGAGCAATTTAAGCAAGCATTATATAAAGCTCTGGTACTGAAATTCCTGGAAGGGGACCAAAACTTGGAAATTGCTGCCAATACAGTTGACTATGCAGATGGTGCCATTCTGTCCCAAAATGGTCAACTCGTAGTTCTTTTTAGCAAAACACTAAACCCAATTAAAAGAAATTATACTGCTACAAAACGGAAAACATTAGCTGTGCTTTTAGCAGTTAAAAGATTCAGAGTATATTTTTGAAAAGTCTGAATAACAGTATATTCAGACCATGCTACCATCGGTCATTTGTATTCAGGCAAAAATTTATCGCCAAGGCTTATAAAGTAGACTCTTAAACTATATGAGTATAATCTTACTATCAAGCATATGCCAGGAAAAGAAAATGTTATTGCTGATGCATTGTCTAGGAGAAAGCTGGATGAGAAGAGGAACACAGTCAAATGTGTTATGTTAACCACAAAAATATTTGATCCCCAAGACACAGTCATTTCTGAACTGAAAGCAGACCCCAAGTTTAAAAATATTTATGCTTAATTTGAAGATGCTGAAAATTTTCAACACGCAAACATTAATGCTATGAGAAGTAGAGTTACATGCTATAAAATTATCAACAAATTACTATTCTACACGAAAGTAACTAATCAAAACTATGAATTCAGAGCAGCTAGTTTACGTCTAACTATTTTACATGAGCTGCATGATTTGCTTATCTTAAGCCACCTTGGAAACAGAAAGATGTTTCAAAGAATCCGCAAGACGATCTACTTTCTGTAACTGCAGAAAAGTGTAAGTGCATATACACTGCCACTGAATTAGGGCTACCTACCTAGTAATGAGTTGGGCCTCCTCTTGCCTTGATTACGGCTGCCACATGATGAGGCATAGAACCAACAAGTTTCTGGAAATGTTCCACGGGAATGGCTTGCCAAATATTGGCTAAAACTGTGCATAATTCAGTAAGGTTCGTAGGTGCTGTGTAATGGCCTTTCACTCGTTCCAAAACATCCCAAAGATGCTTAATAGGATTTAAGTCTGGGTTTTTAGGTGGCCAGTTCATGAGAGAAAAGTCAGAGGAATGCTCATCTAACCAGCCAGTTGCCAACCGGGACTTGAGAGAGGTACAGTTGTCTTGCTGGAAAACTCCATTACCATGCGGATAACAGAGCAGCATAAATGGATGGAAGTGATCACCTAGCAACTCTACGTACCAAATTGCATTGAGGGAGGTTGGTACACACACCAAAGATCCCAAACAGTGACATGAAAAAACACCCCAAACCATGATTGAGCCACCATGCCCTTGTACAGTTCCAACCTGGCATGCAGGAACCATGGCTTCATGAGCCTGACACCATATTCTCAGCCTCCTGTAGGAGAAGTTGTCGGAATTGAGATTCATCACTCCATGTTACTCGTTTCCAGTCTCTGTGCTCTCTTGCCCAGGCAAGACGTGCAGCCCGATGGCGAGCACTGAGCAATGGTACTCTTGTAGGCCGATGGCTCCCGAAACCCATACAGTGAAGCGAGCGTTGCACAGACCATTTACCGACTGTACGACTGGCACCGTCATTCAACTGGGTGGTAATTTGAGCTAATGTTTGGTTTCGCTGGCTACGTACAATACCGTCTCTCACCATGCACTGTGAACTCCTTTGCACACTCCTTTGCAGTTTGCCCGATCGCTAGTTTTTGGTTCACCATCCATGTATTCTTGGTACATTCTTGACACTGTTGACCATGAAAATCCTAGCTGTCTGATGATCTCGGAAATTGAATGGCCCATGCGTTGCGCACCTACGATTTGTTCACGATCGAAGGCGTCTAAGCCAGGCAGTTTAACAATACTGGCAATTCCAACAACTAATTCAGAACAACCACAATACGTGCTATATATGCAGTTACCACAGTGCCCTCACTTGCACATAAGTGATGCGCAGCACTACACAATTTGCACAGCCCTTGCTTTCCCTAATTCAATGGCACTTCGGTGTATCAGGACATATCATATGTGTCTGTTAATTAACAATATTAACTATGGCAAAGACGGGTACCTAAACAATATTAAAACCACCTTTCCTAATGAAGTAGTTGCTATCCACTTGTTGGGTTCATATCCTCAAAGTCAAATAAATAAAAAAAGAATATCTCTTGGTTATTGTGAACCATTTTTTCAAATGGGCCGAGATAGTTCCCCTCAAAAAAACCTTTGCAAAAATTATTTCTGATTCATTTTTAAATACAGATATTTAAAACATGGGGCTGCACTAAAAGTAATTTCCGATAATAGTAAACAGTTTGTATGTCAGATTTTTTAAAAATTATGTGTAGGGCTTGGCATATGACATTTGAAGACAGTTCTGCATCATCTGCTGTCTAGTCAATGCTTTTGTACTAATCCACTTTTGTGATTAGAACAGTAAAGCATGAAAGCACAGGCAAAACACACTCTGAATTATTTCTTGGGAAAACATTGCTAGCTTCCTTAGACAAATTACTTTTTATGCAGCAGAGAGATACAGAGTTTAAAATGAAGGATATACAGCAATTTATTGATGAAGCAACAAAAAGCTCAGACGTAGCTTTGGGGAAGCAGAAACAGTACTACAATCAGAAGAGAAGGAAGTAATCAGAAGTGGATTTTAACATAGACCAGAAAGTACTACAGTATATCCTTTGCCTCCAGTGTACTACAGTATATCTCTTGTCTCCAGTATATCTTACTTAAAACATCTTATCATCTGCTCAGGAAAACAAGGTTACAAGTTCTCGGAAAAGTTTGAAAGGCCATTTATAATTGCACAAAATATGATACACCACGTTGTATCTCAAAGATGAAAATGGACAGCAAAGTGTGGCAAATATTGATCAAGTTAGGCCATACTATTATAGGAATGATTTTCAAGTGCTGAAAGATCTTTTTCAGAAAACTGGAAGTGAGCCAAGTACCAGTACAATAGGAACTTCAGAAAGTTATGCTCTAGAGGACAAAAGAACAGTAATTTCCACCCCAAAGCAGCATCGGAAGTCACCAAAAGTAGATGCCAATGGGGAAAAAGGGCATGAATGATAAAGGAAGCCAGATTCAATTTTGAGGAACCAAAGGAACAGAAAGCATTCACCAAACACTGTTGTTAAACCTTGTTCCAAGTGGAGCAGAAAAAGGTCAAATGCAGATCATCAAAATTCATTCCCGCAGGAGTGTGAGGTACAAGCATCCAGCTGAGTTCATGGCTCCACCGCAGACCAGGAAAGGGAAGCGAAAGAAAGGAGGGCCTAAGGAAATTCTGGAAAGAAACCCTGAGATGACAAGAAAGAGTCCACAAGCTATGAAGAGAAAGCCAGAATTCTAATTCCCACATAGCCAGAGAAGTGTGAAAGTTTCATTGAGAAAGGTACTAAACAAAAGGAACTGCCACTGCACTCTGAAGGTCAGCCTCAAAGAAGAGCAAGACTACAGCAATTATCAAGTTATCCAATGTGGGAGCAGTTCTTGGCAAAAAGAATGGTGGACTTCGGAAGAGAAAAAGATAAGTGAATTCTTTTTCCCCCTCTTAACTGAAAACTTAAGCTTGATTTTACACTCACGTCCATAAATTAAGGATAATTAACAGTCACGCGGAATTCGAACTCTAAAATAAATACATCACCTGTAACATCACTACACACATCTTCAAGAATCATATGCAAATTTCAGGAAGTAACCAGATGACACCGATGGTACGTCACAATGACGAGAGTGTAAGAGAGTGATAGATAAGGAATACAGGCAAAGAAGTAAAATTGTTCGCAGGTGCTTTATAACCATTTCAGTGCAATAACTGAATAGTTATGACACAAAGGACGCATTTGGATGATTTTTTACGTGGTAGAATTATCGGCCGTCTGGAATGTGGGCGTACCCAACTGGAAGTATCAGACGAACTTGGAATTGCCCAGAGTGTCATCTCCAGGCTTTGGCAACGATTCCAAGATGATGGTAATGTGAGTAGACGTTACAGCACAGGTCGCCCCAGAGTTACAATGCCGAATGAGGACCGGTATTTGGTAGTTACTGCCAAAAGAAACAGGCGGAGCACAGCCTCAGACCTGTCTCGTCAGCTCTCTTCAGCCACTGGTACGACAATTTCAAGGCAGACCGTGTACAGATGCTTAGGGCAGATTGGTCTATATGCTCGTAGACCTGTCAGATGCGTTCCACTTACTGCAACTCACTGTCGCCTGCGGTTAGTCTGGAGTAAAGAGCATGCATTGTGGACACCGCAACAGTGGGCTTGTGTGATGTTTTCCGTCGAGTCCATATTTAGCTTGCAGTCTGATTCTTGCCCGACTTTCATATGGAGAGCTCCAGGTACTCGTTACCACCAAGAAAACATCATTGAACGACACCGTTACGGTGGTGCAGGAGTGTTCATTTGGGGTGGAATGATTCTGGGTTCCAGAACTGACCTGGATGTTCAAATTGGAACCATGACAAGCCAAATCTATCGTGACGTCATTCTGGAACAACATGTATGTTTGTTTCGGGGCGCCATGGGCGCACAATTTGTGTTTATGGATGACAACGCCCGTCCTCACCGTGCAAACATCGTAAGCGAATGCATTCAATCGGAGGATATCACCCGTATGGACTGGCCAGCATTCTCACCGGACTTGAATCCAGTAGAGCACGTGTGGTACATGCTTGGCCGACGAGTTGCAGCCTGTCAACCTCCCGTCCGTACATGTGTACCGGAACTTCGGAGAGCATTGCTTTTTGAGTGGTGTAATATCCCCTAAGATCAGATCGACAATTTGATACTCAGCATGCCTAGGCGTTGTACGGACTGTATTGCATCGTCTGGGAGACATACAATGTATTGACAATCATACCAACCATGTAATATTGGTTTTTTGTAAATAGGTTTTTTTTTTTTTGTATTTTGCTCCAGGGAGAAAAATTTGCTAATTTTTTTAATAATATCAAACATATAGCACCTTTTTTTGCTCTTTACCTTTTGTTTAATAAATAAGCTTTACAAATAAGTCAAATTTGTTTTGCTTTTAACTCTTCCTTTGCCTGATTTTGCATTATCCTTAATTTATGGACATGAGTGTATATCATGTGCAAGTTGCTACACAAATTTAGCTTTACCTCAAGTGAGCTCATTTTTGTTAAGGTGTTAAAATCAAGATTTAATTTGTTTTTGCAAGTTTGCGATAATTCAATGTATTGCTGATTTTAGTCAAAAAGACTCAGATGTTCAAGAATCAAAATTAGAATTGTTGGTGAAATTTTGTAAAGAATGTAATGTATTGATGTAAAGTGTAACTGTACGTTGAAAATTTCTTAGTATTTTGTGTAAATATGCATTAAGTATTGCAATAAAGTGAATGTTCTCATTCTAAAAGTAAAATGTTTTAAAGTTTGACCATATTAGATAGTTTTACTTGTAAGCAAGTGAAAGTGTGAATCAAGTTTAAGTTATGCTCTGCAGACTACACAGAATGTTTTAATGCATTTTCGCAGATAGCACATTAGGTGTAGCTGTGAACTTAAGGTATTTTCAAGGTCTAAAGGGTCAAGATGTTTAGGATTTAGGAAGATCAGGTGGTAGTTCGTTTGCTGCACCACATTCCCGAAACACACTCGAAAAGTTTTGCAGAACAAGCTTCTGGAGAGTGTTGGGAGAATTAAATTTAATGATGAGTGAATGAAAATTGTATGAAAGTGAAGTAAATGTTGTGAAAATAGTTATTTTTATGTCAAGACAGTTTCTGCCTTTTGGCCATATTGTTGTTATAAGTTAAAGCTTGCCAAATTATGGCTGTGCTCATTACATGCCTGTTGGTCTATGTCAGGATTTTTAGATAAGAACCAACTACGTGGTAACAATTTTGTGCAGCTTAGGCTGTTTACTCTACTTAGCGTTAGTTTAATTTTACATTTTCTTTTTAAGCCAAAAGCGTTGGCTTCCTCTACATCCAAGAGGGGCCATCTGTAAATAGCCCGAGTTCAAAAGGGTATTTTAATCCTTCTTCAAAGTTATTATTTATGCAACAAGCACTTAGCAAATAGTCGCTACTCAGTTCTACTAGGATCTAGCAATCAAATAACTTTTTTTAAGCTACAACATTACAATATAAATTTTGGTGATCGGCATTATGTCCATCACTCATTAGCATCTCAAGTGTCCTTTCGTAGCACACTTCTCTGCCTAAGAGGTACAAGACCATAAATCAATTTCATTAGACAAAACAGAAGCCTGTTCCTCTGGCAACTCTCATCCAACCCTCTGACATGTGAGACTTTGGGTACCATTCAAGACTGTAATGTGTATTTGAAAAGTCAGTGCTCAATCCATCCCCACCAAGTATCATAGCTGGCTGATTCTTTGATTCGTGAGCAGAAAGATCCATTAGTCAGAGTTGCAATTTTATTAATATGGTTCCTACAAGCTTCCCTTAGCTCTTATTATAAAAAGTTCACCAGGATATCGTGCCTGCCCGGTGGTTTGCTTTTTAAGGCTTTTTGTACCTAGTACTGAATCTGAAAAAGAAAAGGAAATGCGTATGGTCGAACAACAGAGGATACCAGCACTATGGATATATTTTTTATTCTTATTTTTGTGAATTTACATGGCAATGCCAGTATACAAATTCCAGTTCAGATAATTTTAGGAAGTTTTTGGTTGCTATTAAGGTATTTCGCTTGACTCAAGACATGGAAATATCTGAATAAGGTAAGTGAATATTTCCTTTGCGTAGTGCTAAGATGAATTTCCTTTTTTACGTTATTTCATTGTTTGATTTAAAATGTAGTTTATTGACACTATATATTTTTTGTTTGGCTCTAGTGTAGAACTGGCTGCACCTTTAACTTTTTAAGTGAAAATAGATCGATGTGCACATAGACAAAGTCAAGGGAGTGCACAATGCCTAGTTTGTGCAATTCTCTTGTTATTTTGGATTTGTGAAGCGGCGATTTTTTCACTACACAAAGCCAAAGTAACAAGTCAAAGAATTGCACAAACTCGGTGTCTATGTGCCAACAATTGCCAATTATCACCAAGGAGCACCGTAAAGATATTTTTATCTTACTATGTTGCTACAATAAAAAAAACACATACTAAAAAAAGTACAATTTATACATATTAAATATAAAAGTACATATTAAATTTAAATAATGTTGCATGCATAAGAGTTTGCAATGGATTGAATGCACAAGTTGATAAAAAGTTAATCAAATTTATTCTTATCCCAGGAAATAAAACAAAATCCTGAAATTTCCTCGGAGATATTCGTACAATATTGCAATACCTCACAGTATACTTTAAACTACTAAAATATAAATATGAATTCAAAACACAGAGAAAGCTAATCCGATCTCACCGCAAATTGGCTACAATCAATAACAGCACTAAGTAAACAACTCATAAACAACCGACTGCGATGTTTTAATCCAGCTTTTATAAGCTTTTTTATCAAGCACGAGAACATTCTCATAATTTTTATTTTCTCGATTTTTCTAGATAGCAAAAGAGTACAATTAAGAGATACATATTTATTAAATGTTAAATGTGCATGCTCCTCTATTTTTAATTTTTTGGAGCAGCTTTCTCTTAAAACTCGTCGCACGCAGCATTGTATAAGGAAATGAAACAATTTAATTACAATTCTACTAAAAACACCACATTAAATTCAAAAAGCATAACACTGCCCCCTTCCCAATGACTGCACATCCCAGGCAGTACAATCCTTACACAAGAAGAAAAACTTACAACTAAGGTATCAACGCAATAACAAACATCACATTACAATAACAAACAACATAAATAATAATTGCAAAGTAACTTGAAAAAAAAATCAAATATTAAATACAAATTAAATACTATCAAATTTAGGAACAAAAAAGGCCATGGTCTTACACTATTTACAATTATATACACTATGTACTATGGCCATAGTAAGGACTATGGCTAACCTGCCATAATGAACGACTTTAGGTTTAGAGTTCGATGACTTATGGATCCAAACAAGGATGTCATTCAGCCTGTTTAGGACTGTGTACGAACCATTCCTAGGTGACTGCAGTTTCGGACAGAGTCCTTTACGTTGAGTCTGATTCCACAACCACACCTTATCTCCTTTGTTGAAATGATGCCCAGTAGCTCTGGTGTCATATCGGGTCTTCATCTTCTCCATCGCCAAACTGTCTTGCTCTCGTGCAAAGTTGTGCATCACTTCAAACCGGGCCTGGAGATCTTGATTGTATTCCTCACAGAATGAAGGCACATACGGAGGGCGACCAAACAAAAGATAACTACTAATGAGAGGTTATTAAAGATGGTTCGATTAAACCTCTCTACTTTGCCATCCGATTGGGGATGCAAAGGAGTCATTTGGGTTTTGTCAATGGCGAGTAGCTCGCAGAGTTCTTTGATTACTGGTGAGGTAAAATTCTTTCCCTGATCAGAATGTAACTGAAGACTCACTCTGAACCTGGAAATCCAGGGCTGTGTCATCACTTCAGCTACTGTGACAGCCTCTTGATAAGGAATAGAATATGCTTCAGGCCACTTTGTGTAGTAATCAATGACAATGAGGACGTATTTGTTGCCCTCAGCAGTTCATGGCAGAAGTCCCAAGATATGTTCAAAGGGTGCTCCTACATTGTAACATTGTAGCTTGCCTCAGCTGCGTTTCCTCGGTCCTTTCCAACCTGCACAGGCATCGCAAGATCGCCACCACTTTTGGACATCTTCCTTTGCATTACTCCAGTAGAAATGCTAATGAACTCTTTGGAATGTCTTCATTATTCCGAAGTGGACTACTATGTAGTTCTTTAAAGACATCTGGAATCTTGGAAGTCTCAGTTGCCATCGGAAAGCCTTCTCATCATCCCATTCGAATTTCTGGCAAAAGACACAGTTTCGAATATGGAGTGATTCCTAGAGAGCCCAATATTGTTTTGTCATGGCACTGTAGCTCAAAGTGGAAGCCAGGTAGGTTTTCTGTTTGAGGTCTCTATTAAATCTATTATAGGTTTAATGTCACCATCGTTCAGCTGGATTTTCTGACTTCTTTGTCACTCCATGGGTCTTGATCAGCTGATGTTGATGTAATTTGTTGTGCGACTGGACTCGGCAGCCTGTATTTCACTTTGACCCTGGAACAATACTAGCAGTTTTCTGGGCAAGATCTTCTAGATAGAGCATCGGCATTTCCATGTGATGATTTCTTCCAATGATGGATAGTAATGTCATATTCCTGGAGTCTCTATATCCACCTAGCAATTTGACCATCAAGATTCTTGAAATTTAAAAGTCAGGTCAATGAAGCATGATCCGTGCAGAGTAGGAATTTTCTGCTGTAGACATAATGATGGAAATGTTCTACGGCTTTAACTATGGTGAGCAGTTCTTTCCTGGTGACACAGTAACTCCTCTCTGGTTTTGATAGGCACTTGCTCCAGTAGGCTATAACACATTCTTGGCCCTTTTCTTGGAACAAAACAACACCGACACTCTTATTGCTAACATCCGTGTTGAATAAATGGTTTGTTGAGCTGAGGATACGTCAGGATTGGAGCCGATGTTAAAGCTTCCTTCAAGTTGTTAAGTGCATCCTCACATTCTTTTGTCTACAAAAACTTTTACTTGCTCAGTGTCAGCTTGAGAACGGGTCTTGCGAAGGAAAATAAGTGCTTCACAAATCTCATACAGTAGGTGCAAAGCTCTAGGAAGCTTCTCAGTTGATGGACATTTCCAGTCTTTAATAGCTCACAGTTTCTCAGGATCTGTGCACACACCTTCAGCAGAGATGACCTGTTCGAGGTAAGTCGCTTCCTGTCTGAATAATTTGCATTTAGCGGGAATCAACTTTAGATTGGCTTCCTTTAGTTTCTAAAGTACCTTTCAAAGATTTTCTAGATGTTCTTCAAAACTCTTTCCAGTGATGATGATGATCTCATCCAGCTATATCAGACAGGCTTCATAGGAAAGACCTTTAATAACAGTCTCCATGAAGCGTTCGAATGCTGCCGCTGCATTACACAATCCAAACGGCATCGCCTTGAACTGCCAAAGTCCTAGTCCCATAGTAAATACTGTGTTTTCTTGGTCATCAGGATGTATCTCTACTTGCCAATATCCACTCTTTAGATCAAGCGTCGAAAACCACTTGCTTCCAGAAAAAGTGTCCAGAATGATGTCAATTCTAGGAAGAGGGTAGCTGTCTTTCTTTGTAACCTCATTCAATCGGCGATAGTCAATGCAAAATCTGGTTGAACCATCTTTCTTCCTGATGAGGACACTGGCACATGCCCATGGAATTGCTGAAGGTATGATGACATTGCTTTCTTGCGTGTCCTTTAAAAGTGTTCATACCTCTTCCTGTTTAGCAATCGGCAGACGTCTTGGATGTTGCTTGATTGGTGGATGATCACCGATATCAATTCTATGTTGAGCCAAACTGGTTCGACCCACGTCAGAAGACGAGTGGGAGAAAACATCTTGAAGATCTTGAATAACACATTTGGCAGCACACCTTTCTTCATTGTTTAATTGCACACTCTGCAATAACTCTGATGTAATGCTCTCTGCAGACATGGATTCTGGGATGTTACTCTTTCTTTCATCGCTGGTTACTGGAGTACATGCTGCAGCCACTTCACCTTTCTTAATAACACTTGCCTTGTCAGTTACATTGGCAACTCCCACCGGGATAATGGTCCATGATAGGTCGACGATTGCTGAAGCTATTAGTAACTCCTTTCGGGCTGTTACTTTCTTGGGATATTCTATGATGCCATAGCGGAAATTTCTGTTTTTGACTACAGATCAAGAAAGTAAAAACTCTGTTCTTTCGGGAATTTTGATATCGTCTTGAGCATTATATTGTGGATAGATTTCACTCCTTCATCATTAATTCCGAATAGGGCTATGTCATCAGAGGCAGAATGCAGTTCATTATTTTTAAAGTCCATGGAAAAATTGTATTTCTTTAGAAAGTCCAATCCGAGTATTCAACGGTCTGTAATCTCTGTCACATATGCTGTGTGATGGTAGGCAGCAGTTCCAGTGCTTTACGTTTATTTTTCAGTCGATTTTGATCCTCTCGCCTGACACAGTCTGGAGATTAATGCAGGGTGGCGTCCAGATGAATTTGCTTTTCAATTGTTGAGCCATATCTTTTCAAATTATCGTAACATTGGCTCCTGTATCGATGGTTATATTACAAGGAACTCCACTGATGTGTCCCATGATGAAAAGTCCATTACTACCGCCACTCACTGCAGAGATCTGAAGTGCTTTAAACTGGAGCTTTTCATTATCTAGCAACCTCCAGCCCACGAGATGGCCATGAATCAGTTTTCCTTCTTCTTGATAGGTGCAGTTTTAACATCCATGCCCTGGGGTGTTCTGCAGTTTCTTTGAACGTGCCCTTCTGCTCCACAGTTCTAGCACTTCACGGTCAGTTTCTTGTCGCCAATATTCTGTCTCAAGGCATTCAGTTGTCTGGTTGAATCATCTAGACAAGCAGCCATTTGATCCTCTGGTTTTTGGACTAGAGCTACTCTAATTGGATGGCGGTCTCTACGAGTGGCTTGCTGGGCTGCCTCAAATTTCATGGCACACACTAAAGTGCTTTTCAAGTCTTAGACATCCGCCATTCGGAGAGCTTTCTGTGTTTCAGGATCCCGGATGCCGTCGCTGAAGTATTGCAGGGATCGGAATTTCATAGTTTCTGCGAGTACTTCAAAAAGGCGAGGTGAGATAGCCGTTCAACATCCATGGCGAGCTCCTGGAGTGTTTCCGTTGACTTCATTTGACATTATTTTAATTGAAGCCTGCTGCAGTCTTCTAAACACTCCCTAAAGCGTGCGCTGACATGCCGAACAGGGCTTCAAAATCTAGCCTTTTGTTTTCGAGAAGAGTCTGAAGGATATCCGCAGCGTCTGTTCTTAAAGAAGCAGTGAGATGACAGGTCTTAGCTTGAGGATCCCATCCATTTGTTTCTGCCAATATAGAAAACTGTGTCTTATATACTCGCCTATAAGACTTTTCATTATATGTGGATAACTTCAGGGAGGAACGAGAAGCTCTGGACCAAAATTTAAATCATCAGAATTGCTTCCTGCTGTCACTATGCATTTCTTTAAGGTGTCAGCTTCTTCGACGACTGCAGAAACCCTGTCACCAATCTGCTGTTCAATTTGTTATTGAATGGCAGAAACTCTTTCTTCTATGTGTCAACTCGGTTTTCAACCGTGTCAACTCGGTTTTCAACCATGTCAATTCTGTCTTCCATAGATTGAAATTTGTTTTCTATTACACAGGTAATTTCTTTTTTAATTTCCACTTGGCCTATTGGCCTACATCCTTTTCTTCTTTAATAGCTTCTATCTTTTCTTGAACGGCTTTCATTTCTTCTTTAACAGAAACTTGACCAGCTTCCATCTTTTCTTGACTTGCTTTCCTCTTTAACGGATTTTTGGCCAGCTTTCATCTCCTCTCCAACAGATTCTTGGCCAGCTCTTATCTCCTCTTTAATGGATTCTTGGCCAGTTCATCTCTTCTTTAATGAGTAGATGGCTCCTTCCATTTTCTCTTGGAATGCAGCAAATGCAGTGATCAACTGCCTGAATTCTTCTTCTATCGTTCTCGTACTTGGCATTCAAATCCCACTTCTGACACCAAAAAGTATTCCGTGCATACAAGTTCGTAATGGATTGAATGCAGAAGTCGATAAAAAGTTAATAAAATTTATTCTTATCCCAAGAAATAAAACAAAATACTGAAATTTTCTCGGAGATATTCATAAAATATCGCAATATATCATAGTAGTTATATTTTAAATTACTAAAATATAAATAGAACTCGATTCAAAACACAGAGAAAGCTAATCTGATCTCACCGTAAATTCGATACAATTAATAACAGCACTAAGTAAACAACTCATAAACAACTGAACTGAGATGTTTTAATCCTGCTTTTAGAAGCTTTTTAGTTAAGCATGAGAACATTCTGGTAATTTTTATTATCTTGATAGCAAAAGAGTACAATTATGAGATATCTATTTACTAGATACACATGTTCCTGTATTTTTACTTTTTCGGCATAGCTTTGGTGAAAATGCGGTTTAGGGCACTGCTTGGCGATTTTTTGAAAATCGCCAATTCGGCGCGTTTCTGCGAAACGTCTTTGCAATTCATTGCAACCTTCCCGACACGCTCCGCGAAAACCTATTGTAAACAAAACATACAATTCTAAACCATAAATTAGTATGGAAACTATTGCCACAAAAATATAATAAAATAATATGCAAAACGAACATTACAATCATTAAAATATTCGTCAGTTACCTTTAAATTAATTATTTACATTTTATGTTGTAATACTTACACATTTTATGCGTTACATAACCTTCCCAACACGCTCCGCGAAAACGTAACCAAAATGGCATCCCAGAAAGAAGGAATTTTTTTTAAAAGGGCATTAAAATTACAAACGATACCATGTACACACCGTTCCGTTTTAACTTAAAAAAAAATCTGAGAATTGCACAATGTAGGCAATGCACACAAATAAACAAAATAAGCTAGAATAACTAAATAAATTACAAGAAAATGCCATGTGCACAGCGTTCCTTTTACACTTAAAAAAAACTTCAGCGAATTGCACAATATACGCAACGTACACAAATGAACAAAATAAGCTAAATTAACGAAAATAAATTACAAGAAAATGCCATGTGCACAGCGTTCCGTTTTAACTTAAAAAAAACATCAGCGAATTGCACAATGTAGGCAATGTGCACAAATCAACAAAATAAAATAAATTGCAAACGATACCAGCGTTCTGTTCTTCAGCTGATACAAATTATTTCAATAAAAGGCAACAAAATATAAAAATTAAGCAACTTGCACTTCCAATAAAGTAATAAATGTACATGTACATTCACTCACCTCTCTCAGCATCACAGCTAAATCCATAGCGGCTTGGTATTTCGCAAAATATACGGAACGAAAATAGCCAACACTCAACACACAAAATACAACGACAACTGAAATAACTACTTAAATTAACACGTCACAATTTCGAATAAACCGCTACGTCATCTCACATTACCAATAAAACCGTTCTCTATAAAATAGGAAACATGCATGCGCGAAAACTACATGTTTCCGTAGCTTCAAAATACCCAGTCAGCCATCTTCGCGGATATACAGAGTTACCCATGTTGGCGCCTTTATTGCTCATTCAAAAATGATCGCCGCCAAGCAGTGCCCTAAACCGCATTTGGGCCAAAATAGCAAACAGAATACAAACACCATAAAAATAACTATGTATTATATTTGGCAATATTAGCTGCCCAGAGATTAAAAGTGTGTAATGGTGTGATTAGAAACATACTTAAAAATATTATATTTATTGAAAAATTTCATCTCGGCATTAAAATCCTAAATTTTAAAGACAGTTGCTTTAAGAAAAATGAATTTAAATACTTGGTTTTAAGAAAAATTCAATTACGACTTTTACATATTTCCCTTTCATTCATCTTGCTTGGATCTTTTCCTTTTAATATACAGAAAAATATTGAAAGATTGCAGAGAAAAACAAATGCAAATTAACAATAGCAAAAAATACACATTTGTTATTTTCACATGAAGGTGAAAATATAATGAAAATTAAAAACTGCATATAATAACTTATAAAACAGCTTATTAATTACATAAAAATTACCATTAAAAAACATATGCTTAAGATTTAGTATCAAGAATCATAAATATTTTTTATTCTCAATTTATTATAAGAAAAGTTACTCACTGAAGGTTTTACTGATAAGCTTTCATGCTTAGAGTAGATTTAAGGGTGCTCCTTGGATTATCGTGAAGTTGTTATTTCATTTATCACCAAGTTTTTGTTTCATTTATGGTAACCTGAATAGTTGAATGTTATGGAAACCCTATTATGACATAATTGGTTCAGTGACTGCGGTTAATTTGAATGATGGGAAAAGATTTGGAAAGCGTATGTCGGATAAGAAGCACATCGTTATTTTGCGGTTTACGTGGTAAATTCGCTGAATGTGGTAAGGTTAATTTGAAGTTTCTGTATGATTTGGAACAAAAAGGTGAAAAAGCATTAATTGACTGGTGTGTAAATGAAGGTTTACTTAGCAGCCATTATTAAGTGTCCTGTTTGTAGAAAGGAAATGCGTATGGTCGAACGTCGGACGATACCTGCATTACGAAGGATATTTTTTTACTCTTATTTTTGTGAATTCATGTGGCGATGCCAGTATACAGATTCTAGTTCAGATAATTTCAGGAAGTTTTTGGATGGTGTTAAGGAATTTTGTTTGATTGAAGAACATAAATTCATAAATAAGGTAAGTGGATATTTTCTCTGCGTAGTGGTAAGATGAATTTTTTTTAAAGTTATTTCATTGTTTGATTTAAAATGTAGTTTATTGAGATTATCTATTTTTTTGTTGGCTGCTCCTTTGATTTTTCATATAAATATAGATCGATGTGTACATGGACAAAGTCACAGGAGTACACAATGCCTAGTTTTTCCAATTCTCTGATTTTTTTTAAGTGAAAATAGGTCGATGCATACATGGATACCAAGTTTGTGCAATTCTTCAACTTGTTATTTTGGATTTGCATAGCACGATTTTTCCACTACACAAAGCCAAAATAGCAAGTTAAAGAACTGGACAAATTCGGTGTCCATGTACCATCAAAAATTGCCAAGGGGCATCCATAAATATATTTTTACCTCTTTCACTTTTTAAAAATGCAATTTACATAATATTTCTTACATTTAATAGATAATGCAGAAAGTCAATCCCCTGTATATATTTTAGAATTGTTGAAGAAATTTCTGGTTACATAAATTCCCAAAGTCTGTGATGTTTTCAAGGGGTAAAAAGTGTCAGAGAAAACTACATTTCAGTCATATTATAATTTTTTTAACCATATGCAAATTTACATGTTCCTTCATTCAGTTCTCTGCTAATATTTATTATAAGCAAGTCTTCGTGCCCTTTAAGATTTATACATGATTTGAGAAAAACCTGAGTTATATTAATTATTGCAGAAATTATTTGCTCATTGATAAGAAATACCTTTGTAATGCTTATTATGTATATTATTTACTTAAGTAATAGGTCTGCCTGTTCATCACCTTAATCAAAGGCAAAATTAGCTCTAATAAAATTCACTTAACAGTGAAAGAAAAACCAAATCCTTACAACAGCATACATTGATAAAAAAAATAATAATCAATAATTGCAGACTGTTGATAATGAGTATCACACAGTTTTCATAAAAGCGCGATATACTAAGAAAAATAACTAGATTTTAAATTAATTGCTTTTATTTTTAGACATTTCAATACCTAAATCATGTTGTTATTTACATTACATGAGAAATTCTGTATAATTTATATAATTAATATTATTTTTATGCACATAACTGCATATTAATTTTAATACATAATACAGAAATATGCACATGAAAAATAAAATACGTAATCGTTAGAAAAAAGTCCGTATATCAATATGTAATACAGCAACAGACATTCTGTTAACACTCCATATATTACTTTAAAATAGTTAAATGTTTACTAAATATATTAATTTGAATTATTATGACATCTATAAAAACTGATTAGCCTATGTATTTCATGGAAAAAATTTGTAAGGTATATTTATTTCATAATAAAAAAAAAAACATCATACCTGAAAATAAATTTTATTATCATTAACACTCTATGTTTTCTACTATATAGATATAATACTTTTAAGAAAATAAAAATAAAAAATAAAACAAATCAATAGGAATGCTGCCGAAGAAAACGACAAGCAGCTATGTCACCTTTAAGAAGTATAAGAATAATTCTCTACGCAAAAGAATTGTGTATTATATGAAAAAAGTTTAAATAACACCCCCTCTTATTTACATATTACTCTATAAGCATAACTGTAGCTATTAACTGCATAAAAACTTACCGAAATGTTGAATATGAAATTGCACTTTTTAAAATGTGCCTTTAAATAGAAAACTCATTCAGAAAATCTATAAATAATCCAATACTATCAATAAACAGACGCCGGATGAAAGAGTTAATACAAATAAAAAAAAAGATATCGCGACAGCCTTCTTTCGGTGGTAGTAACTGTCAATGACAAACTGCCAAAATCTCTGATTTTGAAATGATTATGATGTAATACTCTTCTTTACGTCGAAATCTTCAGTTAATACAGATGGTACATCACACACATACTGATATGAAAACATTCTTCCGCACACCATAACATACGCGGTCGTAGTCGAAGTTCACCTTCGACAGAAAAGCACAACAATAGAAGATAATACTAACTCCATCTCGAGGACTGTAATTTGATACACGTAATTCAGGTTGCAATTTTGATAATAATACAACTCGTTCATAAAGTAATAATAAATAATAGTTATAAAAATTAATTAAATCGCAGGGTAATGTGACTTGCAAATTAGCCAGTTAAGTTCAAATAGTTTTCTTAATGCACAATTCTAAGAAATAATTAATTAACATTATTATAAATTCGTAAACGGACAATATATTTTCATATAGCCTCATTGAACATACATCTAGAATTTATTTTAAAGACTTTTCTAAAATAAATCAAGCCACACATTGCTCCATATCATTATTACATTAAAAAATGTATGGCTACGCTGAAGTTGTTTGTAATTTTAATTTAAATTTCCTTAATAGTGAAAATATGCGTTTAAATTAAGAAAGGTCTCAAATATGGAAATCGCATCAAATATTAAGGGTTTTTTCTTTAAAATATGTTTTATATCCTTATCTTGTTGTGTTTTACTATGGTTTTCTATATTTTCGTATGGTCTTTTATATTATTTATATATTCCTGCATTCGCACACGTCAAAGCAGTCTATCTTAGTTACGAGTGCGTAAAGTATTTATATCTAATTTAATTGTTTTTACTGAAGAGCAGCTTTATGTTACTAAAAATGCGTTTCTTGTATAGCTTTATATATATTTGAATGTCGGGTATTCAGGTAAGGATGCCTTTGCTGGGTGCTAACCCAGAGTAGTGACTAAGATTTCCGATCAGTTAATAGCCTATTATTAAATGAAAACAATGTGTGTGTGTATAGGTAGAAAGACACAATAAACCCTCTCTAAAATAATCACACACGAAAAGGTTTTAATTTTCTGTGAAGAAAGTAGACTATTGGTGAAAGCAGTTGTTGATTTGCATCATGAAGTTATTTTATCCAAGATTCTTGTAATCTGTTAAAAAAGAACTAAATACAAGGGTGGTATATTTATTTGTGGTCATTCATATCGTTAATTTATAAATGATTTACATAGAATTTTGCTTCTGTCTTAGATTTATTACCATAAATATTTTAATTTTAAGATTCAGTTGCTGATAAGATACAGCCCTTAATTTCATTACCATGAACAGAAAAAAGAAATTGAGATAAATTTTAAAAAGATTGAACTGAAACTTAATTTATTAGCAACTATAGAATTTCTATTTAAATAAATAATTTTGAAAAATTTATTAAAATTCTTCCATTTTGAGGTGGCATGGTACTGTTCTGTTAGAGCAGCATCAGTAAAAATGCAGTTTTTTTTTTAATTACTAGTTGTCACCAAATATAAAATTATGAAATTATAGTAGAGTTCAAAAGACTGAACAAAAAGTAGTTCTGTAAAAATTAAATTTTTCTTTTAAATTTTTTAATCTAGAATATTCTACACATAAATAAAAATAGCAAAAATGAAATTCAGTCTAAACAGGTGACATAAAATTACAAATATCATTCAATATTGGAGAAAAAAATTTCAGTTTTTGAATATAACCTATGGCACATAAACTGTATCAAATATCATTCTAAATGGTGGTGAACAGTGCCCCACTGACATTTATCTCTCTATTTAGCACCACCCCATAGTTGTTCCAAAGTTTGCAAATAGCATCTTATTTCGGGGTCTGTAAAAATATAACTGTGATTCACAGTGAAATGTTCATATCCAGCATTTCTTAATTTCTCTTTCTCATATTCTTTCCATTTAGTCTAAAAATATAATGCTGCCATCCACGATAATTTCCTGAATGGCAGTCATCACTGTTATGGCACAATGATTGTAAACAGCGACACAGAACGTTCTTTGCTTTCCCGACATAAACCCACGAATACCCATTGTTTCGGAAAAACACATCCAACATTGTTTTTTCTTTTATGAAAAGACTATTTTTATGATTTTGTTGACTCTGCCGATTTTATTTCTTTTACAAGACATCAAACTATTTGTACATTAAAGCACATTATTTGCACATATTTTTCTAATCTACTGTCATATTATAGCTGATTTCTGACTGAAGTTGGTAAAATTCAATCAAAGTCAGTTCCTGGCACCACAGATATATAAAACGAACTGCATTGAGGGAAGAAAGACTCAAGTCTTCAAATTTTGGTTCTCAGTCCTTTTTTCACAGCATGAACATACGTAACAACGCCATATAGGAGCTTTGTTTCTTAAGATGATTTTGAGAACAAAGTCTATTGCTATGAATTACTCCTTTGTCCTGAAAGAATCTTATCTCAGCCTCTTCGTCATTAGTTAATTGCCAAATTGTGTAATCCATCATACTAAAAAAATTGTGAAATTTGGCAAAAAAATAACAAGTGATGATAACTCAAACAAAAACTAGAAATCTCGAGCTGTGGTATTTCAAACATTAAATTCTTGAGCCACAATATTTGGCTTGGTTTTTGGTGTATTTTTAACTGATGCTGCTCTAACGGAATTGTACTGAGGCCACTTTTCATAGAAAATTAAAGTGCCAATCTCTTGCGTAATCTCAAGTTTTAGATGTTGTAAAATTCTTATGGTCTTTAACAAGGGAGTAGTACCTTTATTCCTTTGGAACTATTAATACAGCTGAACTCACTTATAAGGAGTAGGAAGGGACTGCAATATTTGCTCGCTATAACCAAATGCTCCTAAAAAATGGTCATCATGATTATTACCGATGAAAAATTCATACAAACTTACTCTATGCTTACTATATTTAATTTTTATTTCTGTACAGTACAAAAGAAGTTGATTAATTTGCTTTAAACTGTTTTTCATTCTTTTGTTATTGTTCTTGTAATTTAAAGTCATTCCTATTTTAATCGAATGCAGCCATTAATTTTTCATTGTTCTTTAACAGTGTTGAAACATTAGAAGAGGAAAAGTCATACTTTTTGCAGATTTCAGAAATTTTTATGCCATCTCCTAACTCCCTTAAAATCCTTACATTTTCGTCAAATGACAAAATTTTACACTTCAGCATCATAAGACAAAATTTGACGAGCATACTGTATGAATGCAAATCAAAGAATGACTTGATTCACAAGTCCAATGCAATGCTACTCCTGTGCCAAGTAAACTTCCATATAGTCACCAGACTCTGTCGTCTTCATCCATCTCCTCAAGGTCGTCATGAAATATCCTTGCACATGCACTCCGCAATATGAAAAAGGCCACCATCGTGTGCACAAGATTTATAACTCATCACTAATTTACAGTTTACCTTGGAATGTTAAAGGAATTATTTCAAGAAAAGATTAGCTAAGCTGGAGAGGTAAAATTCAATAGAAATTTTATTAGTCACAAAGATATTGCTCACTATAACTGGGCTTTGTTTGTTAAAAGTAAGTTATGCTGCCATAAACTTAACATTGTACCAACCAAGGATTTCTGACTTCCTCATTAAATCAAGGCTCATTATAAGCAAGTTACACTGTAATTCATAAAAAAATAGCAATTGGAACACAACACTGATGCTAAGATGCATCTTGTTTTTAATGCAATTTATTAAAAAAAAAAAAAGGTGCATCTGAAGCTCAAAGAAGTAAAATTTATTTACTCCTTACCTTCTGAATGAAACTGTTTTCAGACTTTTACTTTGTGACTCTTACATTTTGGGGTTTTGAAATGCACTTTGAATTTTAGCAAAAATAGATTGAATTGAGATCAGCCATTCCCCTGATGAATTCCCAGCTCAGGGCAATTAATTATCATTATTCAATTTTTTTAAATTTATGTATTTATAAACTATTTTTTTTTACATGTTTTTTTTTTTTTTTTTTTTGTCTTGCAATTTGAAATTAAATTTTACAGTCTTAGGAGGTGTATTATACATTCATTTCCAATTTATATATATGTAATAATAAATTGGCATCAAAGGAGAATTTAGTAGAACTGCTATTAATAATCATGGCTGGAGTGGTGAGGACGGTAATAGCAGATTTGAAGAATCACAAAATTCACTTGATATTCCAAACATCTTTTTATATTACTCGTTGATTCTTATCAGCATACCTCATTACATGATACAGTACAATGGGAGCAACGTGCACCCTGACAGTTTTAAACTATGCTGTTATGTTTTTTAAACAATGGAAAAATATAGCCAAGCGAGAGATGTGGCTTGTTCAAACATAAGCAAGCAGCAAAAGGGAGTGCGGACAATGCAGCTGAATTATTTATATTTGGAAATTCTTCGCTTGAGCTCTGATATTGGATGAAAGCTCACAGCAGTGCAGAATACTGCATTGAAAGAGTGATGTCTGTGCAGAAGTGAAAGAGGTTGTCTTTTATTCAAACTGGAAATTCAAAGGTGCCAATTAAGTGTATTTTATATGCATGTATATATACACCGAAGAGCCATTACATTATGACCACCCTCCATCTGTAACAGTGGGCTCACCTAGGAACAAAACCATTGTGTGTGCGTGGCTGATGTTGGAGTATGTAAAGTGACTATGCAATTGTCTTTCCAAACATAGTGCAATTAGCGATGTAATGGGAAAAGCAGCTGATTTATCAGACTTTGACAAAGGTCAAATCATTATAGCTCGGCAACTGGGAACATCAATATCAGAAACAGCACATTTAGTGGAATGTTCACATGCAGTTCTGGTGAGCACATGGTGAAAGTTGTATATGGATGGTGAAACAACTAGTTACTGGGCCAGTAGTGTGTCGTCAATGGTGCATTGATTCCAGAGGAGACCGAAGATTGCTACGCATTGTTCGCCATGACCAAAGAGCTACAACAACCAAAATCACCACCAGTTACAATACAGTGGGGTCCCAGACAGTGTTTCTCAATGCACTGTGCAACGTACATTGCTGTGTATGGGCCTACGTAGCTGAAGGCCAAAGTATGTCGCTGCACTGACGGCACGTCATCGCCAACTGTGTCTGCAGTAGGCCAAGAAACATCTGAATTGAACATTAGAATGGAAGAAAGTTGCATGATCCTACGAATCATATTTTCTGGTGCATCACATTGATGGGCATGAGCTAATACAACGATTTCCAAACAAAACCCTGGCTTCTACATGCACAATTGGATGGAGATAAGCCAGTGGCAGGGGTATTATGGTGGGGGCAATGTTTTCATGGAGCACATTAGGAGGACCCATAATCCCCATAGAACAGTCCCTGACGTCTGTGGACTACGGGAACATCGTTGCAGACTAGTTCACCCATTCATAAAAACGGTATTTTCATTGGGGGATGGTATTTATCAACAGGAAGATGCACCATGCCATAAGGGTTGAATCGTCAGGGAGTAGTTTGAGGAACATTCCCGTAACTTTGGCCTCCAAATTTACCTGACATTAACAAAATAAAACATTTGTGGTCTCACCTGGAAAACCAAATGCATGCTGCCATGCTATCCCCTTGCAATGTACGGGAGTTGCAGGACCAGTTGGTGAGCGCTTGGTACCAGATACCTCAGACTACGTATCAGTATCCTGTGGAGTCAGTGCCATACTGGGTGCTGGTAGGTTTGAGGGCTAAAGGTGATCCTACATGTTATTAACAGGGTGGTCATAATGTAATGGCTCTTCGGTGTATGTATGTATACATACATTTTCTAATAGATTATTGAATGTATTATCTCCTTTGAAAATGAAGTAGTTGAGTTAGAATTCTATATGTAAATTCATTACAATAGAATTCTAGCTTAACTACTTTATTTTCAAAATAGATAATATATTCAATAATCTACTAGAAAATAAATTTTTTTATTACTTTGCAGCTTTAGCACAAGTATTAAACAATTTATTACTAATTATTACTTTGTTTACTTATATTATATATATATATAAGATATAACAAAATACAATAACTGCTTTGAAAAGATAATTGGCAACCTCAAAATTAACATGCTAGGTTTGGTGCTCTCTCCCTAAATTCATCTGTTCTCCCAAATATTAGATCTTTCTATGCTATGTAATGGTACAGGAAAAGGGCAACTAAAACTTATATTAACTAAGCATAACTTGCCTCTACAATTACGTCAAACAGTATAAATACCGTTGGCGAATTAATTGCGTCATTCTTCTTCCCTCCCCTAACTGCTGCTCTGTCAATATTGCATTGCCATACCTTTGCTTAAATGCCTACGTCATTTCTTCTAAAAACCCATATATATAGAAATTTATCATATTTCATTATGATTAAATCATAGAAATGTATTGGATTTCATTACGGTTGGATAAATATCTACTGATGTGTGTGACTAGATGATTTTATATGTGTGGAAATAAAGACTGGGAATTTGTCTAATTCATTTTTGTGTCGGCACCATCTGTTCATCTTCCCAGCCTGCCACTATGCCACCACAACTGCACTTCATTACATATATATATATATATATTCTGGCACATAATGTATACTGGCATGCAATGCTCATCTGTAATTTCAAATGATATTTTTTAATTTTTAGGTATATTCTCCTAAAACATATATGTACATGTACGATGCTGTTATCTTTTGAAGTCAGTGGAAGCTTCAAATAATGGTATACTGAATTAGCAAGCGATGCTTGAAGGAGTAATTAGTTCTGTAAAGATGATGGGTTGTGTTCAATGCGGGTGTGCACAAAGAATGTTATTCTAGATTTTTGACAAAGGAGGAACACGATATGGGATAAGAACACACTTCTGACCTGAATGGATTTGCAGAAATTATGTAATATTTAATATATATAGTAATACTTAATTCGAGGAATTATCTAATTTCAGTTCAGATGCTTTCACTGCTATGATTTTGAAGTGAACACCGAAGGCGTTAGTAATTTGTTCTTGTTAAAATACAGCTTATCTAGTGTTCCTTTTAGTAGTAAATATGGCTTCTGCAAATGAAACAAACACAGTGCTGATTTCAAGTTTAAAGCCATTCAGTATGCAAAAGAAAATGGAATTCATGCTGCAGCAAGTATATTTGGTATTGGTGAAAGCTTCATATGTGACTGGGAGAAAAATAAAACCACAGAAATTAATATGTCAAAGAATAAATGTGCTTTATGCAAAGGAGTAATGAAATGATGTAACCTTGAAGAAAGTGCTGTGAACTGGTAATTTGCCAGAATGCATTAATTATAGCAATAAACAGAGCCCATTTATATGCCTTAATGTGGGCCCCCCCCCGAAAAAAATGCAAATGTAAGTTAAATGTTTAAAGCAACTTTGTGTTGGTGTAGTTGATTTATGGTACAGTGTAATTTAGTTCTACTAGAAAAGCCAAAGGCTTCCGAAAGATATCAACAATGAACTGATAAATTTCTAGAAGTATGTTATTGACCTACGAAGGCAAAACAATCCTTTGCTGCCACATATTGGAATTATGGGTGAAACTCTAGTAATGTTTGATTTAACAGTGTCATGCTTATCGGGATGGCAGAGACAGGACTCAATACGTTATTGGAAAATTTAATCCTTTATTATAAAAGCACGACTTTTATATACAATATTTACATGAAGTTGATATTATTCTATGATTAAGGAAAATAACTCGGAAGAAACACAGGTGTTCAATACCTTACAAATGAAATCAGCCACGTTGGCTAAAACCGAAACTCTTAACTCAGGCGTACACGTCCTACCACGCTTTTTCCCAGACAACTCTCGTCTGCCTCACTTGCTGGAATCTTACCACAAGGCAGGCAGCTGATTGGCTCACCGCAGCCAGATACATGACAATCTCACCTTACTTAGTGCTTTCCTGCTTAGCAGATAATTAAAAATTAAAGCCCATGATTATTATCAAAAGAACAATGATATCAAAAAGTAATTTTCTAAATGGTGCTTTCATTCAAGAAAAGGATGGCAAGAAAGATGGATGGATAAAAACAGTGTACAGTATATAAGAAATGTTTGGCAAAAGTTGTCCTGTTGCCTTAAAGAATCCAGAAAGTCTTTTAGTTTTTGACATGTCCAGGTCCCATCTAATGGATAATGAGAAGAAATGGATGGAAGAGTGTAACACAAATACGTCAGTTATTCCAGGCAGATAAAAGCCTTAGTTCAGTCTTTAGATGTGTGTATCAATAAACCGTTTTAAAGAAATTTAGGATGAGAGGAAATTTCTGAATGTTAGAAGGAGAAAAACATTTATAAAAGGAGGTCAAATGCATCGTGCCAGTCTAGAAATAGTGTGTGAGTGGATAATCAAAGGAAGGAATGAAATTAAATCTGATATATTTTGAAAGCCATTTAGAAAATAAAGTATCTAGCAATCTAGATGGAATGGAAGATGATTATTTATTTATGAATCTGGTTAACACTGATGATGAAGATGAAACAATATTCAGTGATGTGCCTGAAGATATAATGGAAGACAAATATGATGAACTTTTCATTTTACACAATAAGAAAAATTTTAAAGTTTATAACATATATCATTTGTTTTAAATAATAACATTTAAGTACATGTTGAAATCTAACAATTTTTATGTTCATATTTTTCTTAGTTTTAAATCTATCATTTTTATTCCCAGCATATTACATGCACCTGCAAATTTCAATTATATTTTTTGTATTAAAAGTACATGTTATATACTTGGAGATATTTTATGTATATATAAAATTTTTTAAAAAATGAATTAATATGACAGTGCCAAGTACTTCTGTGCATTAAGCTGCTGAAAAATTATATATATATATACATATAATATATGTATAATGTTCAGAAAAGGTAACTGCAGATTTTAAATAAGGCAAAAAAAAGCTGCTTGTCTTTTGCAGCAGCAATGGTAAAAATGTCGATTAGACAGATTTCTGCATTGGTAAGAAACAAACATTTATGGTTTCTGATCTGCGCATATGTATTTCTTCTAGTGTCACTTTTAAAATATAATGATTTTTCATTCATACTTGTAGTTCATGTTTCATTGATCGGTGAAAATTTTTGCATTTAAAATATAGTGGTGTTTCAACGATTACTGACCTCTGCACGTGCATTTCTTCTACTTTAGATTTTAAGATATATCAGTTTTCTGAGCAAGATCATACTTCACATTTCTTTGGCTAATGAAAATGTTTGCTTTTAAATTGTGTGGTTTTTCACTGCAAATATTTTTCATGTTTATTATTTTCAATCTGTCTTCAACCCAAAAGGAAGCTATAATGTTTGACAGGAAAAAAAATTTTAATAAAAGAAAAAATTTATTAAAAGGGACATAATATGCAATTGTATCTTGGAAAAGACAGCATTTGGCATTGCAGTGTTGGCAGCATGTCTTACTCAGAAAGTAGGGGGGATCAGCAAAACAAATGAAAAGCACAGACGTATGACACACTATCACCTGGTGTCTAATCTAAGTTCATGATCAAGCACCAAATCAGCTATGGTAAAATGTTTGAGGCATAATTATTAGCAGTTGCAAAACTATGGCCACCAGATAGAGTGTAAAAAATGAATTTTCCGGTATGTGTAGAATCATTAGGATTTTTGAAGCAGGAAACATGAAAAATAAGCAATGCCCTCATAGGGACTTGAACCTGGACCTGTGAAATGCATGCCAAGTGTGCTACCATTACACCACGAAGTCATGCAATATAGGAGCATGCAAGAAAAGAGGGAGAAAGTGCCTTATATATGTACAATATTTTTTTTAATAAATTGCTGACAAAATTCTGTACTACAGAAAATTAAAAACTTTAAAACTGTGATTTCATTTGAAAAAATGAGTATTTTACAATGAAAAATCACTACATTAACACATTGCAATTACAAAAAATCAGTTGCATTGTTTTTGTTTCTTGCATTAGCAGAAATTGGTATCTGTTTGTTTCTTATCAAAGCTGAAATGCGTTAAATCAACACTTTTGCCGAGACCGCTGTTAACAAAGAAACATCCTTAATCTGATGTAAATTTTGAATAAAACTGTATCAGTTTTGTTGAAGATTGGACAAATAAATAAATAGGTAATTATTCCTGAAGGAGGTTCAAGTTCTATTCTTCTAAGTTTGAAATTTCTCACTGTCAAGACAGTTGAAACAAAATTAGGCACCTTTTTGTAGGTTGGAAGTATGTAATTAGTTATAATATTTCAGGCAGTAATTTAATAGGCTGTAGCTTTCTTTTCAAATACCTTGTACATGAGTTTTTTTTTTCCCTGAACTGTTGGGTATATTGTTATTTCTTTGCATAAAAGTGTTTTGCTTTAAGATACAAAAGCTACTTTTATTATACACTTTTATGTTATTTTTATTAACTCATCTTGTATTATGTAGCTTGCCAATGACTGAGAGGCTAAAACTGCAGAATATTCTTGATTTCAAATTGAATTCAATATATGGTAGTCAAATGAGCTGGTTGGTTGAATATTTTTATAATTTTCCTTGTATGTTGCATAAACATGAGCAGGTGCAAATATGAGAGTCTCTATGAATGTAACTCTTCCTAAATAGAGATAATCTTCAAGTATTTTTCATAGATAACAATCATTTTAACTATATTATTTATAATTTAGAGCTAAATTAATTCTTATAAATAAATATTACATTAATCTAAATTTTGGATTTTCTTTTTTAAGAAATCTAAACATTTACATTTCCTGATGCGTCTCGTGTTTTACACTGAATATTTTATTATACCCTTAATCTTTTAAAGTGTATCTTTTTAAAGTCATATTAATAATCGGTGAAAAAATAAAAATATTTATGAGAAGGTGATGTGAAGTATGCTTAATTCTTTTGGTCATCTGTGTATGTAGTTCCTAATGACATAAAAGTATTGTAAACTCATATTTGTATGTGTTTTTTCTGTTAAATATTTTCATAAAATTTAGGAGAATAAATATATTTGTAGTGCATACTTATTTATTTATGTGATGTTATACAATTTTTGGTAAGCTCATACCTATTTTTTAAACTTTTGCAGTTCATCTTGTGCAAAAGATAAATGCAAATACCCTTCTGATAATGTCACTTTAGTAGAAAAGTCTCATAATGAAGTAAGCAGTATTATTTTATGTCATATGACTTATCTTTTAATTAAAATTTGGCAAATAGTGATGAATAAAAAAAATATGAGATTAAAGTATTTAAACTTGTTTTAAAATTGGTGTTAGTATTTAACATGAAATAAATTCTGATTTTATTATTTGTGTGTCATGTAAATAGCTTTTTTATCAATAATTAGACATTTATTTTCTGTGAACTGGAATTGTTTGATTCGATTGAGAGATTAAGGAATTTGGATACTCTTCTGTTATCAGGACCAGATTCAGAAATGTTTGTATGTATGCATGTGTATATATGCATATATGCATGTGTTTATAAACACACATACATGCATACATGAACACATCCATGCATCCATACGTGCATATATACATCCATTTCTGAATCCAGTCCTAATAATAGAAGAGCACCGGAATTTGTATAATTTTTTCCACCTAATCTAAAGGCTTAAAGACTTCGTCCTTTGAAAAAGATAAATTTACTCAAATATAAAGTTAGAAGGTACTTCCTTTTTAAAGTGGCCACTGTGTAAGTCTTTGGCAATATTTGAAATTTGCATATTATATATTGAGCAATTGTTTGCCAGTTTTGGCAATTATGCATGTTAAATTAGAAGTATCAGAATAAAGAACTAAAGTTTGAAACTTAACGTAAAATATCTAAGGAATAAGGAGTTACTTTTGTTATTAATAGAAATTGTAATGATATTTTTAAAATTGCCAGATGAGTTATAAAAGGATACTTTCTTATTATTTGCTTCTCCAGTTTCAACATGTGAGAAAAGTGCTATGTTTTTGGCATATTTTCAAGTATATATGCAAAAATAACCAACAGACATACATGCAAGTGTATGTATGTATGTGCATATATATGTGTGTACACACACATACATATATACATGCATACAGGAACACATACATGCATACATACGTACATTTTTGAAACCGGCCCTGATAACAGAATAGTGCTTATAAGTTGTAAAGATGGCCAAGCAAACATTTTTTTGCTAATGAATTGCCAACTTTCCATGGTGATGTAGATAATCAGAACGTGCCAATAAAAATTTAGTTACTGCTAGTAGTTGTTACTAATAAAAGACTTGGATAAATTTGCTTTAACAATATATGTTTCTTTAAAGAAACTTTCATCTAACCTTGAATTCAAATTTTATATAACCTTAAATTCAAAGATATTTATTTAATTATTTATGATTAAGTTGTAGAATCTTCCTTTCTCTGCTATCATACAAAGAGCCTAGATCTCAAAGTCTAGCCAGGCAGCTTCTGGTCAAGGTATTTGAATTCCAGGAATCATATTGTAAGAATGATTGTAATTTCAAAATTTTATTAATTCACTTTCTATATCCATATGATTAAAAAAAATTTTTTGAAATGACATTTATTTCAGAACCATTATCTATAATGGATGGTAAATTTTGTTGTCCAATTTGGACATTAAAATATTTTCACTTTTTAGACTCAGATTTGGGCACTGTATTATGATAACTTAAGGAAGGAACTGGTTGATAAGGAAGCCTATATGGATATTGAACTTCTTGGGGTCACACACTTCTGAAATTTTTATAATGATATTGATTTGGTTGAAATGACCTTGCAGAATATCTAGGTGGATTTGCCTAAAATTTTGCCTCAGAGTAACAAATCTTTGCTCACTACTTGCACTTGGTACTTCCACCAGTGCCACTGAAATTGGGAAAAGTTTATGAGCTATTTCAATCTATTCCTTTGGTGTCTTTATGTTTTGGACACTTAACAACATGTGCTGGGCTTCTGGAAGACCCTGGTTGAGGGCTTCAACCATGGTGGTATCACTTAATTTCAAACTCGATCCATATCGTAATTTGGCTAGAAAATATCAATCAATATGATTAAATTTTACATGTGTGACACATACAAAGTCATTAAAAGTGACTGCTTCTGCTGTGAAGAAGTATGTACTGAGTGAAGATGTATGTTCTTTACTGTTTGCCAATCATTGTCATGGCATTTCCGAATGAAGCATGCAAGTGCCTTGCCACACAGGCACTCAGAGAATATTAATGGTTTGTCCTTTATCTCCAATGTTTTTGGCATTACATTGTTTTAATAATGAGAGGTACTTATTAATTGGAATATCATTATTAGAGCCATCAAAATGGCACATGTAAATTTAGTCACATTTAATTTTGCATTTTCACTTTATTGTTCATTTGCCATCTTGGATTGTGCTCTTGTTTTCACCAATAAATTGTAATTTTTCTGCGGAATTCATGTTAAATGACTGAAGCGGTTTTCACCAATTACTTTGCACAACTTTGTATGGCATCACTCGCAAAAGAAGAATTTCGTATCCAAAGTTTTTGAAGCATCGAAATTTAAGCAAAACACAACACAAAAAGTGAAAATCACTGAGCTGTCTGCAGATGATAGACACACTATACAAATAACTGTCCTTGGCCTGGTTTTGGCATGGCGATGGAAGTTAGATGGTAAAATCCAGAGGAGGTTTTCCCCACTCAAAAATAAATCCTGCCAGCCTGATTATTAAAACTGTGATAACTTAATGATGGGCATAGGAATGATGAAGCTTGGCAATCAGGTCACATTAGTATCCGGGTGTTGTCATCGCAGAGTGGATGGTAGACAAAAGATGAAACAGAAGAATTTCACTATTAAAGTTCCATATCTTTATTCTATTAAACAGCAGATCTTTTTTAGATGAAGAGCACCAAATTACATATCCGTAGGGATTTAAATTAAGTAATATCCAGTTTAATATTTCTGCATCATAACTTAAGGAGACAAAGGAGAGAAGGATAAACAAAGCAGCGGAGATTCTAATTGCAGCAGTGGAAGAAGCAGTCTGACTAAAAGTGGTGCATACCTTGCTATTTATAGTGGTAGTTAAATAACATGCCAAAGTATTCTAGAAAGTAATGGTCTAGGGGGAAGATCCTAAAATTACGAAAAGTTAATTAGAAGTTGCCTGTTCTCGTAGAGCAAGGACATCATATTTTTTATATTTTATATGTATAAATGTGTAATGAACACAAATTTTAGAAGTACTAATGTAGGAACACTGAGATGTAGAAACTCTGATGATGAAACACGTAGATGGCATATTGAAAAGAAAGCATTTTAATCACATAGAATGCTGATCCACAATAAATAGGAAAACTGGCATCCAAAGCAGATTAAATTACATTTTTATTTAAACTGACATTTGTGGCCACAATTCACTCTGTACTCTGATAGGGCCTATTTCCAGAACATTTACATTTTTTAACACTATTGCAATAGAAATACAGCACAATGAAATTGCATCCAAACAGTACGGAGGTTGAAGTTAAAAGTATGCATTTATCCAATATGGAAGATCACGAAGAGTAAGGTTTTGGTTTAGGTTAGGAAAATTTCAGTTTTCAAAATCTCAAATCTTTAAGTTCTCAATTAACTACATCATCAGTGTTACACTAGCTCTGTGGCATAGATTAATCTACGCTCATGTCCATAAATTAAAGATAATGCAAAATCAGGCAAAGGAAGAGTTAGAAGCAAAACAAATTTGACTTATTTGTAAAGCTTATTTATTAAACAGGGTTCGTATGGTCCTTAAGAGTCCTTAGGTTTTTTAGAATCGATTTTTGGTCCTTAAAGTCCTTAATTTCGCCCAAAATCAGTAGAAGGTCCTTAATTTTAATCATGTAAAATTTCGGTCCATTTTTAGGACTGTCATTTCAAGTGCAAATTAGCATTTTCGAGGAATGTTTTTGGTGATTCAATGACAAATATGGTTATTGTTTGAAACTGTTCCTATTTCTAATATAAACGGTGCGATACTCGAGTTTCTAGGCGAGAAATGAAACATAGGCATTTCGAAATTGTTTCTTTTTTCTAATGAAAGAGCTCTTAAACTTTCTTAGGCAAGAAATGAAACATAGGCATTTCGAAATTGTTTCTTTTTTCTAATGAAGAGCTCTTAAACAACCTTTCCTTTTTGGTGATTTGAATTCTTTTATTAAATGTTTCTAAATTTGCTACTTATCAACATTTTGGCGATTTTAAGATCAATTTCTGTACAAAATGTTTAATTCGGAGATTTGTGAATTTTTCAACACTTTTGTTTAGAACACTGTAGCATTAATAAATTTCGTCAAATTAATGGTAATATATTGAAACTATATTTAAGAAATAACATTGAAATAAAACATTTTTTTTCCTGTTAAAATGTAAAGTGATATTTCTTTTCATTTTTTCAACTTATTATTACAACATTTTGAATCCGAAAATAAACAAGCTAATAAATATTGAAAAGCATAATTTACAAAACAGTTCTTAGCGAAAGCAAAATAGCTGTGTAATTATTTTAAAATGTCTTCTTTTTTTTATTTTTTAAATGGTAAGAGTTTTTCCCCATGTAATTGTCTCAGAATATTACATGGGAACATCCGTTTGCTCTATAAAATTCATTTAATTTTTTGGTGCGTGTGTGTGAATTTTTTTTTCAAATACTTCTGGCTTTTCGCTACCGCAGAATTGGTAGTGTTAATCTTTCTTTCGGATTTTAGACATTGCACTTTGGAAAGTTTAGAAGGATTTGAAGGCAAGATTTATAGATCTAAGATTCTAGAAGATTCCAGAAAAATGTGACAAAATGAAAAATGTTTTCATAGTATTAACTTGTAATGGATGTATTTTACAGAATGTTTTTTCCCTAAGCAGAAGTATGGAAAATGTCAGTAATGCTTCTAATGCTGGCACATGGATATGCATCTACAGAAAGGAATTTTCTTTTAAAAAGAATTGAATACTAACAATTAAAAAGATTATCATATGTATTTTATATATCTCAGTGCATGACACGCAGGGCTGGCGTTAGGCATTTTTGTACTTGAAGAAGTCTGTGTGGGTCCTAAATTCTGCCCCCAGTGCCTTTCCTAAATTCTAAAAGTTTTGCTATTTCTATATTTAATTGCTCTGTGCATTACTAAAATTCTAAAAATTCTGCCACACCGGCTCTGACCATGTATCATTTCATATTTACTCTGTGTTCATATTATTTAAGGAATAAAATTAGCAGTATATATTTTAAATACATGTGGTTTTTAGAATAACAGAAAACTTTAAATAAATCCAAAAATTCTGAAATGCAGAGGAAACTTATTGAGAAAAGAAACTGAGTGCATAAAGAGAAAGAAAATTATTCTTTAAATATATGTACAGTTAGTATTACATAAATTAGCCATTTGCTTATAATTTCAGCCTGTGCTATAGCTTCTCACTTCTTTTTCTCACCAGAATGCAAATCATTTAGATAGTATTTAAACTGAGGTTTTTGTATTGTAAGACAGAGAGTGTTTCTGGTTTCTGCTCGCACGCTGCATTAGTTTCTGCCAGCTGTGATAATTTGTAATTAATTATTTGAATCTGTTACGATTATGAGTTACTGAGCCAGCTTAGATTAAAATTAAATTGTGTTGTCTTTGAGTGTTTGTCCATAATTTGAATTTGACTCTTCCTGTTTAGTTACATTGCCACGAGCTGTAGTTCATTCTGCTAGCATAAGAATACGCACTTATATTCTAAGTTCTGTTTAAATAAAGAGGTTTACTCTAACTTTTATCTGACTTTATAGTTACTTTCAGACATAAAAATAATTTGCTTCATGTATATCTAGAGTTTTGGACTATTTAACTTTTATCTGATCATATAAAACCTCATAGGTATAATGTCGAGACATTGACAAGTTAGGAGATGAAGCAGAAACTAACGCGAACATTAGTTTGCTTATTTAAACAAATTTCTCATTGTTAGAAAAGGTGCTTAAAGAGAAGGAAATTGATATAAATTAGCCATAATATCTGTGAAGGCTTCTAATTAAAAAGACGCATAAATATTTTGTTGAGTATTGTTGCTGCAAAACACAAACGTGTTGTAGCTTTTAATGTATTATTATCCTGATGTCGTTTAAGAATCAGTGTCATAAATTACATGTATTTTAAACTGTGAAATGTTATTAGACTGTGATTTTCATCAAATATTTAAAAAAAATAAATAAAATGTAATAGTGGCCGGGTAAATCTATAATATCTGCTACCTAAGGGTATCTAACTACCTAATTCAATTATTGGTAACTAATTGCTCACCTTTAAAAGTTATCTCTACATCGAGCCTTTCATATAGTCACAAGATACAACACAAAAATGTAAAAATTACTATAAAACGTATTCCTTACAGCTAGTTAATAATAGTGCATCCTATCTACGGATCTATTTTTTATTAGGTTGATATAACGAAAGTGAAGTTCAGGCATGGGCTTCAATTGAATTTATGCAGTTCCAATTTGCTGATAGGTCCTTAATTATTTTCTTTAATGGTCCTTAAAAGTCCTTAATAGTACTTAATTTTGATGTGCAGAAATGTGTACGAACCCTG